>NC_069426.1:14336496-14386502 GCF_026875155.1 Cherax quadricarinatus
ATTTCGATTGATGTGTAAAAAATGCTTATTAAAGGATCTGAAAATATACAAAAACTAATAAATATAGAAAATATTCAAATTTCCATAACAATCATAATTAAATGAAACACCTACTAAAAAATCACACCATAATAAAGGAATATTAAATGCTATACCTACTATATAATAAAAGTTCATTAAATGTAATGTCTGCTAAAACAGTCTCACCTTAATAAAGGTGTGGAAAAAAAATTCCAAAATTATGCTGTACATTTTTTATAATGTAAATATACACGATTAATGCATTACTATTGCTCTAAAGTGTATTTTAAAAAAGAGAACCTCTGCACCTGCGCTGAGGGCCAGAGGAAATGTCGAGACGGGGCATCGGGAGGCGGGAGTGTTTGGAATGGAGTTAAGAGGCTGGGAGAGCATGGATCAGGAAATTGGCGTTCACGGCGGCCTAAGGATTAATATAGGTCTCACTTCATAATAGGAAGTGTCGTAACTGTTCCTGGTGAAGAGTGGGGAACGTGATTTACGGGACTGCTGTAATAAGTGGCAAAACGAGTGAATAATGGTAGATGCCATGGAGTGTTCAGGGGAAAATATCTGCTATATAATTATCACTCATCGGTCTCAAATCTTAAAGTGTCGACCTCTAACGTGTGTAAAATTTAAGAGATGTTAAATCGTCTTGTGAATTGTAATGTAATCGATGATAATAACACTAAGTTAAGAGAATGAGTGAAGTGAAATAAGTCGCCGTTCTTCGAGTGAACACATGTTACCTCGTGGTCGCTGTCCCGAGGATAGTGAAGTTTTTATGGAGTCACTACTTCTAAACCGGGACAAACCAACGGATACCTCGTCCTGCTGAAATAAGAACCGTATCGGTGTAGCAGGACATCGAAATGAGATGGTGAATGGAGGAAATCAGGAGCATCAATCACCCACAGTTGAGTAACCCTTCTAGTTATAACAGACTGATACTGGCCAGTTAGGTATGTTGTAATTTGATCGGTCGTGGGTGATCCAGCTATATCAAGTGACCACCAGAGAATATCTGCTAAGTGGTGGTATTATATACAAGTGTTTTTTCCTTGATGGATATGTATGTGTGTAATCTACCCTTCACTTTCCTTCAGTCAAACCAATATAATTTATACAGTCCACAATTAATTAGTAGCGCCGTACTTGCGGGTGCTATCCACTTCATACTGGTCTCGGATAGATGTGGATAAGACTGTGAGGTCGAAGGAGCCACCTGCAGTGACCAGGGGTGGTTAAGTTTTCTCACATGTCTACACGGGGTAACTGCTGTAATCAACAATATGGTTAATGTCTCCCAATGAAATTACTTGTTGAATGTAATGTTGAGGTACATACAGGTAACCCCTATAAAAGGTACATTAATATAATAGTTACTAAGACAATATTCACCATAATAAAGCTTCATTAAACAGTGACGGTGACAGTGAGATACTTCAGCCGTCTAAAAATTCCCTCAGCTTGCCTGAATAGTAAGAAAAATACTTCTGCTTCAGGACGGTCTGCTAATACCAAGCTGACAGCCGCCTCTCAGCCTCCAGGCCAGAACTTTTGGCACCGCGCCTGACATTGAAAAACTGGAAAATTTAAATAAACTCTCATATTTGACAACATCCATCTATGTTCTTACTGACAACAGCAGAAAATTGAATTTGTTTAATACAGAATAATAAATTATTTTTATTAACATCAACAACGGAATTGATGTGGGTAACATAGAGTCATTACGAGACTAAATTACTCAATAAACACTGCACTAGACTGTAGTATCTTTATTATTAATATATCAGTAACACAAATGTTTTAAAAGATAAAATGACCTTAATTATAAACAACCTGAATAACAAGGAAAATGTATAATATAAGCAAGTAAGAACTTCGCTCTGACTCACATGTTGCAACTAAATTTATTAAAACTTCAACGGTGTTTATCACGAAGGCAAATTAATTAACAGTTTTTTTTTATATAAATCTTATTTCTATTTAATTTTTTTCTGATATTAAGTGTCCAGTACCATGAAAGTGACGTTTAACGAGACTTCCATCAACACTGATGTATATGTTGGAAATATTATTATTATTATAATCAAAAAGAAGCCACAAGGGCTTTACAGTGTTGGAAACATTAGTTCCCAACAATACCTGTACACGGACAGTTGCAGTTACATGACCTGAGCCGCAGTGGACCGGCACAGGTGGGGATTAAGGTCGCGGCAATGAGTCATAAAATAGGCTGACGTGCTGGCCTGGAGTTTTACCACCCACTTGCCACGAGTTCCATCCCTGTCCGTACCGTGCATTGTTTGCAAACGTGTCATTACGATTTCGTGAGTCACAGTAAACATCCTATTTTCTTTCAATAGTCCTCCGTTCAGTGGAAGTGACTTGACGCTGGTGAACGGCTCTTGGTCCAAGGAACTGAACCAAATCTCTCTTTCCTTCGAAAAAGTCTGATTACCTTCCGTTCTCCAAAAGCTTTATTTTCAATATGGGTTTAGTGCCTTCATGTAAATATAATAATAAATTCGACAAACATCATAGTCTAAATTCTAGAGGTTTTGTTACCTAAGACATTTGATTTGAAATTTAGTAATAACTTGGGATGTACCAAAGTATCATTATCAGTATAGGCGATTATCAGATATTTTTACATGTGCACTTTAAAATATTGACATTAACATTCTACCTCACGATTGTGGGAGTTACTCATGCACTCACACAGACACATTCAGACACAAACAGACACACATACACAAAGGTGAGTATACACACACACACGGGTATGGTACACCAACGCTGATGGAATAATGAGTAAGTGGGAGGAGTGGCATGAAAGAGTCAAAGAGACATCACCAGACATCATAGCTCTCACAGAAACTAAGCTCACAGGAATGATAACAGATGCCATCTTTCCAATGAGATATCAAATCCTGAGGAAGGACAGAGGGAACAAAGGGGTGGAGGAGTGGCACTACTCATCAAAAACCAATGGGATTTTGATTAGCTGGAGAGAGGAGACAGAGAAGAAGCAAGAGATTACATAATAGGAACACTCCAGCCTGGAGGCCAAAAGGTGGGAATTGCAGTGATGTATAACTCATCACAGAACAGTAGGAGGCCAAGGCAAGAGTATGATGAGAGTAATAGAGTGATGGTTGACACACTGGCTGAGGTAGCCAGAAGGGCTCATGCGAGCAGGGCAAAGGTGCTGATCATGGGTGACTTCAGTCACAAGGAAATCGACTGGAAGAACCTGGAGCCGCATGAGGGCCAAGAAACGTGGAGAGCTAAAATGATGGACATAGTATTGGAAAACCTCATGTACCAACAAGAGACACTACCAGAGAGAGAGGGAAGAATGAACCAGCAAAACAGGACCTAGTATTCACCTTGAGTTGTGCAGATATTTAGGACTTCATATATGAAAGACCACATGGTTCTGGTTTCGAATATATAGTAGAGTTACAAGTGGAGAGGGAAGCAGGAAGGGCAGGATGAATGAAGCCAAACTGCAAGAAGGGACACTACAGGCATGATGAATTTCCTGCACGGAGTTCATTGGGATAGAGAACTGGCAGAAAGTCAGTAAACAAGATGATGGAATATGTGACAACAATATGCAAGGAAACTGAGGAGAGGTTTGTACCAAAGGATAATAGAAACACCGAAGAATCCAGGACGAACCCTTGGTTCACCAAAAGGTGTAGAGAGGCCAAAACCAAGTGTACTAGAGAATGGAAGAAGTATACAAGGCAAAGGGCCCAGGAGAATAAGGAGAGCAGTTGTAGAGCCAGAAATGAACTGTGCACAGGTAAGAGGAGGAGGCCCAATGACAATATGAAAATGACATAGTAGCGAAAGGCAAATCTGACCAGAAGCTGTTGTACAGCCACATCAGGAGGAAAACAACAGTCAAGGATCAGGTAATCAGGCTGAGGAAGAAAGGAGGAGAGATCACAAGAAATGGCTGCAAAGTACGTGAGGAGCTAAACATGAGATTCAAAGAAGGGACTCCAGAAAGATGAACAGGCGGGTTATGCCATCAAGTGTTAGACACAATATATACAACCGAGGAAGAAGTGAAGAGGCTGCTAAGTGAGCTAGATACCTCAAAGGCGATGGGGCTGGATAACATCTCTCCATGCACTATGTGTACCACTAACAACAATCCTCAACACGATTGCCTGAGGTATGGAAGACAGCAGACGTAGTCCCAGTTTTTTAAAAAGAAGATAGACACGAAGCATTAAATTATAGACCAGTGTTTCTAACATGTATAGTATGCAAAGTCATGGATAAGATTATCAAGAGAAGAGTGGTAGAACACCTAGAAAGGAATGAGCTTATCAGCAACAACCACCCCGATTTTAGGGACGGGAAATCCTGTCACAAACCTACTGGAGTTCTATGACAGTGTGAAAGCAGTAAGACAAAAGAGAGAGGGGTGGGTAAATTGCATTTTCATGTACTGTAAGAAGGCTTTTGACACAGTTCCACACAAGAGATTAGTGCAAAAGCTGGAAGATCTGGCAAGGATAACAAGGAAGGCACTGCAATGGATCAGGGAATACCTGTCAGGAAGACAACAGCGAGTCATGGTACGTGGCGAGGTGTCAGAAAGGGCACCTGTGACGAGCGGGATTTCACAGGGGTCAGTCCTAAGACCGGTGCTGTTTCTGGTATTTGTGAACGACTTGGCAGAAGGAATAGACTCAGAAGTGTCCCTATTTGCAGATGATGTGAAGTTGATGAGAATTCAATCATACGATAACCAGGCAGAACTACAAAGGGATCTGGACAGGCTGCAGGCCTGGTCCAGCATCTGGCTCCTGAAGTTCAACCCCACCAAGTGCAAAGTCATGTAGATTGGGGAATGGAAAAGAAGACCGCAGACGGAGTACAGTCTTGAAGGCCAGAGTCTACAAACCTCACTCAAGGAAAATTATATTGGGGTGAGTATAACACCAGGCACTTCTTCTAAGGCGCACATCAACCAAATAACTGCTGCAGTATATGGACGCGTAGCAAACCTAAGACTAGAATTCCGATATCCCATTAAGGTATCATTTAGGACCCTGTACACCTTGTACGTTAGGTTTATATTGGAATATGCAGCATGATTTTGGAACCAACACCTAACCAAGCTTGTAAGGAAATTAGAGAAAGTGCAAAGGTTTGCAACAAGACTAATCCTGGAGCTAAGGGGCATGACCTACGAGGAGAGGTTAAGGTAAATCGACCTGACAACACTGGAGAACAGGAAAGTGAGGGGGGAATATGATAACGACATATAAAATGCTGAGAGGAATCGACAAGGTGGATAGAGACCGGATGTTCAAGAGATGGGACCCAGCAACAAGGGGACACAGTTGGAAGTTGAAGACTCGTATGAATCACGGGAAGTGGAGTAGTCTGGGAAGTGATGTAGTGGAGGCAGGATCCAAACATAGCTTTAAGAAGAGGTATGATAAAGCTCATGGAGCAGGAAGAGTGATCTAGTAGCCACCAGTGAAGAGGCGGGGCCAGGAACTGTGACTCGATCCCTGCAACCACAACTAGGTGAGTACACAAACCCACACACATACACACACACACACGCACACACTTTCTGCTCCTCCTCCCTTTTTTTCTCTACCCCTCGTCTCCCTCTCTTCCTCATCCTACTTCTCCCTCTCCCCCTCTCTCTCCCTCTCCCCTTCTCTCCCCCCCCCTTTATTTTTGCCTTTCACTTTCCCTCTCTTCCTCTCCCTTTTTCTCTACTTCCCTCTATCCCTCTTTGCCACTGAAGAGAGCAACAGAACAGTGGTGGACACGCCAGCTGATTTGGATAGAAGAGCTCACATGGGTAGAACAAAGTTACTAGTTACGGGTGATTTCAATTACAACAAGACTGATTGGGAAAACCTGGAGCCACATGGATCTCCTGAAACATGGAGAGCCAAGATGATGGATGTGGTACTGGAAAACCTCATGCATCAACATTTTAGGGACACTACCAGAGAGAGATGAGGATGAACCAGCAAGACTGGACCTTGTATTCCTCCTTGAATAGTTTGCACATCAAGGACATCACATATGAAAGGCCTCTCAGAGCCAGTGATCACGTAGTTCTCAGCTTAGAATACATAGTAGAGCTACAAGTGGAGAGGGTAACAGGAGTAGAATGGGAAAAGCCAAACTAAAAAAGGGGAGACTACACAGGTGTCAGGAACTTCCTGCAAGAGGTTCAGTGGGAAAGAAAATTGGTAGGAAAATCAGTAAACAAAATGAAGGGCTACATGATAACAAAAAGGAAGGAGGCAGAGGAGAGGTTTGTTCCCGAGGGCAGTAGAAATAATGGGAAGACCAGAAAGAGACCGTGGTACACCCAAAGGTGAACGGAGGCAAAAACTGGAGAATGGAAAAAGTACAGAAGACAAAGGACCCAGGAAAATAAAGAGATAAGTTGAAGAGCTAGAAACGAGTATGCACAGATAAGGAGAGAGGTTCAGTGACAGTATGAAAACGACAAAGCATCGAAAGTCAAGGCTAACTTGAAGCTTTTGTATAGCCACATCAGAAGGAAGATAATAGTCAAGGACCAGGTAATCAGGTTGAGGAAGGTGGAGAGCTCACAATAAAATACCAAGATGTATGTGAGGAGCTCAACATGAGATTTAAAGAAGTATTTACAGTGGAGACAGAAAGGTCTCCAGGAAGTCAGAGTAGGGGGTTACACCAATGAGGAATATACCAACAAATGCTGGAAGAAATACATACAACCGAGGAGGAGGTGAAGATGCTGCTAAGTGAACTAGATACCTCAAAGGCGGTGGGACAACACTACATCTCTCCGTGGGTCCTTAGAAAGGGAACAGAGATGCTGTGCGTGCCACTAACAACAATCTTCAATACATCCATTGAAACTGGGCAACTATCTGAGGTATGGAAGACGGCAAATGTAGTTCCCATCCTTAAGAAAGGAGACAGACACGAGGCATTAAACTACAGACCATTGTCACTGACGTGTATAGCATGCAAAGTCAAGGAAAAGGTTATCAGGAGGAGAGTGGTGGAGAACGTAAAAAGGAATAATCTTAGAAATGACAAACAGCACGGTTTCAGGGAAGAGTAATCCTGTCTCACAAACCTACTAAAAGTTTTTGTGACTAAGTACCGAAGTATACACAGAGAGAGGGGTGGATTAGATAATTGTCTATTTTCTTGACCTGGAAAGAAGAGACCTCGAACACAAGTTCATCACAAGAGATTACTGCAAAAGCTAAAGGATCAAGGCTGCATAGCACGAAAGGACACTGCAATGGATCCAAAGAATCACCTGACAGTGGAGGCAAACAAAACGAGTCATGGGAAGTGACGATGTGTCAAAGTGGGCACCTGTGCGACGGGGTTCCACAGGTGTCAGTCTTAGGACCAGTGCTGTTTTTGTATATAAGTGTCCCTGCTTGCTGATGATGTGAAGTTAAATGAAGATAATTTAAATCGATGAGGGTGCAGGCAGGAACTAACAAAAGATACTTGGATAGACTGCAAGCCTGGTCGCCGAGCAACTGACTCCTCTTAATTTACCTCCCCCGCCCCAAATGCCAAGTAATACATATCGTGTAGGGCAAAAGAAGACGCAGAGTAGTAGGTCTAGGTTGACCGAAGTTTGCAAACCTCACACAAGGAAAGGGCGGCTCATGGGTGAGTATAATACCAAACACATCTCCTGAGGGCACACATCAACCAGATATCAAAGTAATAATCGTTCAAGACTCGTCACGTCGCGTTACGTCAGGACCATATTGGAGTATGGCAGCACGGAGTTGGAGCCCATACCTGGTCAATCAGTCAAGATATTAGAGAAATCCTAGAAGGACTAGTACCAAACTTGCACACGAAAATCACTCTCCGAAAGCTAAAGACTTGGCAGACGACGCAACATCCCCCCATTGAAAAGCAGGGGTGTCACTAGCATGCTAAGAGACAACACAATAAGTGTAAGGGGCCCAAGACTGTTCAACTGCCTCCCAGCATACATAAGGGGGATTACCAATAGACCCCTGGCTGTCTTCAAGCAGGCACTGGACAGGCACCTAAAGTCGGTACCTGACCAGCCGGGCTGTGGCTCGTACGTTGGATTGCGTGCAGCCAGCAGTAATTGCCTGGTTGACCAGGCCCTGTTCCACCATGAGGCGTGGTCACAGACTGGGCCGCGGGGGCGTTGACCCCCAGAACTCTCTCCAGGTAAACTCCAGGTAAAGTGCAAAGGCTTGCAACAAGGCTAGTCCCCGTCCTAAGGGGAATGTCCTACGAAGAAATTAGAGGAAATCGGCCTCACGACACTGAAGGACTGGAGGGTTTGGAGAGACATGATAACGACATATAAAATACTGCGAGGAATTGACAAGGTGGACAGACACAGGATGTTCCAGAGATGGGACACAGAAACGAGGGGCCACAATTGGATGTTGAAGGCTCAGATGAGTCAGAGGGATGTTAGGAAGTATTTCTTCAATCATAGAGTTGTCAGGAAGTGGAATCGTCTGGAAAGTGACGTAGTGGAGGCAGGAACCATGCACAGTTTAAGACGAGGTTTGATTATGCTCATGGAACAGGGAGAAAGAGGCCCTAGTAGCGATTAGTGAAGAGGCTGTGCCATGAGCTATGTCTCGACCCCTGCAACCACAAACAGGTGAGTATAAATAGATGAGTACAAACCCAAAATTAAGATGATGCACCATAACAACACAGTGCTGGCCGAACCCCGGCCGTGATGCATTTTACTTATACACCACATATCCTTATGCACTACTGAATCATATTTCCACATAACTACATCATATTTCCACATAACTATTTCCACATAACTACTAAAGAGTAACGTGGTTGAAAAGTGAGTAGTAAACACCGATTATCTAGCTTTCCATTCTCAATACTCAAATTTCCTCTCTACGGGATCTGTGAAATATTCAGAACCTGATACTCAAATGGCTCTGACATGACCACTTGGTCGCATGCTTCCTTAACTCCATCTGGCAGTACTTCCTCAAAGTGAGTTATCCTCATTAGTTCAACTCTGCAAAATAAATATTTGTTAAATTTGGGAACCCCGCCCTGAAATCAAGTGAAACGGGGGTTTTCCGGGGAGGGGCAAGAAACAACCAAAAATTTGGTGTTGGGCCCAAAAAGGGGGATGTTAAAAGTTTCCCAATCATAAGGGGGAAAATTGGAAAACCCTGGGTCAAAAAGGGGAGGCAGGGCCCGGCCCCCTTTAAGCCGGGTTAATTTGCCGGGGCCGGGTGGGGCCCTGACGTTGGATTTCCCGGGGCAGTCCACAAAAAAAATTGTGGTTTAAAAATTGTTAAAAACCAAAAATTAAGGGGGGTCAAAAAGACCCGGGGGGCTTAACCCCGGGGCCTTCATTTAAATTTATTAAACAATTTGGGGGTTGGGAACATTTCCCTCCTAAAATTTTTTCCACAAAAAAAAATTTCCCTAACAACTAAAGGAACTGGGGGTTTTAAACAGAAAAACGCCCCTTTTTTAATAAAATTTTCCTTCCAAGGGTTTGGGAAAATACCAAAACCCCTTTCCAAAGGGGCCGAAAGACCACTTGGGGATGTTTTAAACCCCAGGAGAGCCCCCAAAGGGAGTTAAATTTTTTCCCTTCAAAAAAAAATAGATTTTTTAATTTTTGGGAAATCCGTGGACAGTGAACTAAAGGGGAGGGGAAACTTTTGGGCCCAACCCGTTTAAGACGGGGTTTTATTAACCCCAGGGAAAGGGAAGAAAACCTGTTCCAAAAGACCGTTTTACATGCCCCGACCCCCTGCAAAAAACCCAAGGTAGGGTATAAAATTGTTAAACCCAAAAATTTTGTTAAAGAATAAACACAAAGTCTCCCGGCCCTCCCTGTTTCTTTTTAAATTTATAAAACCCAAATTTTTTTCCTTTAAAAAAATTTACACTGCCCCAAATATTTTAACTTTTAAAACTAAAAATCATATTTCCCTAAATTTAAATTTTAATTTCCCCTTAAAAAAACTTTTAAAAAGGGTAAAAAAACCCCGATTTTTGTTTCCATTTTTAATACTACAATTTTTCTACGGGTTTTTGTTGAATTTCCAGAACCGGGTCCCAAAGGTTCTCCCTTTTGCAGTATTTTTTCCCCACGGCTTTTTTCCCCCAAAGGGGATTTTTCCTATTTTTTCCCCTTTGGGGAAATTTAATTTTTAATTTTTTTTAAAATTTTAACCCACCCCTTTCTTGTAAAACATTTTTGGCAATTTTTTAAATAGCTTTTAACAAAACCCATTTTTTTCCTCCTTTTAAACCAAGGGGGTTTCGATTCGGGGTTTTTTCCAACCTCCCCATTAAAACCACCCCCCCCCCCACAAAAAAAGTTTTCCCGGACCTTAACCCCCCTGCCCCCAAAAATCCCCCCGGAAAACTAAAATCCAGCCAAAATTGTTACCACAAATTTGTTAAAAATCAAGGCCCCCAAACTCCCCTTTTTCCCCCTCCTAACCCTTTGGAAACCCTCCCCCCCTCCAAAAATCCGAATTTAACCAAAAATTTTTCAATGGCCCCAAAATTTTCCCCACCCTGGGAACTCAAAAACCCCTTTCCACCCCCTTTAAAATTTGGAAGGCCTGTAATTTAAAAAACCCCCCTAAACCCAAAAGGGAATAAAAAACCCCCGGGCCCCCCTTAAAATTGAAAACAAAAAAACCCCTGAATAAAATACAGCTTTGTTCCCTAAAATTTTAATTTTTGAACTCTCACCCCCCCAACCCCCGGGAAACGCCCCCCCAAATTTTTTTTCCCCAAAGGGTTTTTTTCCCAAAAAAACCCCCGGGCCCCCTTTTCTTTTGCCCCGGGGAAAAAAAATTTTCCACCCCCTTTTTTTCCCCCTAAATTTTCAACCCTTTTTCCCCACTTTTTTTTCCCCCCCCTTCCAACCCTTGAAATGAACAAATTTTTCAATTTTAAACTCTCACATTCCCCTTTTAAATCAGAAGGGGGAAATTAAAATTTTCCAGACCCCCCCAAACCACTAAACCCAACCCCTGCCCCCACTACAATCAAAACCCCCTCCCACCACTACAATCCACCCCTGCCCCCCCCTACAATCACACCCCTCCCAAACCATTTAAAAAATCACCCCCTTGCCACCACAACAATCACCCCCTTTCCCCTCTCCAATCACACCCCTCCCAAACCCCCTAAAATCCCCCCACCCCCCCACCCTACAATCACCCCCCCTGCCACCACAAACAATCACCCCCCTCCACCACTTAATAAACCCCCCTGCCACCATTAAAAAACACCCCCCTGCCCCCACAAAAATTTCAACCCCGGCCACCACTACAAAAAACCCCCTCCACCATCAATCAACCCCCTGCCCCCACTAAAAACAAACCCTGCCACCACTACAAACCCCCTGCCACCACTCCCAACTAACCCCCGCCCCACTACAATAAACCCCCCTGCCCCCAAATACAACCCAACCCCTCCCACCACTCCCAAATAACACCCTGCCCCACTACAATAAAACCCCCTGCCAAAAATACAATAAACCCCGTCCACCCTAAAAATCCACCCCGCCCCCCATACAATAACACCCCCCCCTGCCCCCCAACAACAATCACCCCCTTTGCCCATAAAACCACCCCTGCCCCCTCCCAATCACCCCCCGCCACCACTACAATCAACCCTGCCACCACAACTTCCCCCGGGCCCCAACCACTACAACCCACCCCCCTGCCCCATAAATCACACCCCGCCACCACTAAAAATTTTCCCACCCCTGCCCCCTTACAAGAAACCCCGCCACCACTAAAAAACCCCCCCTTTCCCCCAACTAAAACCCAAACCCTGCCACCACTAAAAATCACCCCCTTTGCCCCCAAACTACAATCACCCCCCCTCCCCCCAACTAAAATCCACCCTTTTGCCCCCATACAATCCCCCCCAAAGCCCCCCAACTACAACCCAAAACACCCTTGCCACCACTAAAATACACCCCGGCCACCATTACAATCAAAACCCATTGTTTCCACCACAAACAAAAAACCCCCCTGCCACCACTAAAAATCCCCCCCTGCCACCATAAATCAGAAAACCCCGCCCCCAATAAAATTTAAAAACCCCTGCCCCCCCCTTACAATCAACCCTGCCACCACTAAAAACCCCCGACCCCTACCCCCCCAACCTACAATCAAACCCTGCCACCACTAAAATCAACCCTGCCCCCACTAAAAAAGACCCCCTTGGCCCACCACTACAATCAACCCCTGCCCCCACTACAAATCAACCCCTGCCACCACCCAAATAAACCCCCTGCCACCACTAAAAACAAACCCCCCCCACCACTACAATCAGACCCTGCCCCCCCTTACAATCAGCCCCCCTCCCCCCCTTACAATCACACCCCTCCCAAACCACTCCCAACCCCCACCCCTCCCCCCCACCACTACAATCACCCCCCTTTCCCAACCACTAAAAAAACCCCGGCCACCACTACAATCAACCCCTCCCAACCACTACAATCCCCCCCCTTTGCCACCACAACAAAAAAAACCCCTGCCACCACTACAAACCCCCTGCCCCCCCAACAATCACACCCCCGGGCCCAACCCCCTTTAAAAAAACCCAACCCCTGCCCCCCTTCAACCCAAAACCCCCGCCACCACTAAATAAACCCCCCCGCCCCCAACTACAATCACACCCCGCCACCATTTCCCAATCACCCCCCTGCACCAAACAAACAACCCTCCACCACTCCCAATCAGCCCCCTTCCCCCACTACAATAACCCTGCCCCCAATACAAACCCCTCCCACCCTAAAAACCCAACCCTGCCCACTACAATAAACCCCCGGGCCCCCACCCCAATCAGCCCCCTTCCCACCACTACAATAAACCCCCCTTCCCCCCACACAATCAACCCCTCCCACCACAAAAAACAACCCCTGCCCCCAACTACAATTCAACCCCTGCCACCACTACAATCACCCCCCTTTCCCCCACAACAACCCAACCCTCCCCCATTTACAATCAAAACCCCTAAAAACCACTACAATAAACCCCCCTGCCCCCACTAAAAATCACCCCCCCTGCCACCACTACAAAAACCCACCCCCCCACCACCCAATCACCCCCCTGCCCATAAAATACAATCACCCCTGCCACCACTAAATCAAACCCCCTTTTCCCAAACCACTAAAATACCCCCACCCCCTCCAGGGGGGGGGGGGGGGGGGGGGGGGGGGGGGGGGGGGGGGGGGGGGGGGGGGGGGGGGGGGGGGGGGGGGTGGGGGGGGGGGGGGGGGGGCCCCCCCCGCCCCCTAAAATCAGAACCCTTTGCCCCCAACCAAATAAAACACCCCCTCCCCCCGGCCCCCAACAATCCCCCAACCCCCTTTTTGCCACCACTACAATCACAACCCCTTGCCCCTTTGCCCTTGCCACCCCACAACATTCCGGCATCCCCCCCCCTCCACTACAATCACAACCCCTGCCCCCAACCCACAAATCACACCCCTGCCCCCAATTTAAAATTCCCCAACCCTGCCACCACTAAAACCTCCCCCAAAATCACCCCCGGGCCACCAATAAAAACAACCCCTGCCACCACTACAATCAGCCCCTTTGCCACCACTACAATCAAAAACCCCGGGCCACAGTACAACCCAACCCCTGCCCCCCCCTTTAACAATAAACCCCCCTGCCACCACTACAACACCCCCCTGCCACCCAACAATCAAACCCCTGCCACCATACAATCAGCCCCCTGCCACCACTCAATGGGCCCCCTGCCACCATACAATCCCCCCCCCTTTGGCCCCCTCCCCAAAACCCCCCCAAACCACTAAAATCACATTTCCTCCCAAAACACTAAAATCCCCCCCAAGCCCCCACTAAAATCAAAACCCCGGGCCCCCCTACAATCCCCAACCCCGCCCCCATTTAAAAATCAAAACCCTTTCCAGCACTAAAAACACATCCCTGCCCCCCACTGCAAAATCACCCCCCTGCCCCCACTACAATCAAAACCCCGCCTCCACTACAATCACCCCCCCTGCCACCCCCCCCCTCAAACCTTGCCACCACTCCCCAATCATACCCCTACCCCCACTAAAATTTCAGCCCCCTGCCCCACTACAATCAAAACCCCCTGCCACTACTAAAAACCCCCCTTGCCCCCACTACAATCCCCCCGGGCCACCACTACAATAAAAACCCCTGCCCCCACTACAAATCAGACCCCTGCCACCACTACAATGGGACCCCGCCACCATAAAATCAAAACCCCTGCCACCACTACAATCAAAATCCCTGCCACCACTACAATAACACTCCTCCCAACACTACAATCACACCCTTTGCCACCACTACAATCAAAACCCCGGGCCCCCCACTAAAATCACACCCCTGCCACCACTACAATCAAAACCCCGCCAGCCTACAATCACACCCCTTTTGCCACCACTACAATAAACCCCCCTGCCACCCTACAATCAGACCCTCCCCACCACTACAATCAAAAACCCTAAAAACCAAATACAATAGATCCTTGCCCCCAAAAATGAGACCCTACCCCCACAAAAATTCAGACCCTCCCAAACCACTACAATCACCCCCCTTTCCAAACTACAACAATAACCCCTGCCACCATACAATCAACCCCTGCCACCACTAAAATCAAAACCCCTTTCCCAAACCATACAATCGGCCCCCTCCCCCAAACTACAATCACACCCCTGCCACCACTACAATCAGACCCCTGCCCACTACAATAGAACCCTGCCCCCCACTACAATCAACCCCTGCCACCACTAAAACAGCCCCCTGCCCCCACACAATAAACCCCTGCCACCACAAAAATCACACCCCCCTTTGGCCCCCACTACAAATCACACCCCTGCCCCACTAAAATGGGGCCCTGCCACCCACAACAATAAACACCCCCCCACCACTACAACCCAACCCCCCCCCCCTTTAAAAATACAACACATCTCCCACCACTACAATAAAGGGGCCCTCCCAAACCACTACAATCACCCCCCTCCCAAACCACTACAATAAACCCCCTGCCCCATACCCCCCGCCCCAAACCACTAAAAATCACCCCCCCTGCCCCACTACAATCACACCCCTGCCACCACTAAAAAACAAAACCCCTCCCACCACTACAACACCCCCCTTTCCCCCACTAAAAACAGACCCATCCCACCCAAAAAACCCCTTTCCCCCCCCACCCCCTTAGACCCTGCCACCACACAATCATCCCCCTTTTGGAAACCATTTTTCAACAGCCCCCCTCCCCACCATTTAAAATTTAAAATCCCTGCCACCATACAATCAGGCCCCTTTCCACCATTTACAATCAGCCCCCTGCCCCCATACAATCAGTTTCCCTGCCCCAACTCCCAATCAGACCCCTGCCCCCCACTATAATCAAAACCCTGCCCCCAAACTTCAATCGGGGCCCCTGCCCCCAAACTACAATCAGACCCCTCCACCACTACAATCAAACCCCGCCACCACTAAAAATCAAAACCCCTTTCCCCACTACAATCAACCCCTGCCACCCACTACAATCACCCCCCCGCCACCACTACAATCACCCCCCTCCCAAACCCTACAATCACCCCCCTCCCCACTAAAATCAGATCCTTGCCCCCCACTACAATGGCCCCCTACCCCCACTCCCAACAAACCCCTTTGCCCCACAAAATCACCCCCCTGCCACTATACAATAAACCCCCCTGCCCCCCTTTACAACAGACCCCTGCCACCACAAAAAAGGGAACCCCTGCCACCACTACTTTTCAGACCCCTTTCCCCCCACCACTAAAAACAGCCCCCTGCCACCACAACAATCAGCCCCTTTTCCCACCACTACAATCAGCCCCCTTCCACCACAAAAAATCACACCCCTTCCACCCTTCAAATCAAAAACCCCTGCCCCCATAAAATCAACCCCTGCACACTACAATCACACCCCCTCCCACCATACAATCACACCCCTTTGCCCCCAACTAAAATTTCAAAACCCCTGCCACCACTACAACGAGCCCTGCCACCACTACAATCACACCCCTGCCACCATACAATCGCCCCCCTGCCACCAATACAATCAGTCCCCTGCCCCATTTACAATCACACCCCTGCCACCATCAATCAGACCCCTGCCACCCCCACAATCAGACCCCGCCACCAAACTAAACCCGCCCCCTTCCCAAACCACAAAAATTTCAGCCCCCTTTGCCACCCATACAATCACCCCCCTGCCCCCCTTTAAAAACACACCCCTCCCACCAAAAACCCACCCCCGGGCCACCACTAAAATTTACCCCCCTGCCACAATTTAAAAATCAACCCCGGGCCACCACTAAAAACACCCCCCTTTCCACCTTTAAAAAACAAAACCCCTCCCCAACCACTACAATCAAACCCCCCGTTACCACTACAATCAAAACCCCCCTTCCACCACTCCAAAAAAAACCCCCCTGCCACCACAACAATCTTCCCCTTTCCACCACCACAACAAAACCCTGCCGCCACTGAAAATCACCCCCCTTTGCCACCACTACAATCCACCGTCCCACCACTACAATCAACCCCCCTGCCACCACAAAATCACCCCCCTGCCCCAACTACAATCAACCCCCCCCTGCCCCCAACTAAAAATCAGCCCCTTTGCCACCACTACATTTCACCCCCCTGCCACCAAAAACAATGAAAAACCCCCTCCCACCCTACAATCAAACCCCCCTTTGGCACCATTCAAGGCAGCCCCCTTTCCCAAACCACTACAATTAGATCCCTCCACCACTACAACAGACCCCCCCACCACTACAATCAGACCCCTCCCAAACCACAAAAATCAGACCCCGGGCCCCCCCTTTAAAAACACCCCCTTTCCCCCACAATAATCGGGACCCCTCCCACCACTTAAATCAGACCCCTGCCACCATTTACAATCAGTCCCTCCCAAACCCATTTACAATCAGACCCTGCCACCACTAAAATCAGCCCCCTTCCACCACAAAATTTCGACCCCTTTCCCCCAACTAAAATCTCCCCCGCCACCACTACAATCAGACCCCTGCCACCATACAATCAGCCCCTTTGGCCACCCTCCAAATCAAAACCGCCCCACTACAATCACCCCCCTGCCCCCCACTCCCAAACAAAACCCTGCCCCACTAAAACCCAACCCCTCCCAAACCCACTACAATAAAACCCCCTGCCACACAAATTTCCCACCCCCCTTCCCACCATACAATGGGCCCCCTTCCACCACAAAAATTTAAACCCCTGCCACCATACAACCACCCCTCCCACCACTACAATCACACCCCTGCCCCCATAAAAATAAAAGCCCCCTACCACCACTACAATCACCCCCCTGCCACCACTAAAATCGGGATCCTTGCCACCACAAACAATGAACCCCTACCACCACTACAATCAACCCCTGCCCCCACTAAAAACAAAAACCCCTGCCACTACAAACCCACCCCCTGCCCCCATTTAAAAATCAGCCCCCTGCCCCCAAACTACAAATCACACCCCCTGCCCCCACTCCCAATCAGACCCCCTGCCACCACTACAATCAGACCCCTTTGCCACCACTACAATCGCCCCCTTTCCACCATTTAACAACGGGACCCCCCCAACCACTACAATCGGGACCCCTCCCACCACTAAAATTTCAGATCCCTGCCAACACTACAGCCCCCTCCCAAACCCTACAATCAGCCCCCTGCCCCCACTACAATCGACCCCTCCCAACCAAATTCAATCAACCCCTGCCACCCTCAATAAACACTCCTTCCAACCACAACAACCCGACCCCTGCCACCACTACAATCACCCCCCCTTGCCACAACTAAAATAGCCCCCGGCCACCATTTACAATCCCACCCCCTGCCCCCAACAACAATCGGGAGCCCTGCCACCACTACAATCCCCCCCCTGCCCCCATTTACAAAAAAAGACCCCGGGCCACCACTACAATCAAAACCCCTGCCCCAAATACAACCCCAGCCCCCCGCCACCACCACTTTAAACCCCTGACGCCATTACAATCACCCCCCCTAAAAACCAAACTACAATCACCCCCCTGCCACCATTTACAGTCAAAACCCCTGCCAGGGACTACAATCAGACCCCTGCCCCCCTACAATAAACCCCCTTGCCACCACTAAAATCCATCCTCCCAAACCACAAAATCAAAACCCCGGGCCACCATTTACAATCAGCCCCCTACCACCACTACAATCCCCCCCTCCCCCCCACTACAATCGGATCCTTGCCACCACTCCCTTTGAGACCCCCCCCACCACTCCAATCCCCCTCCCAAACCACTACAATCACACCCCCTCCCACTACTACAATCCCCCCTGCCCCCCTAAAAATCAAAACCCCTGCCACCACTAAAAATCAAACCCCTGCCACCATTTAAAATTCACACCCCGCCACCACTACAAAAAGCCCATGCCACCACTACAATCACCCCCCCTTTTTCCCCACCACTACAATCAGACCCCTGCCAAAAATACAATCAGATCCCTGCCACAAAACACTTACAAAAACCCCCCGCCACCATACAAAAAACCCCCTCCCAAACCACTAAAAATCAGACCCCTACCACCACTCCCCAAATCAAAACCCTGCCCCCCACAACAGACCCCTGCCACCCCCAAAAAATCAGACCCCTGCCACCACAACAATCAGCCCCCTGCCACCATACAATCAGCCCCCTGCCCCCCCAATACAATTACCCCCCCTTCCACCACTAAAATCAGCCCCTGCCACCACTACAATAAACCCCCCTCCCAAACAACTAAAATAAAGGACCCCTGCCACCCTAACAAACAAAACCCCTGCCCCCCACAAAAAACAAAAGCCCTGCCCCATTTAAAAACAAAACCCCCTGCCACCACTACAATCAGCCCCTCCCACCACTAAACCCAAAACCCCTGCCCCACTCCCTTTCGGGACCCCTCCCAAACCACCAAAATTAAACCCCCCCCTGACGCCACAAACAATCACACCCCTCCCCCCCACTACTCAAAACCCCTGCCCCCCATTTACAGTCACACACCTCCCCACGACTAAAATTTTAAGACCCCCTTCCACCACTACAATCGGGGACCCCTCCCAAACCACTAAAAATCACACCCCTTTGCCCCCCACTACAATCACACCCCTGCCCCCACCCCAATCAGCCCCCTCCCACCACTACAATCAAAACCCCTGCCACCATACAATCAAACCTTGCCACCACTAAAATTTAGCCCCCTACCACCACAAACAATCAGCCCCCTGCCAAACCACTAAAAAAATCTACACCCCTCCCACATACAATCCCCCTCCCCACCACTAAAAATCGGGACCCCTGCCACCACAAAAATCAAAAACCCCTGCCACCACTAAAAATCACCCCCCCTGCCACCATACAATCAGCCCCAATGCCCACCACTACACTCGACCCCTGCCCCCACTAAAAAGAACCCCTCCCACCACTAAAAACAGCCCCCGGCCCCCATTTCCCCAAGCAACCCCTCCCCCCCCAAAAAAATTTAAGCCCCCCCTGCCACCACACAATAGCCCCCTCCCCACCCTACAATCAGCCCCCTGCCCCCATAAAAATCAGATCCCTGCCCCCATTTACAACCCAAAAACCCCTGCCACCACTATAATCGGGCCCCCGCCACCACTTCAATCAGCCCCCTGCCACCACTACAATCAGTCCCGGGCCACCCCCTACAATCAACCCCCCCACCATACAATCAGACCCCTGCCACCCCCCCTTACAATCAGACCCCGGGGCCCCCCCCCATTTACAATCAGCCCCCTGCCACCACACAATCAGACCCCCTCCCACCACTCCCTTTCAGCCCCCTCCCACCCCCCTAAAAACAATCCCTGCCACCCAACAATAAAGGACCCCTCCCAAACCACTACAATCAGACCCCTGCCCCCACTCCCAACCCTTTTAAATCTTTATACTTTTGAAAAAACAACAGAAAAAAAAAAACCTGCTGATTTTACAGAAGAAAAACTAAAAAACGCAATAAAATTTAAAAAAAAGAAAAAATTATTATTACACAAATTTTAATTTTTCAGGGGAGAATCATCAAACGATGGTGCGGTAGGCTCTGAGTAAAACCACATAATCGTATGCCCCTCGAAATATGAACCCAAGCCTATTTTGGGCTGGGCTCATGTTGTTGTAAGATTGTATGGTTCAGGGTTTTAAGAGTGTCAAAAATTGTAATATCTCCCCCCCCCAGGCGGGGCAAAAAAAACACGGGGTCGATTCCCGACTACCACAGTTTGTCTTTAAATTTAAAAATCCCCATTTTGTTCGGGGTTTTGCAATAATAAATTAGTTTGTGGGGCTATACAACCAAACATCGTATGAACTCGCAACAAAAAAGGAAAGCCTAGTTCGCTAGGTCATGTTAAATTGTGGGTTTTGTATGGTTCAGTGGTTTAGAGAGTCGTGAATTTTCACTCTCTTCCCACAAGGCAGGCAAAAAACAACACGGGATCGATCCACCGGCTAGCCGCAATTTGTTGTGGATTAAATAACACTTTCTGGAGGTTAAAATAATATATATATATATATTATTATATATATATATATTATATATTATATATATATTTATATATATATATATATATATATATATATATATTACTTCTATAGCTGGAATGTGGACCCTCTTCCTCAGAGAACTCAATAAACGTACCTCAGTGAAAACTCAAGGTTATCCCCGGAGCTGTTTGAATATTTTCTTCTCCTACCACCCCCTATATACTTTTTATTTATTGTGAACATTTATTAATAAACAAAATACAAATACAGAAAAAAACATAAACATGAATACAATGGCACAGTGTATCAAAGATCATGAATTTCCTCCAGCTCCTCCGAGGCTGGACGTGAGCCAAGTATGCAGCAACCATTTCCCCTCTGGATGGCGACGCTGAGGCGCTGGATCATGAAAGTGGCTGCCCTTGGGTCCCTGGTGGTGTCTATGAGCCTGGAACCCAATTCTTTAAGGAAACGTGTGGCATTTTTTCCCCATGATCCCAAGGTCTCTGATCCCACTGGGACAAATTGATACTGTTGGCTAATGTCCCTGTACTTGCTGATCTTGTACTCCTCTCTGTGGTCAGCAGCTCCTCCCTGTCGCCCCACACTGTGATGGATATAGGTGTCAGCCAGTGTGGACACACAGGTATAGTCCCATGCTAAGAGCTTGCCATTCTTCCAAGGATAGATGGTGATCCCGTCGGGGCGGTTTGCTGGGTTGTGGGTATTGTTTGCTGCAAGTGATCGTGGCTCCCTCTCGGCAGGGCATCCAGCTGTAGCAAGGGTTCTCTTGATGATGTCGTTGACGTCATTGTGTCTTGCATGCCAGCCCTTGGTTTTGGAACAGTTAAGACCATGTAGACCGTATTGGTCTGCTTGCACTTCGCTGCAAATACACATATATTCTGTGTGAATTGGGGCAGCAAGGCGCAGAGCCACTGCAATACGGAGGGTCTTAGAATCGAGTCGCGTTCCCATTGCCGATATTGGAACTGTTTGGAGGAAGTCCCCGGAGTGATGTGCACTCACAGCCTGGAGACGGGCAATCTCCCTATCTGATTGTTGCAGCCCTGAGCATGTTGGCAAGCACCTTTTCAGCAATTGGGCCATCCCAGCTTGACTGTTTGTGAGCCAGTGCTGCACTAGGGTTTGGTGCTGGAGCAGCAAGAGTCTCCCATTCGGTGATGGCACTGGCATAGCTAGGGTCTTCTATTCCTGCTGAGTCACTGGGGGGTGTCAGGAAGAATTTGTCTTATCAACTCGTTTGATGCAATGGAAGAGGATGAGAAAGCTGGTAGAGCAATCTGGGAGGATCTGCGTACTCCTAGCCCTCCAAGCCTGACGAAAGTGAGGCTTGCAACCACTGTCCATCATCAAGGGGAAAAATTCAATACACTCTCTAGCATGGCCTTCAGGAGAGAGTATATTCCTTGAGTTTTGGATGCTGAAGGTGGGGGGTATACCACTTGCATCCATATGCTGCTCCATCTCTCGCGTTACACATACACCACTAACCCAAACCTAACACCACCCACTTCTACCCCAAAAATATGTTCTCCTGCTCTACTTCCTCGGATCAATTTTTCTCGAATTTCATATAATACCAAAGACTCCATCTAGGGATCAAGTTTTTTTTTTTGGTTCCCCCCTTTTCTGGGGGAGTAAGCAGTCAAATGGACTCCCACTTCATCCCAATTTCCCTGTTCATCACCTCGGATCTAGCACCCTACCCACTACCTACACCACCCACTTCTACCCAAAATATTCTGCTCTACTTCATCGATCAAAGTTTTTCTCAATATCTATTTAATACAAAGACTCCATCTACTCGGAGCAAAGTGTTTTTTTTTTTTTTTTGGTTTCCCCATCTCGGTGCGTAAGCATTCAACTGAAAGGCCCCCTATGGGGCATGGTACTTTCTCTTACTACAGGTATAAACAACGTGTGACATTCACACCACATATGTTTTACTCTGTGGTCAGTGACCGTCACATGATGACCTCACTCACAACAGGACTGATATCTGGTCGACTTCCCCTTTATGTCAATGACGTCACCGTGCATGACCACAACTCAGGCTGCAATCTTGTGAGCAACATCTAAACTATATAATTATACAAACCAATGCATTTCATATTACATCAAACATAATAATTCCATGAATAAAAGATACAATCATGACTAAAATTCAACATATTTTTTTTTCTCTTGAAGGAAATTATGTGCATTTCTTGTCTGGATACTATTCGTCGGCACCATCTCAGTATTACACATTTCATATACACCTACATAACGGAAAAATATTTACACCATTTTCACTCTTTAACCAAGGATATACCCACAATAATTTCACTTTTTTTCGTTAATACCCACAACAATCCACCAATTTTTTAAAAATAAACACAGTCTAGACATTTTCTCGTTTTTAACTATTTCATCAGGAAAAAAGTCCTGGCGAGTCTTATCTGACGATATACAGACTATACATCTAAAAGTCACTCCCCCACGAAACGCTAACCTTTCTCTCCTTACCCCTTCTCACACCCAAACATCTCACAAAAATTTTTCACTCATAACCACAATTTTTCTCGTTATAACTATTTCATCAGAAAAAGCCACCACATCAATTACAAACTTCTTATAACACTTTTCGATAAAATTCACTAGTATCAATTTATACACACACAACTCCACACACCTATCACACCAACAAACACACACTTTTCTCAATATCTCTTAAGAAATATTTCTCTCTTCGACAAAACTTTATTCTCTCACTACAGGGGATACAACCCCTGGATTGTTGTTCGAACCACTCTCATAAATCATTGAATATCTCACAAGAATAAAAAAATACCTTTGGAACATTTCTTCAAACAACACCGAAAACACTTCCAAAATATCATTTTGAATACTCCCAAATATGATTTGAACATCTCTATTTATCTATCATTTATTATTTCAGTTATATTACAAACTCACTACCAAACTCCTCCCTCAGTTCCAGATTCTTCAAACATTATCTCAAAAAAAAATACTAACTCAAACACTTGTACTCTTTGAACAAACAAAAACACCATCAATTACCCTTTGATTTTACTCCAAAAAAACTCATTCGAAGCCCACAGCCAAATCACCTCACTGAATTCTACCCAGAACACCTTCATAAGTACTCTTGCACATCAGTTTGAACTCCTTCTAAAAACACCTTTGAATAGCCTCAAAAACCCTTTGAGTATCCCAAATAACAACTGAAGACTACTAAAACACCAAGATTACACTCAAAACACCACAAAATCACCATAACTAAAGATCTCATCACAGGACTTAACACCCATTTTACACAAATACACTCAATTCTACTCGAACCAAAACGATTTCCAATTTCTTACGAGTACACGCTCTCCAACTAAGAATATAACATGAGGGCGCAAAAACTGAACACAAACCAAACACACACGAAAACACTTATCGCAAATAATCTCTCTCGTTTTTCGGTATCTCTAGGTTCGACAACAACACCCAACCCACAAAACCCACCATTCCAATCACCACACCCCAACAATCACCCACTAAACACAACAACCCACATTACTTATAATCACTTTCAGCTCTCGCTTGTTCGACAACACCCTCAACCCACAACACTCACAACCCACAACCACCACAACAACAACCACGTATAAACATCTTTTTTGGTATATCTCGAGTCGACAGCAATACCCATAACCCACTGCACCCACAAACCCACAACCCACCACAACCACATCACCCACACAACAACCACTTATAACCATCTTTTCGGTAACTCTAGTTCGACAACAACACCCACTAACCCCCACAACACCCCAAACCACAACGCCTCCACAACCACAAACCAATCAATACCCACTTATAACCTCTTTTCGGATATCTCTAGTTCGTCATCGCAATACCCACAAACCTCATCTACTTCCAATTTGTTCACAATTTTTCCTCTTTCGGTACAAATTTTTTCCCATTCTTTTTTATGATCTTAAAACATGTTGGTCACTTCCTCCCTACATTACTAAAATTTCTAATAATAGCTCTCCTTACCATCGCCTTGTATCCAATTAAATTAATATACTCACAACACAATACTAATCATTGTCAATAGCCCAACTACTTGCGACATTGTTTCTACACAACGCGAATTCTTTTCCAGTGTGTTCATAATCTTTTCACTTCAATTATTTCTTTTATAATATTCACACTGTTTACCTTTATTTTCAGTAAAATAATCCATATTTCATATAATTTTTAATACAACCTCCCATACCGCCTCTCGATTCTCACCCACATTTCTCCTCCCACCCTTCACCGTCCTTCCAACACAACCTCTTCAGAATCAAACAAAAAAAATCACATTTCACATCTGATATTGCATCTCATACCATCTCAAATCCACTAAAATCACTGTATCCAAGATATTCACAAAATTCTATGGACCAACTAACACACACTGAGAGCAACTCACTTTACTTTGAAATCTTCAAAACACTCTCATACAGCATTTGACACCACTTTTCTCAATATCTCTAAAGAGATTATTCTCTCAGCGTCAACCTGTATCATCCTCACTTCAGAACAAACCCCCAGATTACTTCCAAAACACAATCTTATCATTTGGGAATAATACACAAAACTCATTTGGAGCTCATTTTCCAAATAACACTGAACATATTAAAGACAACATTTTGCGCCATGGGGAGGGAGTTATTGCGTTTATAGTGATTTGAGGGAATTTTCTATAAAATGGGAGTTAGATGGTGATGCTAAACTTAGTTTCTGGTGATTTTGACGGGTGTTTTGGTAGTATTTCAGTGGTGATTTGGTTGTTAGCTGTAGTGTTTTGGGGAGTATTTTCGGCAGTGTTTGATTGTGATTGTGAAGGTGTTCAAATGATGTGCAGAATATTTTTGAAGATGTTCAGTGGTGTTTTTGGTTGTTCAGGAGTTGATTCGAAGTTAGTCTGTTCGTTAGTTATGGTAATTGTCTCATGTCATAAGGTGTATAGAGTTAGTTTTTTTTTTTGTGCTAATGATGTAAGTCTGGGAGATGTGGGAGGCTGTTTGGTGGGACGGTGTATGTAATTTCGGTTAATGAAGAATGGTAAGTATGAATGAGAATGCTAATGGGTGGAGTGTGTTAGAGAAAGGAATACAATGTTATGTGATCTTGGATTTTTAAAAGTATAGATAGTTTCAGTGTCTTCGTTATGATGATGTTTTTAAGAGAATGTGTACAAAATGTGGGTTCTTAGCTTGGTGGGTTTAGATAGAATTGGCACAAAATACGTCTTGAAGTACTGAGTGTTAGTAGATATTGGATGATATAACAGGTTGAAAAACAAGGTGTTTGGGTTTATTAGTGGACGTCGCTGCGCGCAAGTAAAACATCAGGAAAGGAGCCCACTCAGCCACAGACCTTTTCAGACGAGGAGCCATCATGGAATACAGCGCTCAGCCGCAGGAGCTACTAGCCCGCTTTGACACCTATTCATCTATTTATATATTTATAGTATATATATATATAATTATATCATTATTTATCTAGATAATATATATATATATTATACTATAATTAATACTATATATATCTATATATATATATATATTCTATCATATTATATATATATATAATAGATATATATATATCTTATATAATTAAACTATATATATAATTTTTATATATTATATATATATATATATTTATATATTAAATATATATAATATATATATATATATATCTATATATATTTATAACTTCTATATATATATATATTATATATATATGTGATATATGTCGTGCGAATGGGACAGAAACTTGCATCTGGCTTAAATAGCACAGCGCTCATCTTGCCATATAGAATCAAATGTGAAAATTTGTGTATGCAATAATTTCGCAAAATATTATGATCTAACGAAAATAAATATATTTTCACTGTGTTGTTGTTTAGCATTAAAATTTATTAGAAACTAATGTAAAATATATTAGTTGGGGTTAGGCTTAAAGAAATAAATTGTATTTTGTTATAGTAGGTTATTTGAGTTTTCTAGATTCTTTGGAGCAAAATTAAAAACTTTTACATTAACATTAATGAAAAAAATAAAATCTTTAAACGTATAAGAGAAAAGTTTTAGAAAGGACTTAATTTTAGTGAGTTATGTTCTTGTAATTGACCAGTTTTTACATTATTCGGCAAGGACAGATATTATATATATATATTATATATCTTATATTATATATCTAGTTATATACTACTATATATATATATATATATATAAATAATAGATATATATATATATAAGTATGTATGTATATGGTAGCTAGCTAGTCGTGCAGTTTTAAATGATATAGAGCTCCTTAGATTGAATTTTGCATAAAAAGGAGTTTAATTAAAAGGTACTACATATTTAATAAAAAATCGATATGATGTAGGACGTATGAAGTACTAGTTGGACTACGTTTGGTAGATAAAAGACTGTTGAGTAGACTTCAAGATTAATATGCTTATAGAGAGGACACAGATATTCAGGATTGCTTTATAGCTTGTAAATACCGTGAGGACTTAAAAGGGTAGATGGGGATACAAGAAAATGGGATAGCAGGCAGCAGCAGGTAAGGAGAGTTATGAAGTTTTAAGGAAGAGGCCACTGTTAGGGTAAGTTATAAACAACTATTGGAGCATAGATGGGCTTAGTTGGTTAACGAATGTAGCGTGGTAGAGTGTTCAGCAGAGTTTTGGTTACAGGCCCAGTGAGGTGCAGGAAGGAGAAGTCGACTAGGGAAATGATGATGTAAGAAATTAAGAGAGAAAAGGTTAGATATGAGTTAGGTATTATACAAATTAATGTGAGGCAGGAGGGAGGATATATATGGGAGGAAAAGAATAGTTAAGGAAATGTAGTGAAGCAATGTAAAATAGAGCAAATGAGGAGAGTGGAGTGAGATGGTATCAACATCAAACTCTTTACTTTTGTTGAAAATAAGAAGTTTGGTGAGATTATTAAGTGGAGGTAGGCCTTAGGGCAACGTGTGGATTTTGAAGTTAAAAAGGGTGAGAGGTGAATTATTAAATGGAGAGTTGATGGTATTAGGAAGATAGAGGGAATACTTGAGGAATTATTAAAGTTGATGAAGAGAAGCTGTGATTATTCGTTGCTATAGGCAAGGATGGAATATCATCTATATAGGAGTGAGTTGGGCGTGTGGAGGGAAGTTCGTGAGGCAGCTCTAGGAGTTTCGGGATAAAGTTCGAAAGTGTTAAAAGAAGGTGGGTAGTTATAGTTCTGGGAGTGATTTGGTTGCATTTGATTTAAGATGTATGGAAGAAAGCATGCAATTGCCTTTGGTTTAAAGGCAAAGGGGACCAATAAAGAGGTTAGTGCAAAAAATGTAAGGGAATAAGTCTGTTGGAGTAAAACATGGTTAAAGTGTACAGTATGAATTATTATTGACAGAAGGAGTGTAAGATGAAGAGTAGGATAGCAGATGAACAATGATGGTTGTTTGGAAGGGTAGGGCGGTGAGTCGACCAAGTGTTGACAGTGAAACATTAGTTGTGAACAGCATGTAGAAAAGGTGTTTTTTTTTACAAAAAATAAACTTTAAGAAAGTTTTTGTTATTGGCATTTTATGAATTGGAAAATGGCGTAGTACAGGGTGTATAGGGGGCATTGCGAAGATGTTGCAAATATGGAATTGGATAGGAGGTAGGTTTATTGAAGCGGTTTGAAAAGTTTTTTACGAGGGTAGAGGAGGCCTTAGGTTAGAGTATGTAGGAGAGGTGGGAGATTTATTTCCAAGTAACATTATGCCTTACACAAGGAATGTGTAGTATCAAGTTGGTTCAATATATTATAGATGTGGTTATAAGGAAGTGGACGGACTTCAGGTGTTGGCAAGAAGTGTAGAGGTTAAAAGATAAAAAAACTATACACAAGTGGGAGTTGTCAACAGCTTGCACTTTTGGGCGAGATTCGAGAGAAGTTGCTCAGAGAAGATTGGGGAGAGTTTGGCAGGGTAGAACAGAGGGAAATTAAAGCTGGATATTGGAAATTGTAAAGTGAGCGAGGTGTACAAAAAAATTAAATAGTAGAGGAAAGATTGGAGGGAGAGATTATGCAGGAGGTGACGTGAATTTTTAGATATTTTAGGGATGTGGACGTGTCTGCAGATAGGTATGAAAGGAGGGTGAATCATAGAATTGACAAGGGAAAAGGTAAGTGGTGCTATTCACATAGATAGCAAAGAAAGGAATGCAATTTATAGTTGTTTACCAACACTCTTATATGGGTGTGAAGTTTTTGGTCATGAATGTTGCAGCCAAGGAGAAGGCTGGAGCAGTGAAGTGTCATGTCTGAGGGCGATGTTGATGGTGTTGAATATAAAATGCAGAGAATCGTATGTATGACTAGTTTGGAAATGATAAGAGGTGGTGCGAGATTACAAAACTATCATCCAGAGAGATTTTGTAGTAGGGGTTTTTGAGGTTGGTTTCGATATGTAGAGAGGTTGGAACTAATTAGAATTCGAGAGCATATCATTCTGTAGGTGGAGGAAGGCGGGAGAGGTCTTTAGGCCTTGGAAAGGATGGAGGGAGGGGTAAGGAGGTGTCTATGTGAGGCGCTTGGGCATTGTGTCAAGTATGAGTGGGCATGTAGATAAGAGCGAATGGAGACAATGGTTTTAGGGATTGACCGTGCTGTTTGAAGTGTACAGAAGAGCTAACAGTATGACGGGATTCAGGGACAACTGGCAGGCCGGACTTGAGTTCTGGAATGGGAAGTCTAGGAAGTACAGTGCCGACACTCCTGACAGGAGGGAGCGTTATTGTTGCAGATTTATAACTGTAGGTAGTGGAACTCTTGCAACAAAGTTGATTGGAGTGAATGATAGATAAAGCTTGTCTTTCTCGTGCTAACCTACCTTGGTGGAAAAGGCCATATAAAAAGTAGGGCGCCATTGGTACACTAAAAGAGGGAAAACACCATTATGTGTCCCGGGGCCAAATGTGCAACCAGTCTCCATCGAGCATTAGGGGAATGCCAAATAAACCCCCTGGCTGCCTTCAAGTAGCGAGCGCTGGACAGTTTACCACTAAAGTCAGGTGCTGGATCAAGCCGGGCTGTGGCTAGTACGTTGGACTTGCGTGCGGCCTGCAGTAACAGCCCTAGTTGTCAGGCCCCCTGATCCATCGGAGGCATAGGTCATCGGACCGGGCCGCGTGGGGTCGTTGATCCCCGGAATAACCTCCAGGTGACTCAGGTAACCCACTCGACACATTCGCCCCACTCCGATCCTTAGCACGTTAACCAACATCGTTGTTCCTTCTGTCAGAGTATTCGTGTGGTGATCCATTGCAGTGCGTTCCCGTTATTCCTGCCTGCTCCTCTCTAATTTTTGCACTAGTCTCTTGTGTATGGTACTTGTCTCAAAAACATACAATCTACCGATCCCTCTCTTCCTCTGTCTTACTTCTGTTACCTTATCGTAGAGCCTCTCAAGTAGTGATTTGTGACACCAGTATTTCCCATCTCTGAAGCGAGTGCTGCCAGTATGAGCCAAATCTTTTATTGTGTTCCACCATTGTTAATCTTTCTTCCATAACTTTTACATACTATACACGTCAGTGATCATGGTCGGTAGTTTAAATGCTGCTGGTCTGTCCCCTTTCTTAAAATTTGGGAAACCTGTGCTGTCTTTCCAGCTCAGGCAACTGCCCTGTTTGATAGATTTACTGAAGAGTGCTCGTAATGGCACACACAGTTCCTCTGTCCTTCTCAGTATCCATGGAGACTCTGTTTTATCTGGGGCAACCCGCCTTTGTTGTGATCGATGTTCGTCTAGCAGTTTCTTTCACTTACCTTGGTTAAATGTGTATGTGGCCAGCCGCCTGCTGGTGCACCCTACTTCACCACAGTTTGACTAGATAGCATTCCTGATACTGTCTATTGTTGAATGCTTCTCTAAAATCTTGCTGTTTAGTTCATCACTTACTTCTTGGTTCACTCTTCGCAGCTGCTCTTCTTTCCACAAGCTGATTCTACCTGGTCCTGACTGTTGTTTTTTCTTATGTGATTGTATAACAACTTTGGTTAGAGTTTGGCTTTGATGCTATGTCGTTTCGTATTGCCTCGGGACCTCTCTCCTTATCCTTGCATATTCGTTTCTGGTTCTTTGTCAGACGCCTTGTTTTCTCTTTAGTCCTTTGCTTCTATACCTTTTCCATGCTCTAGCACACTTGGATTTGGCTTCACTTCCACTCCAATTATAAACATGGGCTCACTCCTGGTCTTACCATTTTTTCTGTTGCCCTTTGGTAGACCTTTTTCTCATGCCTCCTGCACTTAGTGGTTACGATTTCCTCTATTTCTTTTACTGTCTTTCATCTAGTTCTCTTTCCATGCACTTCCATGCCAGGAAACTTTCATTTATGACGTTTTGGTTTCTCTCTTTGTTCTCGTGCTGCGATTCTCCTCTGTTAACTCACAAGATATTCTGCAAAACTCAGGACCATCCCCCCACCCCCCCCTCCCCCCCCCCCCCATGATCACTAGGCCAAGGGGTCTTTCTTGGGTGTATATCCCGATGTCTGAACTATTCAAGTGAATATGAGATCCAGCCTTGCTTGCAGCATCCTCTCTTCTCTGGTTGTATCCCTTAATGTTGGGGCATGAAGATTTTCCATTCTGTTCTCTAATCTTAGCCCTCCATGTTTATGGTCCCCCTGTGGCTCTAGGTTTTCCAGTCAATCTTCTATTGATTGTTAATCCCCCATTATAAGCATTTTGTCTACCATATGAGCCCTCAGTAGGCACTTCAGCTAGTGTATCCAACATGTGCCAATAATTGTGACATCATATTCTTCTTTGTTCTCATGCTAGTTAAGTGGTGGTTTAGACATCACTGCTATTCATCACGTTAGACCCCAGTCGGGAAGTGTTCCCCTACTATGAAGTCGTCTGTTTCCCATTCTGTTCCATTCCTCCCCATATCCTCAAAACTCCACTTTTTTTTTGAAGCCATTGATACTCCTCCCCCATACTTTGTTCTCTCTGTCTTTCCTCATAATCTGTCATCCAGGTGGTAAAATTGATCTGTTTCATCCCTGTAACGATTTGTCTCTGGTAGTGCCTATGATATCAGGTGATGCATTCACTGAAGCATTCTTGCCACTCTGCATTTACTTGTTATTCCATTGCTTTGGTGTACCATACCATTAGCTTCCTTTCTATTACTTGTTTTTTGGGACGATGAAGAGGAAGGTGCGACGGCTGGGAGGGTGGGGGAGGCAGGGCCACAAGTATGGGAGGATCTGTAATTGTGAAATTAGTGCTTAGGGGGTGAGTGGCTATGGAGTGAGGTTCATTTCTGTTTACTATGTTTGGGATGATTTTATAGGTTGACAGGGGTTGAGAGGTTTCTGTAAAATTTGTGTTTTGATGTGCCCCCAATGGCTAAGTCGCTTTCCTGTTGTTGTTGCCTGTCCTGTCTCTCTTGCCTTCCATGATTTTGGTCTTGGCTCTCACTTTCAGTTTATGTTGTTCCCTTTCCTTTCGTGTTCTGTCTTCGATTGAGGAGCACTTTTTGATAATCTGGGAGAAGTCGTTTAAAACAGTGGTTTAGTTGTAGTTCCCTCTTGTTCCATACCACATCTGTCTTGAAAATTGTCAATCTGATGTCGTTTTTTCGTTTTTTCCCTCGCAATACCCCCAAGTCGTGAAAATTTTCAACCTGTGACATGTTGTATCGCCTGTTATTGCAATGATGTTTTAATCTCTGTTTTCTCCTAATGCTTTCTTTTATAGGTCTGCCCTTCAGTCTCTGAAGCCCATGAATAATTATCACTTGACCTCCGCCCTCTCCTGCCCATTTCTTTTCCCTATGTATCTCTGGATATGTATATTAAAGCATCTCCTTTGAGTTTGTTTTATCTATTTATAGATGGGGTTGTAAGAAATGTAAATGCGAGGGTCCTTGGCCGAGGCGTGGAGTTAAAAGATAAAAGAATCAAAACCACATAGTGGGAAGTTGTCACAGCTGCTCTTGTGATGACACTTGTGCTTCTTGGAGAAGATTGAAGAGAAGTTGCAGAGATTGGTGGGATGAAATTGGTAGGGTGTGCCAAAAGAAGAAAAATTAAAGGTGAATACAGGAAAGGTACAGGTTATGAGTATAACAAAAAGTTTGTGTGATGAAAGATTGACAATCAGGATTGGAGGGCGAGAGTATGGAGGAGGGTGATCCGTATTCGACGATATTTGGGAGTGGACAGTTGTCAGCGGCTGGGTCTATGAAAGATGAGTGAATCACTAGACTTGATGAGGGAAAAAGAGTGAGTGTGCACTTAGGAGTCTGTGGAGACAAAAGAACTATTGTCCTTGGGGAAGGCAAAGAGGGGAATGTATGAGAGTATAGTTTTTCCAACGCTCTCATTGGGTGTGTAGCGTGGGTGAGAATGTTGTCCAGCGAGGAGATGGCTGGAGGCAGGAGGAGATTGTCATGTCTGAGGACAATGTGTGGGTGTGAAATATAATGCAGAGAATTCGTAGTTTGGAAGTTGGTAGGAGGTGCGGATTACCAAACTGTTCTCGTCCAGAGGGATTAGGGAAGGGTGTTGAGGTGGTTCGGACATGTAGCGGGATTGTATTTTAGAGCGAAAGAATGATGCAAGGAGTGTATCAGTCTGTAGAATTTGGAGAGAAGGGCGCGGGGTAGGGGTCGGCCTAGGAAGGGTTGGGAGGGAGGGGGTAAAGGAGGTTTTGTGTGCGAGGGGCTTGGACTCTTCCAGCAAGCGCAAGCTTTGAGCGTGTTTGATAGGAGGTGAAGGAGACAAATGGTTTTTAATACTTGAGTGCTGTTGGAGTAGTGGAGCAAAGTACCATTATGAAGGGATTCAGGAAACCAGGCAAAGGCCGAGACTTGAGTCCTGGAGATGGGAAGATGTACAGTGCATGCACTCTGAAGGAGGGGTGGGTGTTAATGTTGCAGTTTCAAAAAACTGTATGTAAGACTGGCACTTCTGGCATAGAAATTGTGGATGGAAGTGGAATGATGTGAAAGTTTTTCTTTTTCGGGCACCCTGCCTGGGTGGGAACTCGGCTGGAGTGATAATAAAAAAAAAAAAAAAAAAATAAAAAACAAATCTATATAATATATATATTATTTATATAAAATATATATTATATAAAATCTATATATATATATAATAATTCATATATAATGTGCTAAACAACCACTGTGAAAAGAAAAGAGAAATTCTAAGCGATTTTGTTGTGCCTACTCATATTTTCACGAACCAATAAAAAAGTAATGCAATCAAAAGAAGGCTATGTAAAAGGGTCCGACCACCTACACTATACATCTCACAACAAGAACCACTGATGCACGGATCATATGAAAGAGAACACTGCAGCAGGCTCGCTGGTCAAAAGTCCAGGTCCTTCACACCACTCAAACTATATTCTACACTAAGAAATAAGGATTTCTTATTTGTCAATGTATTATTAAATTCTTCCCAAATTCTTTTCAATATAAATGGATCTAATTTTATAAATAGAGGATTTATATTCATATTATGTCAAAAAGAATGCTCATTATGAAACAAGCATTCAATTATATTCCTGTGACATGGAATGCTTGATGCAATTCTAACTTTTTGAAAATCAAATTGGATGGTTAAATCTTCACATGAATAAATAGAGCTTTGAATCTTGAGTCCAGTTCTAATGCTTATTTATTGTTGCTTTTTAATCTTAGTTCGAGATACTTTTACCTGTTTGACCGTATAATAAACTCTTTATCGCAAGACTCCACGTGGCATAACGCGACGGTCTGGAGTTTTGAGAGTCTGATCGTCTGGATTCTACGTCCCAGCCCATGGTATGTTTTTTTCTTTATCGCAAATTTTTACTCAAGGAATGTGATAGACACATCCCGTACCGAATTTTCGCGGGGGAATTCTTTATAAGAGCTTTTTTTACCGTTACAGCACAGATTTCAATAAAATAAAAAACTTCTACTGAAAGGTAAAGAAGAATTAATCAAACAATTCATTAAACATCTTTTACCTTACATGTATGGACTAATAGAAAAACACAAACCTAAGGAGAAATAAAGTAAGACAAAATTATTAGACTCCATAGGATCAGTTCATATTAAAATTATCCAAATTGCTTGGTTTTACATTTTGAGCCCCATTACTGTTAGGCAATATTTCTAACTTTAATGTTTTTAAAAACCAACATAGATTTATTTGATAAATTAAGCTCATGACTAACTTAAATGATTTTTACATGGTTTAGTTGATGTTATTTCCTGTTTACGAAAAGTTTCCTGTTGATGATTTCTGTTTTGTTTATATGTAAAGACTCGCTAATTATGATTTACCATTACAGTTCCTACTATTCATTAAACTTATTAAACTTTGCATTGTTTGATGCAAAATTTGTCATTTAATAAGTTTTGCACTCAGAATTTTGGTTATGGCAATGGGAATTCCTCTTTCACCTGTTTTTAGTATCCTATACATGGAATTTTTAGTGAAACATAGGTGATTACACATTTCTCCCTAATAGAGTAAAAATGTTTTAAATGGCCTAGATATGTTGATGATTTTTTGTGTCTATATGTACCGCTCAAGTATGTAGATATGACACCTCTTTCCTTGGTTAAATTTATTAGCTGAGCCCATTCTATTAATTTATATAGTGAGTGGAAGAAAAATAATCATTGCCCTTTTCTAGATGTTTTACTTATTAAAGGCAGAAATGTAATTCAAATTTAAAATTTACAGGAAAAACCTACTAAATAACTGTTCCTATGTACAATTATTCTTCAACATCAAGATAAAGTTAAACTGTCTGTTTTTCTCTTTCAATGTTTTGAGAGTTTCACGTATTTGTAGTCCAGAGTTCTATAGATGTGGGTAATATTCAAAATTTATGAAATAGCAAAAGTTTTGAAATACTCAGAAACGTTAATGATTAATCTTTTATAAAATTGCTAGATTATTATTATAATCAAGGGGAAGCGCTAAACCGGAGGATTATATCAGAGCCTGGGGGGCGGGGATGTTGAGGAAGGCTATTCAGGGCTTAATTCGGGGAAACTGGAGCACAGATCCAATTCCCTAATCAGAGCCTTCTCCCAACCATCAATGGAACCTTCCTTGGAGGGGTAAAAAAATTGCTAGAAAATACTTTTTACAATACACCAAAGGACAACAGCATCTAGATTCAACTAAGAAATATGTTGTTATCCTTACCATGAAACTTGGTTGTATGGCCTTCTCTTAATAAGACTTTTAATATTGAAGTTGTATTCAAAAATCTTTGATACAGTTAAACAAAAAATTTTGATGAAGAATTTCCCCATAAATGCTGTCAATGGATGTGTCTAGAAATTCCTTTGTAACAATTTGCAGATAAAGTTTACATTACGGTTCAAAACTGGTAAAAATCTCGAATATAGATTAAAAACAACATAACATATAGCACAATTATGAAATGGACAAGATTCATGCCACTATTTATTATGTAAGAGATTTTTAACCATCCAATTGATTTTCATAAAAAGTATGAGAATGTAGTATTCAAGCAAGTCCACTGGTCGACAGGAATATAATTGAATCTTGTTTATAAAAAAGGCAGTTTTGAAATAATGGTGAATATTTCTTTGGATTATATTATTAATTAGATCCATTTATAATTAAGAAATTGAGAGAAGAATTTACATAATACACTGGTACAATAATATTTTTAAATATTCTTGGGTTTGAATAGTTTGTGGGTGAGTTGTGCAAAGGACCCTTTCCTAGTTGGGTCGGGCACGTCGTCACGTGTTTAACCGTTGTTGGATCTGATAGTGAAGGTGCTGGCCGGACCCCTAATAATAGTTTCCTTGGATATGCTTTCTACTTTCCATAGTTCCTTGATTATGTGAGTTTGTCACGAAAGCGCTTGGGATTTCTCAATCTTTCAGAGTGGATTGTTTTATATTTGAAACATCACCTGTTTACTGTGATCTTTCATTGCATATATATATATATATATATATACTAAATATACTTATTTATATATATATATTATATATATATATATATTTATATAATATTTGGTACCATGTGTATATAAATATATGTAGGAAGGTACCACCTCTGGGGACTGTGTCACTGGCTATGACTTACTCAACAATCAAATCAGAGAGAAGAATTTATCCTTACTGCGGAAAAACTAAGGTTCTCCAAGAGAGCTGTTTATGTGTAGTACATCGAGGGAAAGTTGAAGCAATTAGGGGTAATAAAATTATCAAGGGGAAGCTCAAATCGGCAGATAGCCAACAGTATAAGGCGCTACTCAACTATGTAACAATCTGATGGAGTCAAAAGGTGTACAGGTCGGTTTCACCTTCAAGGTCTGGAAGACGGCAAGCAGGTGGTGGTGGGACTACACATGAGCATCTAACCAATTGGCAGATACCTAATCCCCTATACGCCTCCTGGGAGTTAAGGAGGGGCAGCTGCCAGATTCTGGGAGTCTCAAAAAATCTACAAAATATGGGGAACTTGTGCATCATTATATCTTTCGTTGTCCAAAGGCTCTGAGGACCCTTGGTCATGGGAAAGAGAGCATCTAAGTTTTCATACGGCGTTAGGCAAAAGACTTTTCAGGGTAACTAGGGATCCCAGGGTAGCTATTTTTCTGTTCCAGCTACTCAGCGACTGCTGTTCAGAGGGGTTGGAAATGGCTTCTGTATTCTTTAAGCAGCGCACCAGCTTTGAGGAGTTGCTGGATGAGATTTTCGCATTATCATCAGTGACAAACATGTTGTAACAATATATAATAGATTATGTATCTCTCATACCTCATGTACGGTATATTGCCATCTTTTATTCACTGTTATGTTTTAATTTTTTACTATATTAGTATAAAATATTCAATTGGTTTTCTATATATATATTTATAACTTAAAATATTTTATCATATATAATATATTATTATATATTTATATATATATATATATATATAGATATATATATCTAAGTAGGTGTCAACAGCACTGAGTGGCTCCTGCGGCTGAGCGCATGTTATTCTGAGTGGTCCTCCTGAAAAGGTCTACGGTGAGTGGCTTCTACTTTTCTTGAGTGGCTCCTTTCCTGAGCGGACTCCTTCCGCGCCCTCACCGTGCACGCCCGAGCGCCCAGCCGTCGCACGACACACGACCTTGACTCACCTCGACCACCTTCAACCTTCATCCTCGACCACCTCACCTCGACACCTCACTCCCTCGTCACACCCTTACCCTCAACCTCCCCCCACGCCCCCACCCGCGCCCCCTCCAGCCCCCACCCACACCGCACCCGAGCGCCTGCACGACGCCACGGGGCAACCCGCCTCGCGCCTGCCCGCGCCCGCCCTCGCGGCCGCCCATGCCTTTACTGTGCTTCTGCAGCGTCCAGTCCGGATCGCCCCGCTCCCCGAATTTTTTTCCGGTTTTTTTTCGATTTTTTTTTTAATTTCATTTTTTGTGCTCTCATTACTCCCGCAGATCAAATTTTATTGGGGGTTTCCCCAATATGGGTTCCCCTACCACTATCCAACTTCACCCAAACTATTCCTGCTCCATCTCCTCGGATGAAAGTTGTTTTGGGGTTTCCCCTCTATGGGTACCCCTCCCACACCATTCAACCACGACATAATAATATGCTCATCTCCTGTGATTCAAGTTTTTCTCGATATCAATATAACAAAGACTCCATCTTCATCGGATCAAGTTTTTTTGGATTCCCCCTTTGGGGGTAAGCATTCTAAATGGGTATACCACTTGCATCCATATGCTGCTCCATCTCTCGCGTTACACATACACCACTAACCCAAACCTAACACCACCCACTTCTACCCCAAAAATATGTTCTCCTGCTCTACTTCCTCGGATCAATTTTTCTCGAATTTCATATAATACCAAAGACTCCATCTAGGGATCAAGTTTTTTTTTTTGGTTCCCCCCTTTTCTGGGGGAGTAAGCAGTCAAATGGACTCCCACTTCATCCCAATTTCCCTGTTCATCACCTCGGATCTAGCACCCTACCCACTACCTACACCACCCACTTCTACCCAAAATATTCTGCTCTACTTCATCGATCAAAGTTTTTCTCAATATCTATTTAATACAAAGACTCCATCTACTCGGAGCAAAGTGTTTTTTTTTTTTTTTTGGTTTCCCCATCTCGGTGCGTAAGCATTCAACTGAAAGGCCCCCTATGGGGCATGGTACTTTCTCTTACTACAGGTATAAACAACGTGTGACATTCACACCACATATGTTTTACTCTGTGGTCAGTGACCGTCACATGATGACCTCACTCACAACAGGACTGATATCTGGTCGACTTCCCCTTTATGTCAATGACGTCACCGTGCATGACCACAACTCAGGCTGCAATCTTGTGAGCAACATCTAAACTATATAATTATACAAACCAATGCATTTCATATTACATCAAACATAATAATTCCATGAATAAAAGATACAATCATGACTAAAATTCAACATATTTTTTTTTCTCTTGAAGGAAATTATGTGCATTTCTTGTCTGGATACTATTCGTCGGCACCATCTCAGTATTACACATTTCATATACACCTACATAACGGAAAAATATTTACACCATTTTCACTCTTTAACCAAGGATATACCCACAATAATTTCACTTTTTTTCGTTAATACCCACAACAATCCACCAATTTTTTAAAAATAAACACAGTCTAGACATTTTCTCGTTTTTAACTATTTCATCAGGAAAAAAGTCCTGGCGAGTCTTATCTGACGATATACAGACTATACATCTAAAAGTCACTCCCCCACGAAACGCTAACCTTTCTCTCCTTACCCCTTCTCACACCCAAACATCTCACAAAAATTTTTCACTCATAACCACAATTTTTCTCGTTATAACTATTTCATCAGAAAAAGCCACCACATCAATTACAAACTTCTTATAACACTTTTCGATAAAATTCACTAGTATCAATTTATACACACACAACTCCACACACCTATCACACCAACAAACACACACTTTTCTCAATATCTCTTAAGAAATATTTCTCTCTTCGACAAAACTTTATTCTCTCACTACAGGGGATACAACCCCTGGATTGTTGTTCGAACCACTCTCATAAATCATTGAATATCTCACAAGAATAAAAAAATACCTTTGGAACATTTCTTCAAACAACACCGAAAACACTTCCAAAATATCATTTTGAATACTCCCAAATATGATTTGAACATCTCTATTTATCTATCATTTATTATTTCAGTTATATTACAAACTCACTACCAAACTCCTCCCTCAGTTCCAGATTCTTCAAACATTATCTCAAAAAAAAATACTAACTCAAACACTTGTACTCTTTGAACAAACAAAAACACCATCAATTACCCTTTGATTTTACTCCAAAAAAACTCATTCGAAGCCCACAGCCAAATCACCTCACTGAATTCTACCCAGAACACCTTCATAAGTACTCTTGCACATCAGTTTGAACTCCTTCTAAAAACACCTTTGAATAGCCTCAAAAACCCTTTGAGTATCCCAAATAACAACTGAAGACTACTAAAACACCAAGATTACACTCAAAACACCACAAAATCACCATAACTAAAGATCTCATCACAGGACTTAACACCCATTTTACACAAATACACTCAATTCTACTCGAACCAAAACGATTTCCAATTTCTTACGAGTACACGCTCTCCAACTAAGAATATAACATGAGGGCGCAAAAACTGAACACAAACCAAACACACACGAAAACACTTATCGCAAATAATCTCTCTCGTTTTTCGGTATCTCTAGGTTCGACAACAACACCCAACCCACAAAACCCACCATTCCAATCACCACACCCCAACAATCACCCACTAAACACAACAACCCACATTACTTATAATCACTTTCAGCTCTCGCTTGTTCGACAACACCCTCAACCCACAACACTCACAACCCACAACCACCACAACAACAACCACGTATAAACATCTTTTTTGGTATATCTCGAGTCGACAGCAATACCCATAACCCACTGCACCCACAAACCCACAACCCACCACAACCACATCACCCACACAACAACCACTTATAACCATCTTTTCGGTAACTCTAGTTCGACAACAACACCCACTAACCCCCACAACACCCCAAACCACAACGCCTCCACAACCACAAACCAATCAATACCCACTTATAACCTCTTTTCGGATATCTCTAGTTCGTCATCGCAATACCCACAAACCTCATCTACTTCCAATTTGTTCACAATTTTTCCTCTTTCGGTACAAATTTTTTCCCATTCTTTTTTATGATCTTAAAACATGTTGGTCACTTCCTCCCTACATTACTAAAATTTCTAATAATAGCTCTCCTTACCATCGCCTTGTATCCAATTAAATTAATATACTCACAACACAATACTAATCATTGTCAATAGCCCAACTACTTGCGACATTGTTTCTACACAACGCGAATTCTTTTCCAGTGTGTTCATAATCTTTTCACTTCAATTATTTCTTTTATAATATTCACACTGTTTACCTTTATTTTCAGTAAAATAATCCATATTTCATATAATTTTTAATACAACCTCCCATACCGCCTCTCGATTCTCACCCACATTTCTCCTCCCACCCTTCACCGTCCTTCCAACACAACCTCTTCAGAATCAAACAAAAAAAATCACATTTCACATCTGATATTGCATCTCATACCATCTCAAATCCACTAAAATCACTGTATCCAAGATATTCACAAAATTCTATGGACCAACTAACACACACTGAGAGCAACTCACTTTACTTTGAAATCTTCAAAACACTCTCATACAGCATTTGACACCACTTTTCTCAATATCTCTAAAGAGATTATTCTCTCAGCGTCAACCTGTATCATCCTCACTTCAGAACAAACCCCCAGATTACTTCCAAAACACAATCTTATCATTTGGGAATAATACACAAAACTCATTTGGAGCTCATTTTCCAAATAACACTGAACATATTAAAGACAACATTTTGCGCCATGGGGAGGGAGTTATTGCGTTTATAGTGATTTGAGGGAATTTTCTATAAAATGGGAGTTAGATGGTGATGCTAAACTTAGTTTCTGGTGATTTTGACGGGTGTTTTGGTAGTATTTCAGTGGTGATTTGGTTGTTAGCTGTAGTGTTTTGGGGAGTATTTTCGGCAGTGTTTGATTGTGATTGTGAAGGTGTTCAAATGATGTGCAGAATATTTTTGAAGATGTTCAGTGGTGTTTTTGGTTGTTCAGGAGTTGATTCGAAGTTAGTCTGTTCGTTAGTTATGGTAATTGTCTCATGTCATAAGGTGTATAGAGTTAGTTTTTTTTTTTGTGCTAATGATGTAAGTCTGGGAGATGTGGGAGGCTGTTTGGTGGGACGGTGTATGTAATTTCGGTTAATGAAGAATGGTAAGTATGAATGAGAATGCTAATGGGTGGAGTGTGTTAGAGAAAGGAATACAATGTTATGTGATCTTGGATTTTTAAAAGTATAGATAGTTTCAGTGTCTTCGTTATGATGATGTTTTTAAGAGAATGTGTACAAAATGTGGGTTCTTAGCTTGGTGGGTTTAGATAGAATTGGCACAAAATACGTCTTGAAGTACTGAGTGTTAGTAGATATTGGATGATATAACAGGTTGAAAAACAAGGTGTTTGGGTTTATTAGTGGACGTCGCTGCGCGCAAGTAAAACATCAGGAAAGGAGCCCACTCAGCCACAGACCTTTTCAGACGAGGAGCCATCATGGAATACAGCGCTCAGCCGCAGGAGCTACTAGCCCGCTTTGACACCTATTCATCTATTTATATATTTATAGTATATATATATATAATTATATCATTATTTATCTAGATAATATATATATATATTATACTATAATTAATACTATATATATCTATATATATATATATATTCTATCATATTATATATATATATAATAGATATATATATATCTTATATAATTAAACTATATATATAATTTTTATATATTATATATATATATATATTTATATATTAAATATATATAATATATATATATATATATCTATATATATTTATAACTTCTATATATATATATATTATATATATATGTGATATATGTCGTGCGAATGGGACAGAAACTTGCATCTGGCTTAAATAGCACAGCGCTCATCTTGCCATATAGAATCAAATGTGAAAATTTGTGTATGCAATAATTTCGCAAAATATTATGATCTAACGAAAATAAATATATTTTCACTGTGTTGTTGTTTAGCATTAAAATTTATTAGAAACTAATGTAAAATATATTAGTTGGGGTTAGGCTTAAAGAAATAAATTGTATTTTGTTATAGTAGGTTATTTGAGTTTTCTAGATTCTTTGGAGCAAAATTAAAAACTTTTACATTAACATTAATGAAAAAAATAAAATCTTTAAACGTATAAGAGAAAAGTTTTAGAAAGGACTTAATTTTAGTGAGTTATGTTCTTGTAATTGACCAGTTTTTACATTATTCGGCAAGGACAGATATTATATATATATATTATATATCTTATATTATATATCTAGTTATATACTACTATATATATATATATATATATAAATAATAGATATATATATATATAAGTATGTATGTATATGGTAGCTAGCTAGTCGTGCAGTTTTAAATGATATAGAGCTCCTTAGATTGAATTTTGCATAAAAAGGAGTTTAATTAAAAGGTACTACATATTTAATAAAAAATCGATATGATGTAGGACGTATGAAGTACTAGTTGGACTACGTTTGGTAGATAAAAGACTGTTGAGTAGACTTCAAGATTAATATGCTTATAGAGAGGACACAGATATTCAGGATTGCTTTATAGCTTGTAAATACCGTGAGGACTTAAAAGGGTAGATGGGGATACAAGAAAATGGGATAGCAGGCAGCAGCAGGTAAGGAGAGTTATGAAGTTTTAAGGAAGAGGCCACTGTTAGGGTAAGTTATAAACAACTATTGGAGCATAGATGGGCTTAGTTGGTTAACGAATGTAGCGTGGTAGAGTGTTCAGCAGAGTTTTGGTTACAGGCCCAGTGAGGTGCAGGAAGGAGAAGTCGACTAGGGAAATGATGATGTAAGAAATTAAGAGAGAAAAGGTTAGATATGAGTTAGGTATTATACAAATTAATGTGAGGCAGGAGGGAGGATATATATGGGAGGAAAAGAATAGTTAAGGAAATGTAGTGAAGCAATGTAAAATAGAGCAAATGAGGAGAGTGGAGTGAGATGGTATCAACATCAAACTCTTTACTTTTGTTGAAAATAAGAAGTTTGGTGAGATTATTAAGTGGAGGTAGGCCTTAGGGCAACGTGTGGATTTTGAAGTTAAAAAGGGTGAGAGGTGAATTATTAAATGGAGAGTTGATGGTATTAGGAAGATAGAGGGAATACTTGAGGAATTATTAAAGTTGATGAAGAGAAGCTGTGATTATTCGTTGCTATAGGCAAGGATGGAATATCATCTATATAGGAGTGAGTTGGGCGTGTGGAGGGAAGTTCGTGAGGCAGCTCTAGGAGTTTCGGGATAAAGTTCGAAAGTGTTAAAAGAAGGTGGGTAGTTATAGTTCTGGGAGTGATTTGGTTGCATTTGATTTAAGATGTATGGAAGAAAGCATGCAATTGCCTTTGGTTTAAAGGCAAAGGGGACCAATAAAGAGGTTAGTGCAAAAAATGTAAGGGAATAAGTCTGTTGGAGTAAAACATGGTTAAAGTGTACAGTATGAATTATTATTGACAGAAGGAGTGTAAGATGAAGAGTAGGATAGCAGATGAACAATGATGGTTGTTTGGAAGGGTAGGGCGGTGAGTCGACCAAGTGTTGACAGTGAAACATTAGTTGTGAACAGCATGTAGAAAAGGTGTTTTTTTTTACAAAAAATAAACTTTAAGAAAGTTTTTGTTATTGGCATTTTATGAATTGGAAAATGGCGTAGTACAGGGTGTATAGGGGGCATTGCGAAGATGTTGCAAATATGGAATTGGATAGGAGGTAGGTTTATTGAAGCGGTTTGAAAAGTTTTTTACGAGGGTAGAGGAGGCCTTAGGTTAGAGTATGTAGGAGAGGTGGGAGATTTATTTCCAAGTAACATTATGCCTTACACAAGGAATGTGTAGTATCAAGTTGGTTCAATATATTATAGATGTGGTTATAAGGAAGTGGACGGACTTCAGGTGTTGGCAAGAAGTGTAGAGGTTAAAAGATAAAAAAACTATACACAAGTGGGAGTTGTCAACAGCTTGCACTTTTGGGCGAGATTCGAGAGAAGTTGCTCAGAGAAGATTGGGGAGAGTTTGGCAGGGTAGAACAGAGGGAAATTAAAGCTGGATATTGGAAATTGTAAAGTGAGCGAGGTGTACAAAAAAATTAAATAGTAGAGGAAAGATTGGAGGGAGAGATTATGCAGGAGGTGACGTGAATTTTTAGATATTTTAGGGATGTGGACGTGTCTGCAGATAGGTATGAAAGGAGGGTGAATCATAGAATTGACAAGGGAAAAGGTAAGTGGTGCTATTCACATAGATAGCAAAGAAAGGAATGCAATTTATAGTTGTTTACCAACACTCTTATATGGGTGTGAAGTTTTTGGTCATGAATGTTGCAGCCAAGGAGAAGGCTGGAGCAGTGAAGTGTCATGTCTGAGGGCGATGTTGATGGTGTTGAATATAAAATGCAGAGAATCGTATGTATGACTAGTTTGGAAATGATAAGAGGTGGTGCGAGATTACAAAACTATCATCCAGAGAGATTTTGTAGTAGGGGTTTTTGAGGTTGGTTTCGATATGTAGAGAGGTTGGAACTAATTAGAATTCGAGAGCATATCATTCTGTAGGTGGAGGAAGGCGGGAGAGGTCTTTAGGCCTTGGAAAGGATGGAGGGAGGGGTAAGGAGGTGTCTATGTGAGGCGCTTGGGCATTGTGTCAAGTATGAGTGGGCATGTAGATAAGAGCGAATGGAGACAATGGTTTTAGGGATTGACCGTGCTGTTTGAAGTGTACAGAAGAGCTAACAGTATGACGGGATTCAGGGACAACTGGCAGGCCGGACTTGAGTTCTGGAATGGGAAGTCTAGGAAGTACAGTGCCGACACTCCTGACAGGAGGGAGCGTTATTGTTGCAGATTTATAACTGTAGGTAGTGGAACTCTTGCAACAAAGTTGATTGGAGTGAATGATAGATAAAGCTTGTCTTTCTCGTGCTAACCTACCTTGGTGGAAAAGGCCATATAAAAAGTAGGGCGCCATTGGTACACTAAAAGAGGGAAAACACCATTATGTGTCCCGGGGCCAAATGTGCAACCAGTCTCCATCGAGCATTAGGGGAATGCCAAATAAACCCCCTGGCTGCCTTCAAGTAGCGAGCGCTGGACAGTTTACCACTAAAGTCAGGTGCTGGATCAAGCCGGGCTGTGGCTAGTACGTTGGACTTGCGTGCGGCCTGCAGTAACAGCCCTAGTTGTCAGGCCCCCTGATCCATCGGAGGCATAGGTCATCGGACCGGGCCGCGTGGGGTCGTTGATCCCCGGAATAACCTCCAGGTGACTCAGGTAACCCACTCGACACATTCGCCCCACTCCGATCCTTAGCACGTTAACCAACATCGTTGTTCCTTCTGTCAGAGTATTCGTGTGGTGATCCATTGCAGTGCGTTCCCGTTATTCCTGCCTGCTCCTCTCTAATTTTTGCACTAGTCTCTTGTGTATGGTACTTGTCTCAAAAACATACAATCTACCGATCCCTCTCTTCCTCTGTCTTACTTCTGTTACCTTATCGTAGAGCCTCTCAAGTAGTGATTTGTGACACCAGTATTTCCCATCTCTGAAGCGAGTGCTGCCAGTATGAGCCAAATCTTTTATTGTGTTCCACCATTGTTAATCTTTCTTCCATAACTTTTACATACTATACACGTCAGTGATCATGGTCGGTAGTTTAAATGCTGCTGGTCTGTCCCCTTTCTTAAAATTTGGGAAACCTGTGCTGTCTTTCCAGCTCAGGCAACTGCCCTGTTTGATAGATTTACTGAAGAGTGCTCGTAATGGCACACACAGTTCCTCTGTCCTTCTCAGTATCCATGGAGACTCTGTTTTATCTGGGGCAACCCGCCTTTGTTGTGATCGATGTTCGTCTAGCAGTTTCTTTCACTTACCTTGGTTAAATGTGTATGTGGCCAGCCGCCTGCTGGTGCACCCTACTTCACCACAGTTTGACTAGATAGCATTCCTGATACTGTCTATTGTTGAATGCTTCTCTAAAATCTTGCTGTTTAGTTCATCACTTACTTCTTGGTTCACTCTTCGCAGCTGCTCTTCTTTCCACAAGCTGATTCTACCTGGTCCTGACTGTTGTTTTTTCTTATGTGATTGTATAACAACTTTGGTTAGAGTTTGGCTTTGATGCTATGTCGTTTCGTATTGCCTCGGGACCTCTCTCCTTATCCTTGCATATTCGTTTCTGGTTCTTTGTCAGACGCCTTGTTTTCTCTTTAGTCCTTTGCTTCTATACCTTTTCCATGCTCTAGCACACTTGGATTTGGCTTCACTTCCACTCCAATTATAAACATGGGCTCACTCCTGGTCTTACCATTTTTTCTGTTGCCCTTTGGTAGACCTTTTTCTCATGCCTCCTGCACTTAGTGGTTACGATTTCCTCTATTTCTTTTACTGTCTTTCATCTAGTTCTCTTTCCATGCACTTCCATGCCAGGAAACTTTCATTTATGACGTTTTGGTTTCTCTCTTTGTTCTCGTGCTGCGATTCTCCCCTGTTAAATCAAAAGATATTCAAACCAGGACATCTGATCACTTGCCAAGGGGTCTTTCTTGGGTTATCCCCTATGTCTGAACTATTCAAGGGAAAAATAATCCAGCCTTGGCGCATCCCCTCCCCTCTCTGGTTGTTCCCTAAAATTTTGGGGCAGAAGTTTTCCAATACAGGGCTCCAAAATCTTAGCCCCCATGTTTTGGTCCCCCATTGGGTCGGTTTTCCCCGTCAACTCTATGATTTAAATCCCCCTTTTTTTAAACAATTTTTTCCCACCCATATGACCCCCCAGGCACTTCAGCTAGTGTAATCCCCATTGCCCCCTTGTGCAAATATTTTCTTTCTTGTTCTCTGCTGTTAAATGGTGGTTTTTTAATCATGCATCATCACCTTTAGACCCCCCATCTGAAGTGTTTACTATGAAGTGTCTGTTTCCCTTTTTCCATTTCCCCCCTTTTTCCAAAACTCCACTTTTTTTTGAGCAATGCACTCCCCCCCCACTCTGTTCTCTCTGTCTTTCCCATAACATATCCCCGGTGGGGAAAAAAGTCTGTTATCATCCCCTTTGTTTTGTCTCTGTTAGTGTTGATATCAGGTGATGCACAATATTTCATCTTGCCACCTCACTCTTACTTGTTATTCCTCTGCATTGGTGTACCATACCTTTAGCTTCCTTTCTATTACTGTTATTTTGGGAGATGGAAGAGGAAGGTGCAGGCTGGGAGGGTGGGAGGCAGGGCACAATATTATGGGAGGATCTGTAATTGTGAAATTAGTGCTTAGGGGGTGGTGGCTATGGAGTGAGGTTCATTTCTGTTTACTATGTTTGGATGATATTATGGTGACGGGGGGTTTGAGAGGTTTCTGTAAACATTTGTGTTTGATGTTCCCCCAAAGGCTAAGTTCTTTCTGCCCTGTTGTTGCCTGTCCTGTCTCTCTTTCCTTCCATGATTTTGTCTTGCTCTCACTTTCAGTTGTTCCCTTTCCTTTCGTGTTCTGTCTCGATTGAGGAGCACTTTTTGATAATCTGGAGAGTCCTTTAACAGTGGTTTCTGTTGTAGTATCCTGTTCCATACCACATCTGTCTTGAATGTCAATCTGATTGGTCGATTTTTTCCCTCGAATACCCCCCAAGTCCGTGAAAATTTTCAACCTGAGACATGTCTCTCTTCTCCTGTTATTGCAATGATGTTCTTAATCTCTGTTTTCTCCTAATGCTTTCTTTCATCATAGGTTTGCCCTTCAGCCTCCTGAAGCCCATGAATAATTATTGCCCTCTCCCTCTCCTCTTCCCATTTCTTTTCCCTCTGTATTTTCTGGATCTGATTTAAGCATCTCCTTTGCTGTTTCTCTAATCATCTCCCAACACCATGATGGCCTGATATTACTGCTGCAAAAGACTGCTTAGCTCCATCCCCTCCACCAGTCCCCTCACTGCCTGCTGATGTTCCAATTTCAGTCATCTTGCTCCTTTCAGAACCTCATCTTTAGATCCAGCTTCAGCACATCCATTTCTTCCTCCAATCTCTGTATCTTTGCCTCAGCTACTACAGCTCGTGATTCCCACTTTTTGCACTCTGCAGATATTCCGCTCTAACATGTTATTGCAAAGCTCATTTAACCTTTCTCCCATTGTTGTTCCATTTTGTTCTTGAGCCATTCTACCCATTCTTCCTTTCGACCAGCCATTTATCGGTTCCCTTGCCTTTACGTCCTCCTTTTGAGAGCCCATTTTGTTTTTTTCCTGTTGGGATGTTCTAGCTGCTTCAGCTTATCGTAAAAATGTGTGTGTGGTGGGGGATTTATGAGCTAATGTGTTAGACTAGGTTTGTATGTGTTTGTGTATGTGTGTGTGTGTGGTGTGTGTGTGTGTGTGTGTGTGTGTGTGTGTGTGTTTGTTGTACTCATCTAGTTGTACTCACCTAGTTGAGGTTGCGGGGTCGAGTCAGAGCTCCTGGCCCCGCCTCTTCACTGATCGCTATAAGGTCACTCTCCCTGAACCGTGAGCTTTATCAGTACTCTGCTTAAAGCTATGTATGGATCCTGCCTCCACTACATTGCTTCCCAAACATGATCGGTCTGTGTATGTGTATGTACTCAACTTTAGTCACTTGTTGAGGTTGCAGACGGTCGAGTCCAAGCTCCTGACCCACTCTGTACTTGCTCGCACTAGTGTCAATTCCCTGAACCGTTGATGCTTTCATCCCCATCTCTCTGTCTACAGCTATGTATGGATTCTGCCCTACATCGCTTCCCAAACTATTCCCTTCTCTGACTACTCTGTGGCAAAGAAATGACTCTCTAATATCCATGTGATTCATCTGTGTCTCATACTTCCAATATTGGTACACTCTTGTTGCTGTGTCCATCTCTGAAACATCTGTCTGTTTCTACCTGTCAATTCTCTCAGTATTTTGTTATGTTGGTCGTTATCATCTCCCCTATTATCCTTCCTCGGTCAGTTGTTTCCTTCCCCCTGAGGTAC
>NC_069426.1:14387002-14404001 GCF_026875155.1 Cherax quadricarinatus
CCCACCCCCAAAGAGGGCAAGGGGGGAGACACTTGCTATTCCCCCCTTCACCATTCCCCCCCATTACTCCCTCACCACACAACCACCTAAACTACCCCATCCAACCCCCTACAATACCTCAATAATAACACTCGCCTGACCACGCACACACTAATAACCTTCTGTCCTACCTTTCCTGTCTTCTTTTTCGGCAAACTTCGCCTCTGGCTACTTAAACAAGGCAAGGTGATCATCCGTCATCGTCCGGGCAGTAATTTAAACTCTGGCCGATCATTGCCTTGGGCCCCGTCCCCTCACTTCTCGAGGACTGGCTGCCTTTAGTGGCTGGCCTTCATAAGTCGGGCCGAAGTGGGAATAGGAATGACACATAGGAAAGTTAATTTTTACAGCATACGTTATGTGTCAGTTTGTACCTTGCTGGACATCGGGGCCGAAGATAAGAGTCAGAATTGGTCACTGATAACAGAAGCCAATAGGGACCTGTGAATATATTCCAGACTTACTCTGGTACAGTGTTCTACTCTCTTCTGAAGAGGAGCTACTTCAATTGCTCAGTAATCATGTCACTGAAAAGCCAAACAATGTGGGCATCATCCCCATTCCACCTGACAGCTACCAGAACCAGCGTACTGTATTTGTGACAAGAATCAACATTTCATGAGAGACTGCAATGCCAAAGAAATTGTTGAGGAAATTAATCAAGAAAACTCGAGTTCAAATTTTCGCAAGGCATATAAGTTTGCCCAAAAGTTCAAACAACCAACAAACACTAAAAATAATCCTAGAGATACAGGAAGGAGCCAAAATCATATATCAAAATGGAATGAGATCTTGGAACCAGGTGTACATATGACCAAATCTCCAGGGAAAAGGGTTTGTCTATGTAATCATTGTTTCAGGTGTCATGAGTTTGGCCATAACACAAATAAATAAAGTACCCGAAAAAAACGTTTTGCAGTATCCGCTCTGGTGAGCATGTTTTCAGGATGCCCCAAGAGGACCAGCCCCAAGTGTGCCCTTTGTAAAGTGAACCCCACACTTTCTCCCCTCAGCTGCCCTGTCAGGAAATCTACAATCCAGCAAATTCTGGATGGTAAGAAAAGCGAACTCCAAGAAAGCCACTCACAAAGCCCCAACCCACGATGTCTTGACTCCTTCCCAAATCTACTTGGATCTGATGGGACGCCTACTGCTTCCTCTTTCAACACAATACTTGGAATTTTTGCTCCATTCTGCAGTGCCCACCTAAAATCCAATAAGCAACAAGCCCAAGGATCATCATTCAATCCTATGTCCCCTTGGGTTTTCAGAGGAAGACATTATGAGAAGAACCCTGATGTTAATGTTGGCCAGGGAGATCGCAGGTAGCAATGCCCAGCTCTGCTCGCCTGTTCTAAATGATCTGTTTGTAGCAAATGGTCCAGGTTTTAATAATCTCAGTTTAATGTGAACTCATTATAAACCCAGCCCCTCAAGCCAAGAAGTATGTGTCCTCAGCAACCACACGTAATAAAACCTCATCTCACAACCAAGGCCCCCTGTAGTGGAAGACCCAGTTGAAACAACAACTCCCAGTGAGTTAATAACTGCTCTTGAACTTGCACCAGTACTGTGCACAATCTGTCGCTGAAAGAGGGTAAACCCAAAAGTCCAATTAGTTTCAATGATACCCAGAGTGGAGTATTTGCATTTACACACCACTGAGCGTCCCACTGTCTTCTATCGTTAGGGGTTTATGAACATCCGACTTAGGTTGTGAATGATGAGGTGTTACGCACAAACGAGGGGGATAGCTGGGGGCTAGAGCCTTGTATAAAGGAAAAGGGTAAAGTTACACACATCTCAGGCATAAACAGGCCCCCCAGGGCTACCCCAGTCTAAACAAAAGCGCTAAACCAGTATGTGTTACTTCAATGGGCTGGCTAACAGAGAGTTAGGCAAAATCCCAGTTAGGAAAAATATATCTATTTATTCCCCATAAAAGTATTACACACTCTAGAAACACCTTCATCTAAACGCCCAAATGACGGTACACAAGAAACAGCTGGTTGGCAGTCCAGTAACCATAACACTCGCCCTAATCAGCACCAGGGCCGGGTCTACTCCATTACCAATCCATTTCTTTTTCTTCGCTCATCCCACAACACCCTGACCATGTTAGAGCCTAGGTGAACATACAGGTAAGCCATAGAAGAGCCTATGGCATGGTTAGCTAAACGAAAGGAGTTTCACGGCTACAAAAAGTAGCCTAAATAACAGCATCTCCGAAGCCAGCCTCCACACCATTTCTGACTCAAAGTGACTGCCCCCCCCCGCCACGCTTACCCAGCATACCCAAACACAGTTGGAAAAAATACCTAGCAGGATTTCTTTATAATAACGTTAGAGTACTTTACAGTGCCCCCAAATGCATATTATGAAAATTTTGAAATTATTCTTTACAATTATAAATTCATACTATTATGGCACACTTCTCCACTAATGTACATTACAATATCATGCAGAACCCTGCATAACATGAGGCAATTTTGTATTGTTGAAAAGAGGCATTTGATATGCCCCCGTTTTCAGAAGAGAGTCAGACTCATCGTTAATATCAAACAGCAGCAGGAAGAGGATAAAATACCCGTACACAAAAAAAATACTCGACTACAGCCCCCCCCTCAGATACCAACTCTGTAAGCAGCAAAAAGGGAAATTACGTGAAATAAGGGGATTACAATTTTTATAAATAACATCCAACTTTTCTTCAACAACCGCATCTCCTTGAAGTATCTGTGCAATCACAATCCAGACGTCATCCTTCGGGAATGAGACAGCTGCCAGACCAGACCAATATATAAAAATACGTGGCTACTTTACTGTCGGGAAATCGAGGGACCCTTTAGTGGGGATGACGAAGACAGTATTATAGCAATAGAACTGATGACCTCATGTGTTTCAGTTAATATTTGGAACTGGATATTTTACTCCAAGACAGCCATATTTAGAGTCCATTCCCTGAACCAAAAAACTTAGAGAAATGTTCTAACAATCCTGGCAGGAGATTTTTTAATCCCATCACCCTGCTCTCTTCAACTGTGGCGCCGCCCATCCACTAGGTGGACTATAAGGGAAAACATCTATTAATATTATGACAGCAAGAAATCTATCGTTCCGAGGTCCATTCTTCGAGTCATATTAGCCCCCCCCGGGGCACCTGATATATTTTAACCAACAAGATTGTGACCTCTAACACTGTTGCCCCCGGGTGAAATGTGGATCAGACCACATCCTGTTAAAATACACTACAGATTTCGCCATTTAAATTTCTATCCCCAAAAACCACCCTAAAACTCTAGATTTGCCCCCTTTCGGGGACTATTTTCTTTTCGTTTGAAACCAGTCACAACTGCAATGACTAGGCAATCACCCCCTTTCCATGAAAGAATCTCAAACACTCAGCATTTTGTGAATTAAATACTAAAAGATCTACCAGCAATACAGCCAAACCCGGGAAATTATCAAGAGAATTAAAAGGGGCACCCCAAAACAGACACCCCAAACAAGGGCTATTTTTGCGGGGTTTAGGGGGGAAATTTAAATCAAAAACATCCCCACGATCACAAGTGAAAAGAAAAGTAGGATGGATAAGAAACTTTCAAAACGAGAGATGCCAAGCCAATGATGATCCTTTCAAATCACCTGTTCTCTCTAGGCTAAAATATGCTGTACATTAAATCTCCTTCAAAGCAGGTAAAATTTGCAGACCTAGAGATTTGTACGAGATCTTTACTGCCGTAAATTCTGCGGGGCCCCTTAATCTGGGAACCTTGGAAACACTTGATTTATCGTTGGAACGCGGAGAGAGAGATTTTCATAATCTACACTTGGAAAATCCTAAAAGGGAAATGGTCCCGAATCTGCACACAGAAACATCATAGGCGGAAAAAAACCCCAAAATTTAAAATGTAGGGCCTTTTGGGTACATTAAGAGAAAACACCAAAAGTGTCCGGCTCCCAAGACTGTTCAAACCCCCCACCAAGCATGAAGGGAATTCCCAAAAAACCCTCGGCTGCCTTAAGAAGAGCGGGGACAGATACCAAAAATCAGTGCGGATCAGCCGGGGTAGATCGTCGTTGGGACTACGTGCGGCCAGCAGAACCCGCCTGTTTGATCAGGCCCTGATCCACAGGAGGCCTGTAAAGGGACCGGGCTGCGGGGGGGCTTTGATTCCCGAATAACCTCCAGGTAGATTCCGGGGAAATTTCCCCAGGTAGACCCAGGAGACCCAGGTAGACTCCAGGTAGACCCTAATCAAAAAACACAAAAGTGAAAAATGGCTAACCAATACAAACATCGACATCAATATCTGGACAAGATTCGCCCCCCTTCTGAGGGCCAAACATTTCCTCCATTACCTTCACCCAAAACTAGATGGGGGAAGTGGGGATCAAACTTTATGACACACAAACAAGCCTTTTTAACGGGTATATGTGGGGGGAAATTTCTCTCACTCACTGAAGTGAAGATTTAACAATAACCATTACAAGTGGGCAGTGAAGGGAACGACAACCGGCTGACTTCCAACCCAAAACCCTTAATGATACATCACCTATAAGATGAACACTCCGTTACAAGCCAAACACACTCAAAAATAAGAACATAGAATGGAGGAGCATGCAGGCCACTGGCCTTACAAGGCAGGACCTTATCAAAACTACCCAAAATTTTTCCCTAACCCACGACCCAATCAAACCCCGCCTTCCCATTCAAATTTGCCAATCTCTTTTTAAAGTACCAAGGTCCTAGCTTCGATCACCCTACTCGGAAGATTGTTCCCGCATCCCAACTCTGTTTTGAAAACCATACTTGCCTTTTTCCTTTCTAAACTAAAGTCATAGGCAATTTAGAAATAAAGCCTCTGGGCCCCTTAGCATAACAGTGAAACGATTAAGTTTTTTACCTCGAAACTACAAAAATGTCTTTAATGCCTCAGGGCACTTTCTTGTGGCACTTAAGATAGCAATGATGATATTCATTGCAAAACCCAACAAAGACAAACTTAAACCAGAGAAGTATAGACCTATCTCTTTACTTAAAGTCACTGGTAAAGTTCTTGAAAAAATAATTTCCAGTTGATTGAATTACTACATGGAGTACAGTCACCTCTTCCTGAAAAACAGTTTGGCTTCAGGACACACAGAGAAACCCAACACTCTATCAATATCATCTTTGATGCTACGGACACCCTGAGGAAACAAGGCAACCTTACCCTAATAGCAGGTAGGAATGTCTAGGAATGTATGCAAAGCTTTTAACAGCCTGTGGCACGACGGCCTCCTATTCAAAATTACCGACAAATTCTTATCAGAAAGAAGCATCATCCCTACCTTCAATGGCAAGTCGGCAGAGTCTCTCATACAGACAACTGGAGTACCACAGGGCTCGTGCCTTAGCCCTATACTCTTCAACATATATGTTAACGATCTCCCTCAACCCGAATTTAACGACACTATCATCACACAATTTGCTGATGATGTTATCCTTGAAGTGTCATCCACCCTCATATTGGGAAAAAACATGAGCATGTGAGGATAATAGAGAAAATGAATGAGAAACTACGAAGAAACAGCAATTGGGAGAAGAAACGGAGAATTACGACCAACCCAGACAAAGTCCTCATCAGCACCTTCAGATGTTTTGCAACAACTATGGAAGACAAGGATGGGGTATCTCCTTCAGGGGGACACCTATAGCTATCAGAATCCCGAACAAGTTCCTGGGATATGAGATCGACAGATTACTCCACTCCATATCTCACTTCTTTAAAAAAGTGAGCATAGCTAAAGCTCGCCTCAGGAAACTATGCAGGTTTAATCAAGCCCTTCCACATGAAGAAACGCCTGTACAAGATGATGATATGACCCACGTTCAAATATTCTTGTATACTCATGTCACTAACAACGAAATCCACCATGCTACAGCTACAAAGAGTCCAGAATAGAGGACTCCGCTTTATTAGAGGTAACAGAATCAGGATGGAAATCTACACATCCAACAGAAGACATGCAAAAAAATGTCAGGCTTGATAATCTATAGAAGAGACAACTATACGACATGCAAGAACTCTATATACCAGACAGAGAAAACCCTCTCCAACCAACAAACACCACCGACTACATCATCAACACACCTCCCCACAGAACCCAAAGAATGACCCTCCAACAAAGAGTCTGACGATTCATCCACAAGGATAGTTTCCAGAGACCAATGATCATGAGTGGCCTCCCACAAGAAAAAGAAGAATGGGTACCACCAGGGCCTTTCTATGTCCAAAAAGAATAAAACCACCCCAGTTTATGGAGACTTTATTTTTATTCTAACTAATTAACACTTACATCTAACCCTGTAACATCTTCAAACACACAACGATGGGACACCACTTCGGAAACAGCTAAGCCAACCAGTAATTCCTGGAAGCAGCTGACCAACATCAAGCATCCTGCTTCTATCATCTCCAGCTTATGCCATGCAGTTACAAAAAAAAGGCAATAACAAAAAATTATACCCCCCTACCAACGCAGTGTCATGGAGTTATACATCTGATATCACTGTGTGAATGAAGCTGATGGGTAGAGTGTTACACCCCATTCTGTGGATTCATGAGTAACACTACACCACACTCACACTTGTATTAAAATGCACCAAAGTGGTTAGGCCACTTACCTTTATTATCCCACCTCCCCTCTCCCCACCACCCTTTTCCAATATTTTCATCCTTACCCATCCTCTTCTTACCCATCCTTCTACCTTACCCATCCTTCTTCCTTACCCATCCTTCTTCCTTACCCATCCTTCCTCCTTACCCATCCTTCTTCCTTACCCATCCTTCTTCCTTACCCATCCTTCTTCCTTACCCATCCTTCTTCCTTTACCCTTCTTACCAAAGCTCTGGTTATAAACTCGAAAACTCGAGGTGGTGGACTCTATGGGTGTATCTTATGCTAACATTTTATTACATGCCCGGCACACTTTATGGTTTATGGTCGGATGAAATGTGTGCTGTTTTCCATTAACTTCTTAGTTACTGGGCGAATAGGACTTTAGAGATTTTTTTCTTTGTACCGTTCATAGGGGTCACAGCAGTAGCGTCCAGTAGCGTCCAGTAGCGTCCAGTAGCGTCCAGTAGCGTACACACTAAACTTGAAACCATATTTTATGTGGATCAAATGAAATTTTGGTTAATTGATGAAATATTCTCATCAAAGAACACCCGGTCTATTTATATAATATCAATTGTGCACTGAAACATTGTCATATTTTACAACACAGGTTAAATAATTCAGTTTTATACTAGTTCCAAAAGACTCTCCTCTACAGACAAAAGCTTGAACTGAACAGAAACATTTTCATTATATAGTTATAGTACTGACATCTATGGAGCTAGGCAAAAGGCTCTGATGAGTCTTTTGCCTAGCTCCTTAAGGAACTTAATGCACTCTTTCCCCAGGGGCCAAGGGTTCGTGAGCCTTTGGGTATAAACACATAATGATGGGCAAGTTCACCGTATTTCCTAGAATTCTGGGACTCCCTGAAGTTGGCAGCTGCCCCTCCTTCCTCCCTAGTGTATTGAAGTAGGTATCAGCCAGTGTAGATGCACATGTGAAGTCTTGCACCACTTGCTTGTCCAGGCTTGAAGGGTGATACCATCTGGGAGCATTGGTTACCATCATATCTGCATAGTTTGGGGAGGCTCCCTTATTACTGTGCAACCGGCTGTTGTGAGGTTCCTTTTGATAATGCTATTAACCTCTTTCTGCCTTGCAATCTTTCCCTCGGATCTACGGCACACAAGACCATGGTACGCGAATTGGTCTGCCGCTTCACTGCCACAAATACACCTGTGTTCGGGGAGAATCAGGGTCTGATCAACCAGGCTTGTTACTGCTGGCCGCACGCAAGCTGACGTAATAATAATAATAATATATCTTTATTTACTACAAGTACATGTACAAGGTATACAGTCCTAGCTGACAACAATGCCATACTACTATATAGAAAGTCCCTTGTTACGAACTTATTGTGTTGTCTCTCAGTGTACTCGTGGCGCCCTTTCTTTTCATCGGGGAAATGTTGCATCTCCTGCCGAGTCATTTGCTTTCAAAAGGGAGGGATTTTCGTGTGCAGGTTTGGTGTCAATTCCCTCCAGGACCTTAGAGGTGTATATTATCATGTATCTCTCTCGCCTGCGTTCAACTGTCCCAGTATTTAGGTGCCTTATCGCACTTATGTGTGCCGTGAAAGTTCTTTACACTCTCCGGGTCTGCAATGTCGCCAGCCTTGAAGGGGGCAATTGTGTACAGCAGTATTCCACCTAGAGAGCACAAGCGATTTGAAGAGAATCATCATGGGCTTGGCATCCCTAGTTTTGAAGGTTCTCATTATCCATCCAAATCATTTTCCTAGCGGATGAGGTAGCTACTGTGTTGGGTCTTTGAAGGAGAGATCCTCTGACATTATCACTCTCAGGTCCTTCACATTACTTTACCGCTCTATTGTATGGTTAGAATTTGTGGTATACCCTGACACATTTTTAATTTCTTCAAGTTTCCCATATCTGGTATTTGAAATTTTTTCCTTGTTGAATTTCATATTGATTTGAGGGGCCCAATCGAAGATTTGGTTGATGTCGGTTGTGGTTCGCGGTGTCTTCGATGGGGGTTTCACTGCCATGGTGATCTGGGTGTCATCCGCAAAGGAAGACACGGACTATGGCTTACATCTCTGTCTATGCAGAAAAGAGGATGAGGAACAGAATGGGAGCGAGTACTGTGCCTTGTGGAACAGAGCTTTTTCCCATGGCTGACTGGGACTTTACTCTGTTTACTATTACTCTTTGTGTTCATTTGTCAGGAAGTTGTAGATCCATCTACCAACTTTTCCCGATATTCCTTTATTCCCTTTTTTCCTTTATCCAGTAAGCGTTTGCAAAATCTGTGTATACTACATCTGTATTTTGTTTATACTCTACAGCATCCAGGACCCTTTTCATAAATGGTCAAGTAGCTGGGACAGGTAGAGTGGACTGCTCTAAATCCGTGTTGCCCTGGGGTTTCGCAATTGATGTGTATCTAGGTGGGGGGCTGTCTTGCTTCTTAGAACCCTCTCAAAGGTTTTTACGATATGGGATGTTAGTGCTATCGTCTGTAGTTCATTGCAATTGCTTTACTGCCCCCCTTTTTGGAGTGGGGCTATGTCTGGGTTTCTTTTAGTGAGTGTGGGATAACCTCTTTTGTCCATGCTCCCTCTTTCCCTAAAATGTGAAGGCACGTGATAGGGGCTTCTTGCAATTCTTGATGAACACGAAGTTCCCAGAATCTGGGCCTGGGACAGAGTCCATGGGCATGTCATTAATTGGGCCCCTTCAAAATCTTGTGGAGTTGAATAATATCCGAGATTTTTGGAATGACCAAATTTGGGTTTTGTTCATAAAGAATTCGTTTGGATTTTAGACCCTTAGTCTGGGCAGTGGCTCACTGACACTGAGTCATATTGCGGACTTTAGTATCTCACCCCATTTCTTGGCTATCATCTGTGTATGTCCCATCCCGCCTAAGCATGGGCCCAATACTGGATGTTTTTTTCCTTTGTTTTGGCATAAGAGAAGAAGCATTTTGTGTTTTTTTCAATTTCCTTCATGGCATTTAGTTCTTCCCTGTGTTTGTGTCCCCTAAAGTTTCCCTTTCAGCTTAATTTCGATATTTGCAATTTATTGACTACCCCTCCCTTCATATATCAGAAAATTTTTGGTCCCATCAGCACTCGTGACTTTTTCCCTTCGTCGTATGGGAACGTCTCTCTCTTTCTTTTTTAAACCCCCCTTTCTTCTTTTTCCTTTAAAGGGAATGGAAAAACAGATCTCACGAACACAGAATTATTTTTAAAGGCAAATATTCGATCCGTGTAGTTTGGGATATCTTCCCAGTTTTTTCATTTAAAAAACTTTTTTACTTGATCCCCGTAGTTTTTGTTATTGAAATTGAATTTCGTGAAGAGACCCTCAAACTGTTCACTTTTGCTGGTCCAGAGCCTTGTGCATACGTCTGTCCTCTTTTTATCTTGTATAAAAGGTTTTGTTGGGGAGAAATTTTCTCCGGAGGGGGTATCACCCCCTTCCCCCCCCTTTCCCCCCCTTCAGCCCTCTCAGCCCCCTAAAAGGGGAAATAAAGGGGGCGACGCTTGTTACTCCCTAAGTGAGAAATTTGACACAGATGCTATGCGTGGTCAAATGACCTCTGCCTTTTCGGGGTGTTGCAAGTGTTTTTTTAAAAGAGCAATACACCTCTTACTTACGGGAAAATTTAAGGGAAAATCCGCTCCCATTTTTATTACCATAGTAAAGATGTGTACTTTGTTTTTTATATTGACAAAAGAAAAAAACATTCTGCTTTGCTTCATCGAGGAGTGAAAGGATGAAAGGTATTGGGTCACGTTTTTTTTTTTTTTTTGCTAGGACAACGCTTGGGGGGGGTGTACTGACCCCAGATTATTTTGATCTAAGAGGTCACCTGATCCAGAAAACCCAACAAAAAACACTGATCTGTGCTTTAGTGTGAATAAAGTGTCTCGCAGAACACACAAACACTTAAGAATTGATCATTTTCTTTTATACATTGTGAAAAATAAAGACAAATCTTTTGAAAAAGTGTACCGGTGCTTTCCTAGACAAGGGAAACGGGGACACCCAAGGGCATTTTCAGCTTCTATCAAGTCCTGAATCTGTCGAAGGGTTGGAACACCATAGCTCACTTAAAAAGAGCAAGGAGTTAAAATTTCTGTAATCGGGGGATTGTGCATTCTTGAGCCCAAAGGATTTTTGAAACAACCTAAAATCGGCAGTAAGGTTTTGGGGCTTTTGAGTCCAAAAAAATAAGTATTATGTCACCCAATCGAATGAAATATGCACATAACACCCCCAGGGGAATTATATTACAAATTGTTTTCCTTGACAGCCCACTGTTTGAGGGTTCGACAGCCAAACCCGTCTGCGGGGAGGGCTGTGTAGACATTTGCTGTATTTATCACTAATGTTCTTTATATAATTATATCTTAGCTGGAAAGGGGCCAAATCTAACAGGTTTTGGGGTCCTTCAAACCGGATTCAAAACCAGTGACCTAGGATGATAAAAAATCATAGAGGTCCTCAAAGTTTTCTTTCATTAGGGGAGGAAAGGTTCGAGCCTTTCCATGGAGTAAAGGGAATGGACTTAACACTTCAAAATTTGTCCAGATCATGGGTAACATAATTAGAGGTTTTTGTTGACTCTTTTTTCTTTTTAGTCACAATTTACAAATTCTTCTAAGTCTATTTTTTACGATGAAGATCTTCCTTAAACAACTTTTTACAATCGACATTTTTTCCAAAAAACCGCTGTGCTGGAGTTTTAGGGGAATGTATCCCAACGACTCTGCTTATTCACACTTTTATTTTGGGACAAAGATCTTGCTTATATAAGCAGCACCAGCAACAAATTCTTTGCATTTTTGAAATCATCAGTCTGGGACATGCCCTTGGCTGCAAACCTTCTGAATAATTTGATAAAAGTTTCAGCAACATGCAGGGGTCTTCTAGATGTACTGCTCAGTTGTAGCACAAGTGAACAAACAGATGTACCCCTGATGGGAACTTTGTCAACTGTTTTGGAAAAATTATTGCCTGTAACTACACCGTCACCAAATGGAGTATATGACAAACTCTTTCGAGGATATGGGGGGGCCCTGGATACTGAAAACTCGAATTCGTAGTGACGAAAAGTAAACAGTCCTTTTTTTTTTTTTTCACACTTTGCGCCTTGAGGTACCCAGTAGGTTTGTCGTTAGACAAAGTGTGTCACTCCCCCACCATGTAACACGTTACTGGGGGCTTTTGCACAATCGTTTTTGTTACCAATGTTTCCTTGGGGATCAATTTTGGGATGTTGGCTTCTTTGGTAGTGAAAATTATGAATTTTTCCTCGACTCTTTAATCTTTTCTGGTCGAGATAAAGTCCTAAAAAATTTAATCATAAATTTTTTGGGGATTTATTTTGTGTTTCTAAAAAATTATATTCTGTAAGGAAAACTCTTTCTGTTTTATTTTACCCAGTATTTAAGGGTTTTCAAGACATTCATAATCGGGTTTTATTCCTTTAATGAATTTAAAGCAAGAGCTTAACTCTTAAAGTTTACCCAAAAATGAGATTAGATCCAAAATGACTTTTCTGTTGTTCTGCTATTTACACAACTTATTTCGTGTGTTAAAGCGGGACTGTTTTTTCGGGCATAATGGAGCTTTTTGCTGAGGCCATTTATTTTCATCAGAGAGCCTTCGCCGTGGAGCCATAATTTTATTATCCACAAATTTTTGAGGGGGACACACGTGCCCAACATGTCAGCTGGATTCTCTGGGTAATGGAAAAAAGGATAACCTCGCATCTTTTTTATTTCTGCACCTGTTCTGTACGGGACCAACTTACTTTTTTATTTCTTCCCCCTGGAGAACTCCCCTCATTATCACTCCAATCACGGTTTTCTCAATAGTGAGATGATCAAGTATTTTGTTGAGATAGACCTAATTTTTCCCAACATAGAGTGCTGTCAGTTCCAATTTTGGTCTGTTCGCCTTCAAGGGGTGCTACCCTGGCCTTTAAAGTAATTGTCTTCCTTCGCATTATCATGAAAGCACGCGCCAAACCTCGGTTGACGCACACAAAAAAATTTAAATGGTACTTGTTTCCCCTTGACCATTTGTTGGGAAATTTAATTTGATAAGTTTTTTTTAAACCCCCTGGATATTTTCCACCCCATGCTTGACTCATTTTTAGGGGCAATTCTCACCCCCCCAATTTTGATTTCCATGCATTTTGCATAAGCATTTTCCCTTTTTAGGGAATTGGTGAGACAGTCCAGGGACAAAACATTGGATACCTCGACAGTAAACTACTTTTATGATGTACTGCTGTTTTATTGTTTATCCTTTTTTAGACTCAAAAAATCTTCCGGGGTTTCCAATTAAGTCCCAGCTATTGTTGCAATCAGGAATTTTATTTAGGAAATCTTTTTTGATAATTCCCCTTAATGCTTTTAATTTGTATTTCCCCACTTAGAGGATATTTTCTTCTTTTTCCCTTGTTAGCTTCTCTTTAAGGGTTTCAAATCCCCTCTTTATTTACAAACCTGAAGATTGCCCCATAGAAACTTTTTTTTAAACTTTTTTGAAGGGGCTTTCAGATTTCTTTAAATGTGTATTTAAGACCCGTAAGAAGGAAGGATTTGCACCCAAAAATACGATTTGAAACGATAAGTTTTCACGGACTTTTTAGGGTCGTGATTTTCAGGGGCCCCAAGAATCGAGTATAATCTCTATCTATTTCTTTAGTCCACTCTTAAGAAAGCCTTGGAAATATCAGCCGTGTAGGGATATGGGTTTTTTGCGAAATTTCATAAGCACTCCAAGCTTCTCAGTTAGGGGGGTCCCGGGCACAGGGCAGTCATTAAATTTCACTTTATTTTTCCCCGCTGCAATTATAACAACACGTAGTGGGGTGGTTTCAGAATCTTTTCTGACTCCATGGTGCGGGGATAATGAGCGTTTTTTCTTCAACTTATCTTCGACTATTCCTCAATGAATTTATTGTCAACTGTTCTTGTATGATATTGCATAACATCAGTAACTCTGGATTTTTCTGAGCTCATGTATTTTTGCTTTCATTTGTCCGAAAGCCATGCATAATTTGTAACAGATGTGGGATTTAAATTTCCCTGGGAACCCAACCCAAAAACTGTCCCCTCTTTAATTTTTTACAGTGTCCAAAAATTGGGTTTTAAGTCTAGACCTTTGGGGTTGGTTTTTTTACAAACAAACCTATCGCATCTAAATCCCACAACTTTTCAAAGGTTCTTCATTTTTCCAGTAAGATAATTTTTCTGTGGGACATGATCAGCGGGTTTTCTCGTAAAGTAATTTTTTCCCCTGAATCAATATCAGTGCTTTCCCACTTTTAGAGGGGAAAGGACCCCATATATTGGGCCCCTGCTGTTTTCGCAATAACATCATTTTCTTACTATTTTTGCACAAAAAAGTGTAATATCACTTTCCCAAAGTTTAAAACAATTTACTAATTGTGTCCGTCGTATGTCGGGACAGGCTAAATTACCTTATGCTTTTTAGTGCTGCAAAGTTTCTTTTAATCCCTGGGCGCACAGACTTAGGCAAATCATCACTACCACAGCTTCTACGTTTTTTTTCCCGTTTCCTAGACCAACAAATGATTTTTGGGAGGTCTATGTTGTTTACCAGAATTTTGGAAAAAACCACTATAACTAACGTATTTTGGGATGGGTTTTATTCATTTCTCAACACTGATCTTCTTTAAAAGGGCCTTTGGGGCCTTGAACAAATAGTGTTAGCACATTGGTTTTGTGTAATTTATTTAATAACCAAACCCATTCGGGGGAAACTTTTTTTAAACTTATCTCCACATTTTAAAGCGTTGCTTGTTGACTTCCTGTTTTGTGAAGTCTCTGCTGTTTAGCAAAAATATTTGGGCATATGCTGTTGTGCAACCCTTCCTTTAAAACACTTCTTTATGACATTTTCCTCCCCTTTTTTTCACCAAAAAATTGATCTCTTTTCAGCTAGAACACGTTTTTTACGTGCCCCCATTGATTGTATTGGACAAAATATGTGCCCAAAGTGTTCCACACAAAGACACATTTTGGAGACGTTTTTTGGGCAGTTTGTTTTTCTGTTGTTGTATTTACAGCTTTATAAAGCCTATTGGGGGTTTTCCCCAAAGTGGTTTAGTGGGGGTAGGAAATCTTTTTAACTGTTGAAGTTTATTATCCCCTGGATTTTGGATTTTTCATCTTGTCTCTTTGCTTGATGCAGAAACTATTGTTTGTAAAAACCTTTTCAATTTCCTCAAAGTGAAATAGCGTTTATTTTTAACAAATATTTAAACGTTCCCTTTTGTGGTGACAACTTACCTGTACAATACCACTGATAAACCAATCACATTGTCCTAGGGCATATTTTTGATCTAGAGATCGAGACATTTTTCTAATGTAATTCTAAATGCCTGAAGTCTGAAAAAAATTTTGGGTGGTTTTTAACTTGATATTAAGATGCAAGCTAACTCTACCTTGTCATCATCAAAATAATTGTCTGCAAAAAACACGTAAGCTTTGATAATTACCCTTTAACCACCGGAAATGATTTAAACAGTTTTAGGGTTCTCCCCTTTACAAGACATTTTAAATAATTGAACTTGGGAACCTCTATGTCTTCGGAATTTACTATGGTTTTAAAAAACCCTAATAATTCTCTAATTATGACCTTGGAAAAAAGGTAATGACAAAGTGGTAACTTGGAAAGGGGGCACTTGTTGTTTTTCCCGGTTAAAGGGTTTGACCACTAGTTACAGTAGGTCTCAGTGAAAGTTTTACGGGGATAGCCCTTTTCTCCTGTCCCCCTTAATTGTTGATCACTAAAATATCCAAAAAATTTTAATTCATCCAAAGGACTGATTTAAAAATTTATTTTCATAATGTGTATAGTCTGAATTAAATTTTTTTATACTTGTGTAAAAATTCAAACTTGACCTCAAGACATCAAAATCTATTTTTATCGGGGGTTAATCCTATCAACTGAAAATTTGATTTTTTAATTGTGTAATCTTAGTCTGTAAAGACTGAAAAGAGTTTTCAAACAAGCCATTTTAATGGTATCTGAAAATTCTAGCACCACACTTAGTGTTTTTAAAAACCTGTACTGCTTTGACACTGAGTTTTTGTTTTTCTTAAGTCACAATAATCGAGTCAGACCCCCTACTGACCCCCCAAGCTTAACCTCAGGGGTTTAAAGACCTGAGGGTACAGGGGCATGTGGGTATTTTTTACGGCTTAGAGTTTGCGTGTCAGCCTGCCCCTATGTAATCGTAAATAACGATGTTAACACTTTATTCCCCTACACTATAAAAGCACGAAAAACTGTAATCACACTGAATTTTACTTACACATAATAAATTTCACTGTAATTAAAATTTTAAAAACACACTTTTTAAAATAAGTTCCTTTAATATAAAGGTAGATCTATAAGAAACAAACTTTTTCACAAACTTTCTCTTAATTTCGTCTTAAACATTTAAACACTGTTGGGATATACACTCAACAAACAACTTGGGTTTTGTCTTAAGTCACAATTTCTCGAATTGGGGCAGTTGAGCGGGGGTTTGGGGGAGTCACCCAGCTCCCTTTTTTTTTTGGGGGTCCGCTGGGTGAGCCCCGTTTTCTTTTGGCTGCCCCTTCTCTGTGATTGGTCTGGAGGGGCTCATTTATACGATTTATTTTTAAAACACTAGTTTTACAGCTTTTTTTTTGAAAGGGCCTTGGCTCAAGGGTTTTTTGTATCCTACTTATTTTGAACCCGAGCAATCAGACGTAAAATTTAAAAACCTTAATAAAGTGATTGAACGTTGGGAGAAAATTTGGCGAGAAGACATCTCACCTCATTGAGGAACATTCTATGGAGCTGGTTTTCCTGAAAATCTAAGTCCCTTTAAAACCTGGGACATAGTGATTATGACAATGATGGGGCTGAGGTCCCAAAGGCACTTGGAAAAATTGTGACCCTAATCCTGATGCCCCAAAAGGAAACATCAACAGTTTATGTTTTGAGCAAAGTTAGTGAATAAGGGACAATAAATAAACTATGCCGTTAAATTACACAGTGTTGAAAACAAAATTAGGATTTTCCAAAACCACACAGACTAAACTGTTTTAGAAAAAAAAGCGCATGGTGGCGAGTGGAAAAACAAATTTAATTTTTAAATGATGAATGTTCACCTCAGCGAAAACCCCCGCCGCCCCCCAGTGTGGAGAAATTTTCCCAGGAGGGGGGTACACCCCCTTCAGCCCCCTTCCCCCCTTCAGCCCTCTCGCCCGAGGGCCACTAAAGGGCGAGCGTCTTGTTTCTCT
>NC_069426.1:14404501-14422001 GCF_026875155.1 Cherax quadricarinatus
AAAACTATATCCCCACCTGCTTTTAACATTTCTATCTTTATCCCATCATCCCGGCTGCCTTAACCCCCTTTCATTTTACCTACTGCCTCACGAACTTCCCCCACACTCACAACTGGCTCTTCCTCACTCCTACAAGATGCTATTCCTCCTTGCCCTATACACGAAATCACAGCTTCCCTATCTTCATCAACATTTAACAATTCCTCAAAATATTCCCTTCATCTTCCCAATACCTTTAACTCTCCATTTAATAACTCTCCTCTCCTATTTTTAACTGACAAATCCATTTGTTCTCTAGTCTTTCTGAACTTGTTAATCTCACTCCAAAACTTTTTCTTATTTTCAACAAAATTTGTTGATAACATCTCACCCACTCTCTCATTTGCTCTCTTTTTACATTGCTTCACCACTCTCTTAACCTCTCTCTTTTTCTCCATATACTCTTCCCTCCTTGCATCACTTCTACTTTGTAAAAACTTCTCAAATGCTAACTTTTTCTCCCTTACTACTCTCTTTACATCATCATTCCACCAATCGCTCCTCTTCCCTCCTGCACCCACTTTCCTGTAACCACAAACTTCTGCTGAACACTCTAACACTACATTTTTAAACCTACCCCATACCTCTTCGACTCCATTGCCTATGCTCTCATTAGCCCATCTATCCTCCAATAGCTGTTTATATCTTACCCTAACTGCCTCCTCTTTTAGTTCATAAACCTTCATCTCTCTCTTCCCTGATGCTTCTATTCTCCTTGTATCCCATCTACCTTTTACTCTCAGTGTAGCTACAACTAGAAAGTGATCCGATATATCTGTGGCCCCTCTATAAACATGTACATCCTGAAGTCTACTCAACAGTCTTTTATCGACCAATACATAATCCAACAAACTACTGTCATTTCGCCCTACATCATATCTTGTATACTTATTTATCCTCTTTTTCTTAAAGTATGTATTACCTATAACTAAACCCCTTTCTATACAAAGTTCAATCAAAGGGCTCCCATTATCATTTACACCTGGCACATCAAACTTACCTACCACACCCTCTCTAAAAGTTTCTCCTACTTTAGCATTCAGGTCCCCTACCACAATTACTCTCTCACTTGGTTCAAAGGCTCCTATTCATTCACTTAACATCTCCCAAAATCTCTCTCTCTCCTCTGCATTCATCTCTTCTCCAGGTGCATACACGCTTATTATGACCCACTTCTCGCATCCAACCTTTACTTTAATCCACAAAATTCTTGAATTTACACATTCATATTCTCTTTTCTCCTTCCATAACTGATCATTTAACATTACTGCTACCCCCTTCCTTTGCTCTAACTCTCTCAGATACTCCAGATTTAATCCCACTTATTTCCCCCCACTGAAACTCTCCTACCCCCTTCAGCTTTGTTTCGCTTAGGGCCAGGACATCCAACTTCTTTTCATTCATAACATCAGCAATCATCTGTTTCTTGTCATCCGCACTACATCCACGCACATTTAAGCATCCCAGTTTTATAAAGTTTTTCTTCTTCTCTTTTTTAGTAAATGTCTACAGGAGAAGGGGTTACTAGCCCATTGCTCCCGGCATTTTAGTCGCCTCATACGACACGCATGGCTTACGGAGGAAAGATTCTTTTCCACTTCCCCATGGAAAATAGAAGAAATAAAGAAGAACAAGAGCTATTTAGAAAAAGGAGAAAAACCTAGATGTATGTATATATATATATATGCATGTGCGTGTCTGTGAAGTGTGACCAAAGTGTAAGTAGGAGTAGCAAGATATCCCTGTTATCTAGCGTGTTTATTAGACAGAAAAAGAAACCAGCAATCCTACCATCATGCAAAACAGTTACAGGTTTTTGTTTCACAGTCATCTGGCAGGACGGTAGTACTTCCCTGGGTGGTTGCTGTCTACCAACCTACTACCTATTGTATTTATCCAGCCTAAATTTGAAACTATCCATAATCCTAGCCTCAATAACCCAACTAGGTAGACTGTTCCACTCATCAACTACCCTATTTCCAAACCAATACTTTCCTATATCCTTTCTAAATCCAAATTTGTCTAATTTGAATCCATTACTGCGGGTTCTCTCCTGGAGAGATATCCTCAAGATCTTATTTATATCCCCTTTATTTATACCCATCTTCCACTTATACACTTCGATCATGTCTTCCCTCATTCTTCGTCTAACAAGTGAATGTAATTTAAGAGTCTTCAATCTTTCTTCATAAGGAAGATTTCTAATGCTATGTATTAATTTAGTCATTCTACTCTGAATGTTTTCTAACGAATTTATGTCCATTCTGTAATATGGAGACCAGAACTGAGCTGCATAATCTAGGTGAGGCCTTACTAATGATGAATAAAGCTGCAGTATAACCTCTGGACTTCTGTTGCTTACACTTCTTGATATAAATCCCAGCAATTTATTTGCCTTATTACGGACGCTTAGGCACTGCTGGGGGCCGTCGGGCAAAATTCGTGACTCTTTTGTTTACTGTCCGATCTTCTCCAGTTTTGGTGCACAAGACAAAGTGTTTTCACTCTTTCTTGAAAATATTTATCAAAAATATACCTCAAACAACAACTGAGAAAAGACTGATTTACTGGAAATGCCCTTGTGCCCGAAGTCATTCTTATATGGGGCTACGTAAGGTTGTTTGGACACTTGGTGCCGAGAGAACAATGCTAATACTAATTTTGACCGTGTGCTCTCCTCTGAATAACTTATCGTTATTTCACAAAAAAATAAAGTTTGTTAGTTTCTGAAATATTGCAAAAAAATCTGCCCTTTACTCCCACATAACTCCCAAAGTATTTGCAATATTTCCAAAAAGTAAACGGTGGAAATAAGAGAAATCATTATTGTACAATTTCTGTGAATATTATTCCATTTAATTAAGTAATAAAGGAAGCACTTTCTACTTTAGGTGAATAAGTTACTTGCGAGATATCGGCCGGGAACGCCGGCCGGCCCCCGTCTCAAAAAAAAAAAAAAAAATCGCGAAAATCGCGTTTGTTTGGGTGTATTTCTTAGTAAACTGATGTTATAGTGTAGTTATCCTCTTCAAAACCGTTTTCTCTTACTCAGAAACCAAAGAATACGACATGAAGAGGAGTAACTCATTATTTATCGAAATATTTCCGATAATCTCTCGTCGTATTATGGCCTATTTTATTCAGTCTAGAGTATATAACATGTTTGTATGTTATTTATAGTGTTTATTATATCATATTAGATCAATTCTGATAGACAAACAAGCCGTAGAGTTGATATATAAGCTGATATAAGCGTAATAATGAAGTGATTTCTCCTGGCACTCTCTGGAACGGGAACACTGCCGAGCGTTCCCATATGGTTCCTGGTTGTCTCTAAGTCTACGGATAAGCTCCACCTACTGTTTTATGATGCCAAATAGTCAGTTATTATATTAGAAAGAATAATGCAAGAAAAAGCTATAAAAAACAAGGAAAAAACTCCAAAAAATATACGGGCCGTGAGCAGACTCGCTACCAATATCACCGTAACCATACCTGATATAAATGACTATAATTTCTTGTAGAAACTTCGTAGAACATTCATTCTGGTACCATTGTGTTGCCAGAGAGTTAAGCTATTTTTCGGTATATATAACTCAATTTCCATAATTTTTCGATTTTTGGGTGAGCGCGCGCGGCAATTTGCCCTACAGCCCCCTTTAGGTTGCTGCTTACCATAACCCCCAAATCCTTTACGCATTCTATACGGCCAAGTTCAACATTATTAAGCTGGTAGGTGCTAGGGTTATGGACATTTCCGAGCTTTAGAACTTTACATTTATCTACATTGAACTGCATCTGCCACTTTTCTGACCACGAATTGAGTTTGTCTAAATCCTCCTGAAGTTCTGAGACATCAACGTCTGAATCGATCATCCTACCTGTCTTCGTGTCATCAGCAAATTTGCTTATGTCACTAGTAATTCCCTCGTCAAGGTCGCTTGCATATTTCAAATCTTACCTTACTAATAGGTATCAGTATGTCACCATTAAAGACACAGCATCAACAATACAGCCACTTGATACTGGAGTTCCGCAGGGAAGTGTCCTTGGTCCCTTGCTCTTCCTCATATACATCAATGATCTTCCAAACGTATCTCAACACCTGAACCCCATTCTCTTTGCTGACGACACGACTTATGTCATCTCTCACCCTAATCTTGCCACCCTCAACACCATTGTTAATGAGGAGCTGATCAAAATATCGACTTGGATGACAGCCAATAAACTTACGCTTAACACTGACAAAACCTACTACATTATGTTTGGTAGCAGAGCAGGACATGCGCAAATTAACATTAAGATCGACAACACTCTAATTGCCAGGCATAATGAGGGCAAAATCCTAGGCCTATACCTCGACAACAACCTGAACTTCAGCACCCATATCCAACACGGTTGGGATCCTCTCCAAGATACGATACTACGTGCCGCAAACTGCCCTTCTCACACTATACCATTCACTTATATATCCATACCTCACCTATGCTATATGTGCTTGGGGATCAACTGCAGCAACACACCTAAAGCCAATAATAACCCAACAAAAAGCCGCAGTAAGAATAATCACTAAATCCCATCCCTGGCAACACCCATCCCCCACTCTTCATAGATCTAAACTTACTCCCTGTTCAGTACATCCACACTTACTACTGCGCAATCTACATCTACAGGACCTTAAATTCCAATATTAACCTTGACCTAAAACGCTTTCTTGATAGTTGTGACAGAACCCACAGGCATAACACCAGACACAAACATCTCTATGACATTCCCCGTGTCCGACTAAACCTTTACAAAAATTCAATGTATGTCAAAGGCCCTAAAATCTGGAACACCCTACCTGAAAATTCTAAAACTGCAGACACATTCATCACCTTCAAAACTACCATCAGAAAACATCTTATCTCCCTGATACACCCTGTCAACTAATTACACGAATACCACCTGGTGGTTAACACTTACACTCACTCACCCATTTGACCATAAACAGAAATATCAATCTCAATCTCAAAATAATGAATCTTAACTAGTCATAAGTTGGCCTGTGATACTCCAATACTGAAACTATGTATAGTGCCAAAACAAAATCATTCACATTGCTAAACTCACAAACTAGTATTTAGTCACTTAGCCATAATACCAACTTACCTCATAATTTTGTAATATTTTAAACTTAAGATTTAATTTAAGTCTGCCCGAAATGCCTAGCCATGCTAGGTGTTCTAGTGGTACACTCTGTAATTATTATTTTACTACATGTAAACAATACAATAACCAAATTCTGTAAACTCAGCATTGTAATCCTTATAGAGAATAAACTTTGAATTGAATTGAATTGAATATATATTATAAACAACAATGGGCCTAAAACTGATCCCTGCGGAACGCCACTTGTTACAGATCCCCAGTCAGATTTAACCCCATTTATGCACACGCTCTGCTTCCTGTTAGTGAACCATGACTCGATCCATGACAACATTTTTCCCCCAATGCCATGAGCAGCCACTTTCTTCAACAGTCTCTGATGTAGTACTCTATCAAAAGCCTTGCTAAAATCTAAATAAACAATATCAAATTCTTTATCCTGATCAACGTCCTCAAAAGCTTTGCTGAAGAAGGTTAATAAATTAGTTAGGCAGAAACGGCCCCTGGTGAAACCATGTTGAGTATCATTAATCAAATTATGCCTATCGAGATGGCTTCTTATAATCTCAGCTATAATTGAGTCTAGTAATTTGCCTTCAACTGAGGTCAGGTTTATTGGGCGATAATTTGACGGTAACGACTTGTCCCCTGATTTAAAAATAAGAATTACATTAGCCATCTTCCACATATCAGACACTACACCTGTTTGAAGAGATAAATTAAAAATATTAGTTAAAGGTTCACAGAGTTCCATTTTACACTCTTTAAGAACCCTTGAAAACAGTTCATCAGGGCCTGGGGATTTATTTTGCTTTAACCAGTCTATTTGTTTCATAACCATTTCACTAGTGACTGTGATGTTACATAATTTATCATCTTCAAGCCCACTATAAAAATTAATTACTGGGATATTGTTAGTGTCTTCCTGAGTGAAAACCGAGAGAAAATAATTATTAAGAATAGAGCACCTTTCATTCTCCTTCTCAGTGAGATGCCCAGAGTTATTTTTAAGGGGACCTATCTTATCTCTAACTTTTGTTCTATAGACCTGGAAAAAACTTTTTGGGTTAGTTTTAGAATCCCTAGCAACTTTAATTTCATAGTCCCTTTTAGCTTTTCTTATCCTCTTTTTAACGTCCCTCTTAATGTCAATATACTGATTCATAAGATGACCCTCACCTCTTTTGATACACCTATAAATTCCTTTCTTCTGTCCTAAAAGATATTTCAGCCTATTATTCATCCATTTGGGGTCATTTCTATTCGATCTAATTTCCTTATATGGGATAAATGTCCTTTGGGCAGCATGTATTGTGTTAAGAAAACTGTCATACTGATAGCTCTCTTCGTTACTCCAGTCCACAGATGATAAGTGTTCTCTAAGCCCATTGTAATCTAGCGAAAATCTGGGACCATTACTGAATTATCCCTACTATCATACTTCCATTCAATGCTAAAGGTGATTGATTTGTGATCGCTTGTTCCGAGTTCCTCTTTAATTTCTAAATTATTAACAAGGGATTCATTGTTTGCCAGAACTAACTCAAGCAGGTTATTTCCCCTTGTAGGCTCTGTCACAAACTGCCTCAAAAAACAATCCTGAACTACTTCTAAGAAATCGTTTGACTCTAAATTCCCGGCCAAGAAATTCCAATCAATATGACTAAAGTTAGTTTCCTAGAATTACTACATTATCGTCGTGCCGAATATGTAAAACTGGTCAATTACCAAGAACTCATTTAAAATTAAGTCCTTTCTGAAATTTTCTCTTATACGTTTAAAGATATATTTTTTTCATTAATGTTAATGTAAAAAATTTTAATTTTGCTACAAAAAAATCTTAGAAAACTTACCTAACCTTATTATAACAAAAAAAAATTATTTTAGCCTAACCCAACTAAATATATTTTAAATACGTTTACAATAATTTAGTACTAAACAAACACAATCAAATATATTTTTTTTCGTTAGGTTCAGAATGATTTTGGCGAAATTATTGCATACATAAATTTTCACTTGTCCTATATGGCAAGATGAGCGTTGCTATTCAAGCCAAGATCGCAAGTTCTGCCTATTTGGCACGACATATATATATATATATATATATATATATATATAATATATATATATATATATATATATATATATATATATATATTATATATTATATATATATATATATATATATATATATTATATATATTATATTAATATATATATATATATATATATATATAGTCTGCTCAGGTTGACACATTCCCTAAGATGACTCACGAAATCGTAATGACACGATTGCAAACAAACCATACCACGGGTGGTATGGCTTTGAGGGGACTTGAGCTAGAGTTCGTCACGGCCACGCTAGCTGGAGATTCGTCTGTAAAAACTTGCATTTGTGGTCACAGTGGTGCCTATGCTAACCTTACTATGGTGAAGAAATATACCTAGTTGGACGATTCTTATTGTGGCTAGCTGGTCCAGTGGCTAACGCGACGGTCTGGAGTTTTGAGAATCTCTGACCGCGGGTTCTATCCCACCCTACTTAACCTTATTCTAGATGGGCAGTGGAACCAAGCTACACTTCCAGTCAGACTAGGAGGCGCTACCTGCTTTTCTGTCCTCATACATTGCATCCAGAGAGCTTGTAGCAGTGATTCTCCCTGAGTAGTCACGAAAGCGCTTGGAATTTCTCTATTCTTTCACAGTGGTTGTTTTGCATATTCTGAAATCACCTGTTTGCTGTGATCTTATTGCAATATATAAATATACATACATACAAAAATATATATTTTAATATATATATATATAATATATAAAAATATATAAAATAATAAAATATATATATATATAAATATATATATATATATATAATATATAATATATATATATATATAATATTATTTTTATTTTATTTTTTCACACTGGCCGTTTCCCCACCAAGGCAGGGTGGCCCGAAAAAAAAAAAACTTTCACCATCATTCACTCCCATCACGTCTTGCCAGAAGGGTGCTTTAAACTACAGTTTTAAACTGCAACATTAATACCCCTCCTTCAGAGTAAAGGCACTGTATTTCCCATCTCCGGGACTCAAGTCCGGGCATCCCGGGTTTTTCCCTGAATCCCTTCATAAATGTTACTTTGCTCACACTCCAACAGCACGTAAAGTATTAAAAACCATTTGTCTCCATTCACTCCTATCAAACACGCTCACTGAAAATGTATATATATATATATATATATATATAAAAATATATAAAAAATATATATATATATAATATATATATATATATATATAAAAAAAAAAATTTAAAATATATAATATATATTTTAATATATATAAAATATAATATATATATATAATATATATATAAATATATATATATAATATATAATAATTATATATATATATATAATATATATATATATATATATATAAATATATAAAATTATTTATATAATTTATATATATATATAAAATATATATATATATATATTATATAAATATATATTTATAATATTATATATATATATTATTATATATATATATATATATATATATATATAGTATTTAATCCGTTCTAGAGGTCTTGCCATTTTTGAAAATTACCGTTGGTCGAGTTAATTTTCCCATAAGAAATAATGGAAATAGAATTAATCCGTTCCTGACATCCCAAAATTTGAAAATAAAAAATACGTGAAATATACATTTCCTTATATGGAAAGGAATGGGACATGCAAAATAAACAATAATTAAATGTCATTTACCTTTATTGTGGAGTTGTTGATGAGTGATGTGCCAGCAGCAGGGAGAATCAGGATTGTCTATTGCTTGGAAGGAGAATCCCCTTCCATAAAGACTTCAGGTACCAAGTCCTTTGGTGGGGTTACCTCCCTTCTTGGTTTTTTTAATGCCACTAGGACCAGCTTGAGAATCACAGGACCTCTGCCGCACAAAATAGCTGTCCAGAGAGCTCTGTTTCTCATGACTCAAGAATCGTAATGACACGATTGCAAACAAACCATACCCCCGGCCAGGATTGAACCTGCGGTCATATGACCGCAGGTTCAATCCCGGCCTGGGGTATGGTCTGTTTCTCATGTGCCCTTAGGATTTCTCTAAAATGGGACACAAGAGTGTCATTGCACATGTTGCCAATGCAGCTTGCAACTTCGGTGACAGGATAAAATTCTTCGATAAATGCTTGCACCTTTGTAAACATTGAACACATTTCCCTAATCCTTGATGGAGTCATCTTCTTCCGTCTCTCTTCATCCTGCTCTGAAGAACATTCCAGAGATGTGATCTGTTGCTGTTGCTCCTGAAGCTCTTGCTGGTTTGCAGTGGTTAGTTCTTCCTCGTCATTCTGCACCAACTCTTCCACATCCTCGTCACAAACCTCCAACCCCAAGCACTTCCCCAATGACACAATAGCTTCCACTACTGGCATAGCCTCCTGAGGGTTAGCCCCAAACCCTTCAACATCCCTTTGTTCTACACATTCTGGCCACAGTTTCCTCCAAGCAGAGTTCAAGGTCCTCTTAGTCACTCACTCCCAAGTCTTACCTATAAGGTTTACACAACTGAGGATATTGAAGTGATCTTTCCAAACCTCTCTTAGGGTCAACTGAGTGTCTGAGGTCACTTCAAAGCACCTTTGAAACATTGCTTTTGTGTAGAGTTTTTTGAAGTTTGAAATGACCTTCTGGTCAATGGGATGGAGGAGAGGAGTTGTATTAGGAGGCACAAAACTTCACCTTAACGAAACCAAACTCCCCTGCAATTTCCTCTTGCAAGTCATAAGGATGAGCAGGAGCATTGTCCATTACCAGGAGGCGCTTGAGTGACAATTTCTTTTCCTGGAGATATTTTGTCACAGTGAGGCCAAACACACCATAAAACCAGTCCAAGAAAATTACCCTAGTGACCTATGCCTTACTGTTTGATCTCCACAGAACACACAAATTACCCTTGACGATATTGTTTTTCCTGAACACTCTGGGAGTTTCAGAGTGATACACCAATAAAGGCTTCACTTTGCAATCACCACCAGCATTACTACACAACTTGTCAGCTTGTATTTCATAGGCTTGTGTCCTGGGAGTGCCTTCTCCTCCTGAGTAATGTAGGTCCTGTTTGGCATTTTCTTCCAAAACAGGTCTGTTTCGTCACAATTAAATACTTGTTCAGGTTTTAGGTTTCAGTCTCTATGTATTCCTTAAAGTCCTTCACATATTTTTCAGCCGCATTTTTGTCTGAACTGGCTGCCTCACCATGCCTTACCACACTGTGTATGCCACTACGAATCTTAAATCTCTCAAACCAGCCTTTGCTGGCCTGAAATTCATCAGCAGCAACACTATTTTGAAGCATTTTCTTAATGAGATCATCATGCAACTCCCTTGCCTTTTCACAAATTATAGACTGAGAAACGCTATCTCCTGATAATTGTTTTTCGTTTATCTATACCAATAACAGTCTCTCTACCTCTTCAACTATTTGCGGTCTCCGTTTTGAAAACATACTTGAACCTTTCGCAACAACAGCTTCCTTGATTGCATGTCTGTTCGCCAAGATAGTACTGATGGTTGAATGTGATTTGTTATATTGTCTTTCCAACTCAGCCATATGCACTCCACTTTCGTATTTTTCAATGATCTCCTTCTTCATTTCCATCGTAATTCTCATCCTTTTTAACACAGGCTTGGCACTAGAAACTTTCTTGGGACCCATGGTGGCTTAGCGGTTACAAACACTAGAAATAGTGGAATAATCCAAAATATATGGGAGGCACAAGTGGAAACCGTCCACAACAGCTTTTAAACAATGGCACACTGACTCTTGGAGTGGCTGGGCCCGCTCAGGCCGCACTCCACGCACATCAACACATTCCGGACAAACGTCGTTGGCTAAGTTTTTCGCCGCTGGTTTAGGCATTTTTTCTACAGCAAAAAAAAACATTAGACGAAATTGCCGTTACTTAATGCCGCCGTTAGTTGAGGGTCGACTGTATACGTGTGTATAAAATATATATATTATATATATATATATATATATATATATATATATAATATATATATATATATATATATATATACAGTGGACCCTCGACCAGCGATGGCATCGATTAACGATAAATCTGACTAGTTAGTTTAAGTTAGTTTAATATGTTTATTATGCACCCCATACCCATCCTGTGGGCGGTAGTCAAAAGATTACAGAGGTACATAATGGGTCCAGGGACTGGGCCTTAAAGTTTTGATGGCTGAGCAAGTTACAGAGGTAATGAATTCACAATTTACAAAGGTAATGAACTCACAATTTACAAAGGTAATGAACTCCAGGTAGGTCTAGTCACAATCATGACAAGTTACAAAGGTATTAACAGATTATAGAGGTACACAATGGGTCCAGGGACTGGGCCCCAAAGTTTTGATGGCTGAACTAGGTACAAGGTAATGAACTCACAAGTTACAAAGGTAATGAATACTGTAAGAATGGTTACTTGCGTTCATACATGGCTGCAATCATGAACAAATTTTAGAGTAATGAGCAATTCACACTTCCACACCCGGTCACAACTGTAGTGAGTTATTGGTGCAAATATTGATTGTTGAGTCACACACACACACACACACACACACACACACACACACACACACACACACACACACACACACACACACACACACACACACACACACACACACACACCCCACACACACACACAACACATAAACACACACACACACAACACACACACACATATACACACACACTCAACACACACACACACACTCATACACACAGACACACTAAAACACACACACACACACACACACACACACACACATACACATACACACGCACACACAAACACACACACAAACACACACGCACACACAAACACACACACACAGACTGGATCTTGTGTTCACCCTGAGCAGTTCAGACATTGAGGACATCACTTATGAGAGGCCCCTTGGAGCTAGCGATCATGTGGTTCTGAGTTTTGACTATATAGTAGAGTTACAAGTGGAGAAGGTAACAGGAACTGATGGGGACAGGCCAAACTATAAAAGGGGGGACTACACAGGTATGAGAAACTTCCTGCAGGAGGTTCAGTGGGACAGAGAAATGGTAGGAAAATCAGTAAACGAGATGATGGAATATGTGGCAACAAAGTGCAAGGAGGCAGAGGAAAGTTTTGTTCCCAAGGGAAACGGAAATAATAGGAAGACCAAAACGAGTCCTTGGTTTACCCGAAGGTGTAGGGAGGCAAAAACTAAGTGCAACAGAAAATGGAAAAGGTACAGGAGGCATAGGACCCAGGAAAACAAGGAGATTAGTAGAAGAGCCAGAAACGAGTATGCACAGATAAGGAGGGAGGCCCAGCGACAGTATGAAAACGACATAGCATCGAAAGTCAAATCTGACCCGAAACTGCTGTATAGCCACATTAGGAGGAAGACAACAGTCAAGGACCAGGTGATAAGGCTGAGGAAAGAAGAAGAACTCACAAGAAACGATCAAGAGGTATGTGAGGAGCTAAACAAAAGATTTAAGGAAGTATTTACAGTAGAGACAGGAAGGACTCTGGGGGACAGACCAGACGGGACACCAGCAAGGAATACACCAACAAGTGTTGGACGACATACATACAGATGAGGAGGAGGTGAAGAAACTGCTAAGGGACATCGATACCTCAAAGGCAATGGGACCAGACAACATCTCCCCGTGGGTCCTTAGAGAGGGAGCAGATATGTTGTGCGTGCCACTTACCACAATCTTCAACACATCCCTGGAAACTGGGCAACTACCTGAGGTATGGAAGACGGCAAATGTAGTTCCCATTTTTAAAAAAGGAGACAGAAAAGAGGCACTAAACTATAGACCTGTGTCATTGACGTGTACAGTATGCAAAATTATGGAAAAGATCATCAGGAGGAGAGTGGTGGAGCACCTGGAACGGAACAGGAGTATAAATGCCAACCAGCACGGATTCACGGAAGGCAAATCCTGTGTCACAAACCTTCTGGAGTTTTTATGATAAATAACAGAAGTAAGACAAGAGAGAGAGAGGGGTGGTTGATTGCATCTTCTTGGACTGCAAGAAGGCCTTTGACACAGTTCCTCACAAGAGATTAGTGCAGAAGCTAGAGCATCAGGCGCATATAACAGGAAGGGCACTGCAATGGATCAGAGAATACCTGACAGGGAGGCAACAACGAGTCATGGTACGTAATGATGTATCACAGTGGGCACCTGTGACGAGCGGGGTCCCACAGGGGTCGGTCCTAGGACCAGTGCTATTTTTGGTATATGTGAACGACATGCGGAAGGGTTAGACTCAGAAGTGTCCCTGTTTGCAGATGATGTGAAGTTAATGAGGAGAATTAAATCTGATGAGGACCAGGCAGGACTTCAAAGAGACCTGGACAGACTGGACACCTGGTCCAGCAAATGGCTTCTCGAATTTAATCCTGCCAAATGCAAAGTCATGAAGATGGGGAGGGGCACAGAAGACCACAGACAGAGTATAGGCTATGTGGCCAAAGACTGCAAACCTCACTCAAGGAGAAAGATCTTGGGGTGAGTATAACACCGAGCATGTCTCCGAAGCACACATCAATCAGATAACTGCTGCAGCATATGGGCGCCTGCAAACCTGAGAACAGCATTCCGATACCTTAGTAAGGAATCATTCAAGACACTGTACACCGTGTATGTCAGGCCCATACTGGATATGCAGCACCTGTTTGGAACCCGCACTTGATAAAGCACGTCAAGAAACTAGAGAAAGTACAAAGGTTTGCGACAAGGTTAGTTCCAGAGCTAAGGGGAATGTCCTATGAGGAAAGATTAAGGGAAATCGGCCTGACCACACTGGAGGACAGAGGGGTCAGGGAGACATGATAACGACATATAAAATACTGCGTGGAATAGACAAGGTGGACAAAGACAGGATGTTCCAGGGAGGGGACACAGAAACAAGAGGCCACAATTGGAAGTTGAAGACACAAATGAGTCAGAGAGATAGTAGGAAGTATTTCTTCAGTCATAGAGTTGTAAGGCAGTGGAATAGCCTAGAAAATGACGTAGTGGAGGCAGGAACCATACACAGTTTTAAGACGAGGTTTGATAAAGCTCATGGAGCGGGGAGAGAGAGGGCCTAGTAGCAACCGGTGAAGAGGCGGGGCCAGGAGCTAGGACTCGACCCCTGCAACCACAAATAGGTGAGTACAAATAGGTGAGTACACAAACACAACACACACACACACACACACAGGAGCTTGGACTCGACCCCTGCAATCTCAACTAGGTGAGTGCACACACACACACACACACACACACACACACACACACACACACACACACAAACACACACACACACACACACACACACACACACACACACACACACACACACATGCACACATGTGGTAATGCTTTATTTACAGCTAGCAAAGTCAGGGTATTTCTCCAGAATGGTCTGTAATATACCACTGTGGATAAAATACTTAGCCATTTCTTGAACACTTCTGAGTGAGTTGTTTCTAAATTCATTAATTTTATCGCACTCCAGTACATAATGACGCAGGGTGTGACAATAGTCCATCTGGCAAAGTTTACATTACATTTCGTATTTCTCCAGAATGGTCTGTAATATACCACTGTGGATAAAATACTTAGCCATTTCTTGAACACTTCTGAGTGAGTTGTTTCTAAATTCATTAATTTTATCGCACTCCAGTACATAATGACGCAGGGTGTGACAATAGTCCATCTGGCAAAGTTTACATTTCGTTTGGTCTACATCTGGTGGTGGTGATTTAACCTGCCAAAGATACTTGTAACCCAGTCGGAGCCGGGCAGTAGTGACATCCAAGAGTCTGCTTATTTTGTTGGATGCACCATAGACATGTGGCTCCTCCTGCATGATAGAATGATGATAGATGGACTCACTGGTGTCAATCTCCCTGAGCCTTAAGTCCATAAAATTCAGTTGAAGTTCTTTTCGTATTATTGTTCTCAAACTACTACCTGACAAGCCAAGATTGTAATCTACTCCCTCTTTGAAAGCATACAGCTTAGCCAATTTATCAGTTCTATCATGCATCTGAAGACCAATGTGAGATGGAATCCACAGCATGTGCACTCTGACTCCACTGTCCACAATCCTACCATACCTGTGTCTGGCTTCTGACACAAGCATGCCACAATTTATGCTTAATGAGTTGAGAGCATTTATGGATGACTGAGAATCAGTTACAATTAAACTGTCAATCTTTGATACATAGATGCATTTCAGTGCAAGGAGTATGGCAAACAGTTCTGTCTGAAGGGTAGAGGCCCAATTATTGATGCGTGCTCCAATTTCTTTAAGAGAGCCATCACTCTGTACGACAACAGCAGCACTACCAGCTGCACCAGTGGATTGATGAACAGAACCATAAGCGTAAATAATTTGCGAGAGTGTGTGCTGTGTGACTAAGTTATCAATACAGCTTAAGGTTTCATGTTTGGCTTCAAGGCGAAGTTTTGGTTGTGATTTAAGAAGTAGTTTGGGGGAAATGGAGGAATGGTAGTTTGGAATAGGGTAATATTCCATGGAGCGGAGAAGTGCCGCTGTTGCCTTACTTGACATAGATCATGTATCTGATTCATGCGGAGGTCGGTTCCAGTTTTTCGATCCATCTAGAGGAGTGTTCACCAGTGCTGAGGAAAGTTTGGAGGGCTTCTGTGCAGGGGTTTGAATGAGCTTGCCTGAGCATATTAACCCCTATTAGGATATTTCTTTCAGTAACACGATCTCTGATGCTTGGAATATCAAGTTCTTTTTGCATATTTAAAATTTTGGCAGTACGAGGGCATCCTAAAATGATCCTCATTGCTTCGTTCTGCAGTTTTTCCAGCCCTCCAAGCTTCCAGTCAGACACAAGAGCAAGTAATGGCGCAGCATAATCAACCAATGATCTAATATAAGCAAGATACATCATTTTCACATTTTCACATTTTATCGCAAAAATTTTGCCTCGATTAGCGCTAAAAAACTCGACCAACGCTATTCGTTCCGTCTAAGACGCGTCCACTTCTGGTCAGTGTTTACAAGCCAGCCAGCCACCGCGGTCCCTTCCAAGCATACAATCGGAACATTTCATATTATCACAGCCTTTTTAGTGATTGCACCTGCAAAATAAGTCACCATGGGCCCCAAGAAAGCTTCTAGTGCCAACCCTACAGCAAAAAGGGTGAGAATTACTATGGATATGAAGAAAGAGATCATTGCTAAGTATGAAAGTGGAGTGCATGTCTCCGAGCTGGCCAGGCTGTACACAAAACCCCAATCAACCATCGCTACTATTGTGGCCAAGAAAACGGCAATCAAGGAAGCTGTTCTTGTCAAAGGTGCAACTATGTTTTCGAAACTGAGATCGCAAGTGATAGAAGATGTTGGGAGACTGTTATTGGTATGGATAAACGAAAAACAGATAGCAGGAGATAGCATCTCTCAAGCGATCATATGTGAAAAGGCTAGGAAGTTGCATGACGATTTAATTAGAGAAATGCCAGCAACTAGTGGTGATGTGAGTGAATTAAGGCCAGCAAAGGTTGGTTTGAGAGATTTAAGAATCGTAGTGGCATACATAGTGTGATAAGGCATGGTGAGGCTGCAAGTTTGGACCAAAAAGCAGCTGAAAAATATGTGCAGGAATTCAAGGAGTACATAGACAGTGAAGGACTGAAACCTGAACAAGTGTTTAATGGTGACACTGACAATGTTGTGAAACACTTTAGGAATGTCATAAAGGAACGGGAGGTACAGGCCTCTATGGGCAGATATGTTGTGGGACAGAGGTCCAGTGACTCTCAAGCTGGTCCTAGTGCATTAAAAGAAGGGAAGTAACCCGGAAAAAGGACTTGCCACCTCAAGTCCTAATGGAAGGGATTCCCCTTCTAAACACAAAAGACCATGAACACACTCCCTCTTCCCATCCCATCAATCTCACCAGATCTTCAATAAAGGTAAGTGTCATGTAACTGTGCATGTCTTCTTCAGTTGATGTGAGTATTAAAATTAATAGTTTCATGTGTTAAATTTTTTTTGCAATACTTTTGGGTGTCTTGCACGGATTAATTGATTTCATTATTTCTTATGGGAAATAACTTGACTAACGAATTATTCTGACTAACGATGAGCCTCTAGGAACGATAAAAGCGTTAGTCGAGGGCCCACTGTATATATTATAATATATATTATATGTCTATATATAAATAAATATACAATAAAATATATAATTAATAATGATATTA
>NC_069426.1:14427001-14484219 GCF_026875155.1 Cherax quadricarinatus
TTAAGGTGTTGATCCCAAGTATCAGACACCACAATAATATCATCCAGGTACGCTGCCGTGCCTTCAAGTTCTTTAATAGCCTGATGGATAAGTTTCTGGGATGAAGAGGGGGAATTTTTCATTCTGAAGGGGGTAACTGTATTGATAATGACCTCCTGGAATTACGAAGGCAGAGATTTCCTTTGCCTTATCCGTCAAAGGTACCTGATAGTAACCTTTAAGGAGATCTATCTTGGACACACAAGTAGCCTTACCCACAAAGTCAATTACGTCATCCAGACGAGGAAGAGGGTAAGCATCTGTAATTGTGACCTCATTCACCTTACGGTAGTCTGTACACATACGAAACCCTCCGTCAGCTTTTTTAACAAGGATGCACGGTGAAGCCCATGGACAAGATGACTCCTCCACTAAACCATGCTTTAACAAAAATTCTACTTCCTGCTGAAGTAGCCTTTGCTTTTCAGGATTAGCTCTGTAGGGGGAGAGTTTAATAAGTTTAGAGTTTCCCACATCTACATCATGATAACCTAACGTACATTTTTTCGGCACATCCGAAAAAACATCAGGGAATGACTGTAGAAGCGCAGTTAAACTTGTTGCTTGCGTTTCAGATAGTCCCTCCATTAAAGGGCTAGGATCCTTGAGGAGGACAGAATTTGAAAGTTTAACATTAATTTCAGAAATAGAGTGCAAAGAATTAGAGTCGTCCTCAGAGGAAGAGGACAGAGTCATTACTGGGACATTATCTGGTGTATGAAAAGATTTTAACTGATTAATGTGGTAAGTTTTAGTTTTTGAGGTCTTATCAAGAGGAGCTACCACATAATTTACTTACAATTTGCATAAGTCCCGTAAATCTAGCTTTCAAGGTGTGGCCAGCTATAGGTTCCTGCACCAACACCTTGTCTCCTGGATGGAAGGAGCGGAATTTTGCACTTCTGTCATACCTCTGTTTCATCTTATTTTGATCTGCCTTTAGGTTAGCCTTGGCTAACTGACGTGCCACCTGCAACCTTGAAGACAGGTTGTAGAGTGTTGAGCTAACGTCTTCTCCCATCCATCCTTCTTTGAGCACCCGAAGAGGACCTTGTACGTTGTGCCCAAAGATCAGCTCAAACGGACTAAACCCGGTAGACTCTTGCACCGTTTCTCGTACTGAGAACAGCAACAAAGGTAGTGATTCATCTCAGTCTGTAGGAAAGTGCATGCAAAAAGTTATCATGGTTTTTAACGTCTGATGGAATCTTTCCAAAAGGCGCCTTGGGAACTTAGGATGATGGCAGTGGATAAGTTGTGGGTTATCCCTAACCTAGTTAATGCTTTCCTAAATGCTTTGGCAGTAAAGTTAGTACCTTGATCACTTTGAATAGTTTTAGGAATGCCAAAACAAGAAATGAATTTTGTTAAGCTTGAGAATAGCTTTAGTATTAATACTGCGCATGGGAATTGCTTCTGGATATCTAGCTACTCTATCCATAATTGTAAATAAATACTGATTTCCCGACTTTGACCCAGGTAGTGGACCTACACAATCTATAATTAAATCTGCAAAAGGTTCTCCATCAGCAGGTATAGGTAGGAGAGGTGCAGGTTTAATGGAATGTCCAGGTTTCCCTATTTGCTGACATTCTCGGCAACACCGGATATGATTCTTCACATCCTGCTTTAATTTTGGCCAATAAAATTCTTTTTTGATTCATATAAGTTTTAGTAATTCCTAAGTGACCTCTTAATGAAGTATTATGAGCTATATTCAATATTTGAGGTCTAAACTTTGTTGGAAGCACTAACCTGTCAGACAATTGCCGGCCCTCTATCTCCTTACCAGTCTCAGTGCAGATCACATAATCGTTTTTAAGTTTATACTTGACCTGATGATCCAAAGAGGATTTACCCATGGCTGCCTGAAAAGCGAAATTTAAAGAAGGGTTCTTTCGTTGTTCCTCCCAGAAGGACAGTCCCTCGGGCATGGAAACAGAGATATCTGGCAATCCTGCAACCTGGGAATAGGAAGGCTTGATCGGGGTCTGTTCACTTGATTTACGAGGCTCCAGCCGGTGTGCCTCGTAAAACAACGTGGCTATTCCGAGATCAGAGTCGTCCAAGGATAGGTCAACATTCTCACCAGACAACCCTCGGGATGTTGCCCGAGTTATGGCCAACACCGGAGAAGAATTAATCATTATGGGTTCAGGACACACACTAGCAGTGGTAATGTTATTACCCAGTAATAACATGGCATCTTTCATGGGGAATCCTTCGGATACACCCAGAGTCAAGTATCCAGTGTAATATTTACACTGTACATAAATTTTTTGCAAAGGGACAGAATATATAGCTCCTCCAAATGCTTCCAACAAAACGGAAGAATTTAAGGAGATATTCTTTGAAAGGGGTAATACTCAGTGGTCAGTCGTCACGTGAGGTCACAGACCCTGAGCTGCCTTGGGGATTAGTGTGGACGGTTACAAAGCATGGCTTGCTTCTGCAGTGTTTTAAAAATTGAGGTTGGAGAGTTGAAGGAGGAGGTCTTGCTTCTCCAGGAGGAGATTAGGAGGCTGAAGGTCCACCTCAATGGGTCTGGGAGAGAGTGTGAGGTGGCTGGAGTTGTGGGGAATGAGGCTTCTAGCAGCGAGGTGCAGTCTGTCTCTCGCTGTGAGGAGGCTGTAGTTGGGGAGGCAGCAACGGCTACCAGCAGTGAGGTGCAGCCCAGCCCCTGCTACAAGTGGCGAGTAGTTCACAGTAATGGAAGGCGCATCAGAGTAAGGAAAGTTAAGAGTGAAGATCTGAAGGTAGGAAATCGCTTTCTCTGTTTTTCAGGATGAATGTACTTCAGTGGCCAGTGAAGGTAAGGGTACTCTGCCCCTGCTAATGGAGGTAAGCGCATTCTTGTGGTTGGTGACTCTCAGGTAAGATACATTGCCCGTGCTTTTGTAATAGGAATAAGAAGATGAGAGATAGAGTGTGCTTCCCTGGAGCTGGTGTTGGGGACATTGTCAACAGGCTGGATAATATAGGGTCAGGTAATGGGAGCAAGCCCATTATCTTTTCTCAGTGCTGGTGGAAATGATATTGGGAAAGGGGTTTAGGAGAGAAGAGCTGCTAGATAAGTACGGTCAGCTATAGATTTCATTAAGTCTAAGGGAGGGATCCCAATCATATGTAGCATCTTGCCTAGAAGGGGAGTAGGAAATGAATGGTTGTCTAGGGCAATTTGGTGTAAATTGCGGGCTAGACAGATACTGCAAGGAACTTGCAATCCCATTCATTGACAACTGGAACAAACTTTTATGGCAAACATGATATGTATGCAAGGGATGGGGTACATCTCTCTGGGGCTGGGGTGGTAGCACTTGCAGACTCGATTGAGAAGGCCATTGGTGAAATGCCTATGTTTTTTAAACTGATGGAAGATAGAGGTATGGGTGTGTGTGGGAAACAAGCAGGTTGCAACATTTGGGGGTTGGAAACAGTAAATGAAATAAAAGGCATTCAGCATGAAGTTATAAATAAAGAAAATAGATCAGGTCAGCAAACAAAGGGGGACAGCAGAGGGCAGCAAGGGGACTACTCCCTTAAGGTTTACTATACAATAGCAGGAGTGAAAAGAAATAAGATAGATGAGCTAAGATTAATTGCAAGTGCGGGGAGACATAGATTTTATTGCTATAACAGAGACCTGGCTCAATCTGAAAGATAGAGAGATGCCCTCTGAATGTCACATACAAGGCTATAAAAATTTTTCCCCACTGGGCAGGGTCAACAGGAAAGGTGGTGGAGTAGCGGGTGTATGTCAGAGACAAATTTAAATTGTTGTGTTAGACAAGATATTAAAAATTTGAAGCGTCAGCCACTGAATCTGTTTGGTTACAGCTTCTCGAGGGCCCAGAAAAACTAATTTTGGGTGTGATTTACAGGGCCCCAAATCTTGATAGGGAGTGCAGTAAACTTTCTATGGGACGAAATTCGTAAGGCATTTTACATTCCCAAAATGTTTGGCAAAAGGGAGATTGCACTATAGACAGATTGACTGGAGCAATTTGACAGGAATTTAGGGGTCAGGTGACTTTCTTGATACGATCCAGGATTGTTTTTTAAAACAGTTTGTGACAGAGCCAACTAGGGGAAATAACCTCCTTGACTTGGTTCTTGCCAGTAGGAGGGAAACACTAATTAATTTAAACTTGAGGTTAATGATGAGCTTGGGGAAAGTGATCACAAATCACTCAGTTTTTTTTATCATGGAATCCCCTAATAAGGCAAACAAGTCTCCGTCCCTGACTTTCGCTTGGCTGATTTCATAGGACTGAAAAATTACTTTGGGGGCTGAACTGGAATGACTGACTAAGGGTCAGGTAAAGGGGTTGATGGTTGCCGATATGATGCTTTCCAGGGCATAGTTCTAGCTGCTCAGTCAAATTAAAGTTCCAAATAGGGAAATCAGATCAAACAAAAAAGATCCTAAATGGGAAAATAGATTAAAATATCTGATTGGTCAAAAGAGAGGCATATATAGGCAAATCAAAAGAGGAGGGGCAATTGAAAATCGATATATTCAGTTAAAGGGGAGAAATAAAAAAGGGAATTAGAAAAGCAAAAAGAGATTATGAGGTTAAAGTTGCAAGAGAATCGAAAAAACTAAAACCCCAAAAAGGGTTCTTTTAGGTATAAGAAGTAAGTCAGGGACAAGATTGGCCCACTCAAAAGTTCCTCGGGTCAGCTCCCCTGACAGTGATAAGGAAATGTGTAGAATTTTTAACACTACTTCCTCTCAGTTTTTACACAGGAGGGTACCAGCGATATTCAAGTAATGATAAATTATGTAGAACAGGACGATAATAAACTGTGTACATTTAGGGTCACAAGTGACATGGTCCTTAGGCAAATAGATAAATTAAAAACCTAAAAAAATCCCCAGGCCTGATGAACTGTATGCAAGGGTTTTTAAAGGAATGTAAAGAGGAGCTTAGCACACCTTTGGCTAATCTTTTCAACATATCACTACAAACTGGCATGGTGCCAGATAAGTGGAAAATGGCAAATGTGATACCTTTTTTCAAAACAGGTGACAGGCCCTTTAGCTTCGAACTATAGACCAATAAGCCTAACCTCCATAGTGGGAAAATTTATGGAATCAATAATTGCCGAGGCAGTTCGTAGCCACCTTGAAAAGCATAAATTAATCAACGAATCTCAGCATGGTTTTACAAAGGGGCGTTCCTGCCTTACGAATTTATTAACTTTTTTCACTAAGGTATTTGAGGAGGTAGATCAGGGTTAATGAATATGATATTGTGTATATGGACTTCAGTAAGGCTTTTGACGGGGGTCCCACATCAGAGACAAATTGAGGAAATTAAAGCACATGGAATAGGAGGAGAAATTTTTCCTGGATAGAGGCATGGTTGACAAATAGGCAGCAGAGAGTTTGCATAAAGGGGGAGAAATCAGAGTGGGGAAAGTGTTCACGAGCGGTGTTCCACAGGGGTCAGTGTTGGGCCCCCTGCTGTTCACAATCTACATAAACGACATAGATGGGGGCATAAAGAGCGACATCGGCAATTTTGCCGATGACACCAAAATAGGCCGTCGAATTATTCTGACTAGGACATTCGAGCACTCCAGGAAGATCTGAATAGATGATGCAGTGGTCGGAGAGGTGGCAGATGCAGTTTAATATGACAAATGCAAAGTTCTAAATGTTGGACGGACAATAACCATGCCACATATAAAAATAAAAATGTAGATCTTATATTTACGGAAATTGCTAAAAAGATTTTGGAGTTCTGGTTAGCAGTAAACTGAAACCATGACAACAGTGCATAAGTGTTCGCAATAAAGCTAATAGAATCCTTGGCTTTCATATCAAGAAGCATAAATAACGGAGTCCCTTTGGTTGTTCTTTTAAATCTATACATCCTTGGTTTGGCCTCCCTTTAGATTATGCTGCACAGTTTTGGTCACCCTATTACAGGGAAAGGATATAAATGCTCTGGAAAATGTACAAAGGAGGGGGACAAAAATTGATCCCAAGTTTTCAGAAACCTTCCCTATGAGGATAAACTAAGGGCCCTGAATCTGCACTCTCTAGAAAGACGTAGAATTAGGGGGGATATGATTGAGGTGTATAAATGGAAGACAGGAATAAATAAGGGGGATGTAAATAGTGTGCTGAAAATATCTAGCCTAGACAGGACTCGCAGCAATGGTTTTAAGTTAGAAAAATTCAGATTCAGGAAGGATATAGGAAAGTACTGGTTTGGTAATAGAGTTGTGGATGAGTGGAACAAATTCCCAAGTACAGTTATAGAGGGCAGAACGTTGTGTAGCTTTAAAAATAGGTTGGATAAATACAGTTTAACTCTGTCTTGATGTGAAGAATAATAGTGTACATAGGAACAGTTATTTGTAGGTTTTCTATAAAATTTGAATTCATTATTACCCTTAATAATTAAAACATCAAGCAAAGGCAATGAGTTATTTTCCTCAAACTCAACAGTAAAGTTTATAGAATGGGCTAAGTTATTTAATTTATCAAGGAAATGGTGTATATCTACATTCTTGGGCATAAGACACAAAATATCATCAACATATCTGAACCATTTAGCTCTATTTGCGAGGATTGTGTTAAGCAGCCTGTTGTTATTGCATATATATATATATATTTATATATATATTTATATATATATATATATATAATATATATATATATATATATATATATATATATATATATTATATATATATATATATATATTGTTGAATGTACCACCTCTGGAACTGTCCTGGGGACCCTCATCCTCAGAGAAAAGAATAAACTTGCTTCAGGGAAAACTCAAGGTTCTCCCTGAGGCTGTTTGAAAATTGTTTTTTCCTACCACCCCCTATATTTTATAGATAGTTTGTTTAAATACAAAATACATTGGCAAAACACACTGACAATAATAAGCAGGGAGTAAAACGAGATACATGACAACTCAGTGCTGCATCTCGAATATTTCGTCCAGCTCCCCGGTGGTGGGCCTCGTGCCCAGAATGCTGCAGGCATTACCCCTCTAGATCGCAACACTGAGTCTCTGAAAGAGGAAGCTGGCCGCCCTGTGGTCCTTGGTTTCTATGATGAGTTTTTCACCCAGGAACTTTAAAGCACCCTTTCCCCATGCTCCGTGGGTCTCCGATCCTATTGGGATGAAGTTATAGCAAGAGGGAAGGTCTTCATATTTGTGGGTCTTCTGGGTCTCCCTGTGGCTGGCAACTCCATCCCCTTCAGCTAGGAGTATGTCAAGTAGGTGTCTGCCAATGTGGCGGCACAAGTGTAGTCCCAGGCAATCTGCTTTCCATCCTTTCATAGTGGCCCCATCAGGGCGCTTTTGACTTCCATTAGACCTCTGCACTTGGAATTCCCGTTGGGCTGGGCAGTGGGCTGTGGCGAGGCTTCTCTTTATGATGTCGTTGACCTCCTCATGTCTGGCGTAATTCCCTTCTGATGTGACCATGAAGTCCAAATTGATCAGCTGTCTCCCTACCACAAATACACCCCAGTTCGGTGAGGATGGGGGTGGCTAGGCAAAGAGCAACACCAATCCGAATGGCCTGTGGGTCGAGTCGAGTGCCCAGGGAGGAACTGGGAACAGCTAGAAGGAAATCTCCTGAGTGTGGTGCCTTCACTGCCAGAAGACGAGCTTTGTCCTTTCCTGAAACGTTGGCGATTTTTTTCATGATCTATTTGTCCCAGTGGGACTGTTTGTGCTCTCTGGGAAGAGCTGGTCTACTGGAGGAGTCTGCAAGGATGTCCCAACGCCTCTCTGCTTCAGCGAGCCTGGGGTCTTGAGCTCCTACCGCATCTCTCAAGCATTCAGGGACAATCTTCTTGACTAATCCTCTGGAAGCCAAACACGAAGACAGAAATGCAGGTAAAGCTACCTTTTATTGCTTTGTGAAACCCCTATACCTCCAAGTCGCACTGGAAGCATTGCCTGATCCCATTGCTGATCTTCTAGTGACAGATTTAGTTCCTTCTTAAAGGTTAATCATAGGAGTGCGTCATATTCATTCTCTTTAGGTCATTCAATTTGTCCTTGAGGACTGTGTCGATGGCCTGGTGACAGTGGTGCTCCCAAGAGGGCACTGTTGGATGGAGTGGTAGTAGAGACTTCCAGAAGGATTGTTCGCACAGCATTGATTATTTCCTGGTTTGTTGTGATGTTTCACACTTGGAAGGATTGAGGATGAAAACCCTGTGACTTCACCAGTTGTAGGCCCTCTAACAAGGACTCTTCAGTACTGCCAGAGTGCCATCATCCAGGTACCAGATGTTGAGCTCGCTTACTGTCAAGCAGAAGAGAAGTGGAGCGAGTGGATCACCCTGCTGAACACCCTATGATGAGGGAATTTCATGTTCGCCAAACAAAAGAATTGAAGGTTTGCTGTAAACCGGCCCCAAATGAAGGAAAAAGACTGGGGAACCGATCCTGGTTTATTTCGACTGTTCTTTTCCAAGATATAATCCCCTAAAATGATTCTAACATTTAGGCTTCATACCAGTGTGAAGTAAAAAATCTGTATATATGTTGTAGAGGAGTTTAGGTGTATGAATGCTACTTCGATAACTTACTCAAATCAATATAATGCCTCTTTATACAAAGTGTTGCACCATGTGTAAATATATTTCACCCAAATTTTGTATGTTACAGTTTTGGGTTGGTGTGCGAGAGGGAGTAACCTGCGAGCAAAACCCACCAGAGTGTGTACATGCTCGGTATACCTTCGTCAGTCCTCTGTCAGCGGCTACATTGCTGATAGGTATGTTGTGGGTTACAGTAATACATTCCGGAAAAAGTTTTCCCTTTTTTCCTTGGTGTCCTGGGCAAAAAAATAACATTTCCATAAATGATTTAACCCAATTGTAACGATGATTGTGAATGGTTAACAAAATTAATTGCCGGTACTTTTGTGTATCTTCATAAAATTAGATTTATGATTGCAGACGTGAAAATAATTACTGTACGAATTATATCCAATTTTTAAAACCATAAAAATTATTTGAAAAGGTGAGTGAAATATTGTAAGGGTAGGTTATGACTGATAATTGTAATACGTTCCATCATCATATGCCGACTTATTATCTATTAAAACACGGTGAATGTCTGAAATCTCAGTCTACATAATGTCTTATACATTCATACTTCGTTAAAATACATAAATTTAAAATAATATATGTTGAACTACTTATATATATATATATATATATTATAAATATAATATATATATATTTATATATATTATATATATATATATATATATATATATATATATATATATTATATAAATATATATATATATATGTATGTTACAAAAAACGCGATTCTAAAGCTTAGAGATCCCCCGGGAACACTAGAAAGGAATCCCCTTTTTAGCACCCAAAGCCTGTTACGGGGTTTTTCTAACAAGTATTTCCGTATCCTTGTCCAATTACCCCATTAAAATTTTCAGTAAAAATTAAAATAGTGTTTTCGGATTAAAACGGGTGGGGGCACTAAAAAGAAAAAATTTAAAATTTAATAAATTTTTAAGTCTAGAAAAAATTTTAAATCAAATTAAATTAAATTAAATTAATCACATAATAAAAATAATATCACATCTCTCAAGTCAATATTATTGTGCTGAAAGAAACAAAATCAAATTTAAAAATTTTTAAAGTCCCGTCGGGTACATTAAAAATTTTAAAAAGAAAATTACAAATATGAAACAATAATTTTGTTATGTGGGGTAAGTCCTAAGTAGTTCGTTTGGCCCGCACGACTCGATAGATTTAAACCGTGACTGACAAAGTCCTCAAAAAACTAACTTCTTGCCGATGGCAACCAAAACGGGCCCTGCTTAACAATAAAAAGAATGCTAACCCAAAATACCCAATAAAACAAGCAACGCGACCCCAATAAAAGGCCAAGGAGACAATAAACGAAACAAAGAAGGGCCCCATAAACAAATCCTCCAAAAAAGTACAAAACCCCCATACTACTGAATCTAAGTTAAACCCAAAAGGGAAAACCCCCACGGATAATACACAAAACCCAGTACAAATTCTGTGAGAACAAAAAGCTCGGGATCTGAGTTTGTTTTGAGTGTCTTTAAAGACACAAAACCTCAGTACAACGTCGAAAATAAAAAAAAGCCCTATAAAAGGTTTTCTTGAACGAGTTCAAACGAACTAACAAGAATAATGAGAAAAGACAAACTTTCCAACCACCAAGAGAGTCTAGAACATACTGAAAACTTTTTGGGGAGGTTTAGGACACCCCCCCTCGATCACGTTTATAGCTCCTGGACAACTGCAGCTCAGAACCGGCATCAAAAGAGCCACAAGCGTAAATTTCAGTAGTTTGACAAACAAGGGCTTGAAACGAGGCACATATGATTTTCATCCTAACAACATAAGTCCCCAAAAAAATAAAATAAAGCAATCCCTTTAAGATTTTTCATTTTCGCAAATAAAAGCAATATAAAAATTTAAATGAAAAGAAAAAACATTAATAATACATAATAAACATTGCCCAAACCCCTTCAGGGGGTTTCCCAAAAACCCCCCCCAACAAAGACAGACGGGAGCACAAAGGGGTTTTCATTAAGGTCTTTTTACTTATTTCTGATTACTCATATCAAAAACAATTTAATATAAAAATTAATCATCTCTCTTGTGCCCAAACACCTCTACAAATTTTAAGGGGGTTCATCACTAGGGTAAGCCCCTATTTCTTTGGGAAATTTCACCCGTATTTATTTTCTGCATACTCCCTGGTTATGGGACCATTTTTAGTGTAAAACAGGATAGCACCAGGGCCAAGTAGGGGCACCCAAATTTTAGGGGGGGCCCATGAAAAGTAGAAGGGGACTGCATTCCACTCTTAAGTAGTGGTTGGGAATGCGAGGGAGTATGAACCCTCTGATTTTTAAACAGCTTAAGGTGTGTAGTGAGGGGGGGGGGGGCTGCGGCAGGACAGTTTTGGCACACGCAGTAAAATCGCCCCCACCACACTACCCACCAACACTTAGCTTAAGCCCCTCACACAAAATGCGTTAATTATAAAAATAATAACCCAACATGAAATATATAGTTAATAGGCTGGAGGGAAAAAAGTTACTTTATTTTTTAAAAATTTTACAAGCAAGTAAAAGGTATTTGGGCATAAAAATTTCGTAAAAATTTTAAAAAGGGGAAAAAAATTTCCCCAAATACTCGTCAAAATGTTCAAAGGACAAACCCCAAGAGCTTTTACATAATTTTTTCTGGTGTCGTTTAAGCTTAAAATGAATAGTAACATATAGGATGGAGAATATCAGTGGATTTGACTGTTGGAGCAGCACAGCGCCCACTGCATAACCACTCGCATCTATATGTAAAAAGAAGGGAAATTGAAATTAGGACTCTTCAACACAGGAGCAGAGGATAGCAAGCACTTCAACCTTTTGAACGAGTCTGAACAATCTCTAGTCCAGGTGAATTGAACTTTGCTACTAGTAAGCTCAGTGAGAGGAGCTGCAATCTGAGAAAGTTTGGACAGAACCTGCGATAATATACCTGCCATAAACCCAGGAATCTCTGTACTCCTTTCCTATCCTGTGGCACTGGAAATTCAGAAATTGCACGAACCTTAGCCCCAATAGGAGCAACCTCACCTTGGCCGATACAAAAGCCTAGATAGGTAATCTTGGCTTGACCAAAAAATAAATTTAGCTAAGTTAACAGTGAAGTTGTAGTGCGCCAGTCTCTCAAACAATGTTCTGAGACGCGTCAAGTGCTGTTTTCCCACTCGTCACTGTACACCACTAAGTTCGTCAAGGTAGGCTTCTACTCCTAAGTTGTGGGGCAACTCGTTCATTATACGTTAGAATGAAGAAGCCGCGTTACATAGGCCGAAGGGGTGACGAGGTAGTTAAACAATCCATCTTGAACAGTAAAAGCAGATATTTCTTGAGCACGTTCAGTAAGCGGACTTGATAATAGCCTCGTAAGAGATCTAAAACGGCTGACAAACTGGCTCCTGACAAAACGATCAATAAGGTCGTCAAATGCGAGGTAGAGGATAAACCATCAGGCAAGGTGACAGAGTTCACTTTCCTGTAATCAGTGCACATCCTGAAACTACCGTCAGGTTTAGGCACTAAAAAACAGGGAGATGCCCATGGCTTTTACTGCGCTCAATAAGTCCCGTGGAATAACAGAAAATCAACCTCTTCTCTCAATGCTTATGCTTTGTTGGACTCATCCTATGATGGTGATTGCTTAATGGGTGATGTTTCCCTGATACATCAACTCATGTACACCTTGATACAACGCTTAGGAACATCACCGAACAATTCAAGGAAATGCAAAATCATGTTTTTAATATCACCAGCTTTATCAACCCCAAAGGTTTTACTAAGAAAATCGTCTAGTGATTGTAGAGTCACTGAATTTTCTAAACGAACCTCTATACCTCTAGAGATGTCAGGTAGACTGACGTTTTCTTCCTCTGTCCTTGGAAGAATAGAAGTAGTAGGTAGAGGACTAGCGTAGTATGCCTTAAGCTGGTTAACATGGTACACACGATTAGATTTCTTTTTCCCAGGCGTACGTACCAAATAATTTACGTCGCTAAGCTTTTTCACTACTTCTAGGGGACCATCATACCTGGCTTGTAGAGCATGACCTGGTATTAATTTCCGAGCCATCACCTTATCTCCTGCTTTAAAAGAACGAGAGACAGCACGCTTGTCATAATGTTGCTTCATTCTAGCTTGGGCTGAAACTAGGTTTTTCGAAGCTAGCTCTCTAGCGGCTGTCAAATGTTGCTGCATTAATGAAGGTGAAGTGCTCAATGATGGATTTGATTTTCCTGTCCACACGTCTTTCAACACTGCGAGAGGACCACGCACTTGGTGTCCGAATATTAATTCAAATGGACTAAATCCGAGACTTTCTTGCTCACTTTCTCTCATAGCGAACAGAAGAAAAGGTATACCCTCATCCCAGTCTCTAAAAAAAATGTTCACAATAAGCTCTCATCATGGACTTCAGTGTCTGATGAAATCTCTCTAGAGCCCCTTGTGACTGGGATGATAACTGGTTGAAAGTACAGACTTTTTTTCCTAGGTGGAATAATGCTTCTCGAAAGATCTTAGAAGTGAAGTTAGATCCCTGATCTGATTGTATCTCTCTTTGGCAATCCAACCTGGGAGAAAAATTTCATCAGCGCTCTCACAATAGCACGAGCATTAATTTTTCTCATAGGAATAGCTTCGGGATAGCGTGTTACAACGTCCATAATAGTAAATAAGTATTGGTTTCCCCAGTTTGGTTCTAGGCAAAGGACCAACACAATCAATAATAAGACGTGAGAATGGTTCACCATCCACGGTGATAGGAAAAGAGAGGCGCAGGTGGAGGTGAGTGTGCTGGCTTGCCTGTCACTTGACACACTGGCAACGTCGCACATGATCAGCTACTGTTTCCTTCATCTTTGGCCAAGTAAAATGTTTTTGCCAGAATAGAAAAAGAAATAATAATTCACAAAGATAAATACTATTTATTAAATCAAACATAAAACAACAAAACATGAAAGGTATATCCTATTTGAAAGAAAAAATGAAAAATGAAATGAATAAAATAACATTTGAACTCAACACTAATATCTACAATGGTGTCTGGTGTTGGTGACACTGTTGTTGAAACCGTAGCCGTTGCTGATGATAAGGGGGGGGGGTCGCAGGTGTTGGTGACCATCCACTGGCTAGTTCTTCACAGTATACCAGTGAGTATTCTATCCCGAAGACAGGAAAGCAGGTTCTTTACCGCTGCAATGCTGTGGAGTTATGTCCTGCAATTTCATACAGGTGCACAGGTACTTCAATACAACCTGGAGAAGTCTCTGGACGTTAGTCCTTCTCCTGTTCTACTCGTTGATTGCCAGGTGACCCTCTCTGTCATCCAAGCTGGAAAGATAGACAGGTTACCCACTGCTTAAATAATCACTCTTCATGGTAGTGTACAATATTCAATATACGTGGTGATTATTACAACAGTCAACCTAGAGCAAGACTGAAAGGACTAAGTTTATTATTGGTCAAAAGTGAAGCTTTCAACCAATAAATCCACTAGAATACAAGGCAGGCATGTACTTACAGTAGAGTTGGGAGCTGTGAGTCTAGTGATTTACTGTTTAACCAGAGCCCCACACGTCACCTATCGGGGGGGGGGGGGAGAAGAGGGAGGGGAAGGGATAGCGGGAGCTAGACTGACCCTACCTTAACAAGTAGCCGGCAGACAAACTATCAATTTCAGGGAGGGGGAGAAAAGGCGGGAAAAACGGGAGATTGACTTACCCTACCTTAACTAGAAGCCAGCAGTGAAACTACTGATAATATATATATTCCTTCTATACCCTCTCTATTGAACTTTTCCCTCACACTCCCCCTTGCCAAGACTTATAGTCAAGGAGTATAAGAAGAATAGGCGAGGAAAAAGTTCTAACATGTGGAAGTCGTGTAAGGCAACAAATCTTCTACTGACTGTCACGACTTAACCAGTCAGAGAAATAACTGGATGAACCATTGATATACACAATATGGAACTTAAAAGCCTGGAGTGCCAATGTCCTCCTCAAGAGGCGACTGTTGGTCCCCTTAAAAGTTTCTAGGTATATCAAAAGTTTGTGTTCCGTTTCTAAAATGAATTCTTTTCCCAAAAAAATAAAATTTAAGTTTGGAGATACCCCCACACAAGGGCTAAACATTCCCTTTTCTATTGTGGAGTATCCTTTGTTTGCGGGAAGGAGTTTCCGGCTTAGGAAGCATACAGGGAAGGAGTACCATCATGGTATTGTAGTAACACCGCACCTAAGCCAGTATTGGAGCATCAGTTCTCAAACAAAATGTTTTATTAATATCTGGAATCAAAAGTATAGGGTTTTTCGAAAAGATACTTTTAAATCTCATTAAACTTTTCCCCGAGCTACGTCGGAAAGTTCAAGAGGTTCCTTCACAGACTTTCTAAGGAAGTCCGTAAGATGCCTGTAAGATCAGCAAGATTTCGGGACCCAACCGTGCATAAAAATTTACAGAACCAAGAAAGCACGAAATGAGTTTTTTGGTTTTTGGGGAATATTAAATTCTAATAAAGCTTTGATCTTACTGGGGAGAGGCTGCAGAGTTATTAGAAAGTATCAGTCCAAGAAAACTAATCTTGTTATAACCCAAGGAAGCATTTTCTTGGGCTTGGCAGTGGGGCCATGTGAGCAAAACCTACGCAAAACTGATTTTAATGTTTGGATATGTTCGCCCCACGAGATGTCATTACGTAAATGTATCAAAATAAACTAAAACATTTGGCATATTACCCAAGACCTTCTCATCAGTTCTCACGTAGGTAGCACAGGCATTACCAAACCGAAGGGCATAGTTTCCCATACTGCATCAGTCCTTGGTGTGTAGGAAAAGCGGTGTACTGCTTAGAAGAAGGATCTAACAATACTTGATGATATGCCTGCACAATATCAACTCTGAAAAGAAGGAAGCGTCATAAAAATTTGTGTAGATCGCTATCTATTAAGGGCATAGGCTCAGCATCCACCGAGTTATAGCATTAAGGCCCTGAATCAATAGCAAGTCTTTATGATTACCCCTTCTTAAATCATGACTACTGGTGAGCAATATGCAGTACGAAGGTTCAATGACTTTAGTTTTTAAATAATTTGTTTTACCTCTCGGTCAAATGCATCCCTAAGGTGAATTGGAACTGGGTATAAATTTCCATTGTAGGATTGTCCGTCACAAGTCAAACTTATGGACTACCGTGAGGGAACACCTGGGAAAAATCAGTAAAGACGTCTGAAAAGTTACTCAAACATTGAAAATAGTTCATGTCTCTTATGTCATCCAAAGATTCATTAATTTTTAACGTTGGGTTTCATCCGAGTGGTTTAAGAGTCACCAGTCATGTAGTTCTTCATCAAAGTCTAAGTTAGAGGTGTCAAATTTCGCACACCTTTACATTCTTTAGTTTGTCTTATCAAGTTCGTGTGGAAAAACTAAGTCAAAGTTGTTAAGGCAGTTAACCGAATTTCTTCGGGAAAAATTTCTTAAGATTTTTGATATGAAAAAAGCTTAGGTTCCCCCGACTTCTATAGGGAGTCAACTTTCCCACAAAATTTTAATACTTTATATGGACCTTTCCATGCTACTAAAAAATTTTATTTGACTTGATGGCAAAAGTAAAAAGAACTTAAACCCCTACTTAAAAACCCTTCCCCCTCTGACTTTTGGAGTAAAAATGGGTTTTTGTACTTTCCATTGACAAGTTTAGGTTTTTCGAAACTGCGTCAGAGGCCCTCCTAAAGTTTGGATCTAAGGTCAAGGAGAAATTTGGTAAGAAGACTGAACCTCACATTTACCTCCCCATTAGCCCCATAAGCATGAAGTGGACAAGGCCCTTTTGGCCTGTCACCATAGAGAAGTTAAAAAGGGAGAAAACCCCAAAAAGGAGTCACGGGGAACTTCCCTAATGGCAAACAAAACACAGGGTAGGTCGATGCCACTCCTTAGGTTTAATGAGCAAATTTTCCTAAAATGGACTTAAAGAATCAAAATGCGGGGCGCTCAATCCTCCCATTACAGCTGGGATGATAGGGTGGGGTAAAAGAAGGCCTAAACTCCCAAAGTTGGTATAGATTTTGCATTAAGTCAGATGTAAATTTGTGTCCCAGGGTCGGGAAAAAAATTTTCCAAGGGGATGCCCACTCTGGAAAAATTTTACAAAAGGGTTCAGCCACCTCTGTATAGTTAGGTCTTTAAGGGTAGGGCTTCGGGGAAACTCAAAAAAATAATCAACCAATTTTAAAATAATATCAATGTCCCCCAGATGAAAGTGGAGAAAAAGGGGCCAACGATGTCAATACTACTCTTTCAAACGGTACCGAAAAGGAAAAGGCATTTTGACCATAAGAAACCCCACCGGGTACCTCGGGGGGATGCAGTTGGAAAATTTTCCCAACATCTACAATAGTTAGTGACTCTGGGGAAAAATTTTGGGCCCAAAAAAATTGGGTTTTCCCCCTAATTTTTTTTAAAAAGTTTACGATGCGAGAAATTCGGCCCACGGCGGGTCATGAGCCTTTTTAAAAGAACAGCCCTCTCTGAAAATAAAAGGGTTTTAAAAAAACCGCCCAATTTTGAAGATTGAGACCTTTTTGTACATATGGGAATTTTTTTTATTTCGGGAAAAACGTTTCCCACACAAGGGGGCTTCATCAGCCCCAATAAAAAGGGGAAGGCGTAAGGAGAGGAGGAGAATAGGAAATTTTCAGTCCCTAAAACCTGGGTAAAGTTTTCACCCCATCATTCTACAAGATTGAGGACGGGGGGGGGGGGGGGGGGGGGGGGGGAAAACACATAGACCCCGGGTTGAGGGACTGTTTAAACCTCTTTCCCCCTCCTCTCCTTACCCTTTCCCCTTTTTGTATTGGACGATGAAGCCAGTGTGGGGGCAAAAAACGTTTCCTGAAAAAAGGGATTCCCATTTTGCTTACATAATTGTCTCAATTTTCCAACAGTCTCTCTGCAAGATTTGGGAAAAACTAAAATGGAATATTTTTTTCCCTCATCTAAATTTTTTTTTTGAATACTGACTTGTAAAAGATACCTTTTAAAATTTTCAAATTTATACAAATTTTTTTTCCTTTGGATAAACTTGATTTTGTTTAGGGGCAAAAAGGCAATTCTGAAAAAAGAAAGGGAAATTACTTTTGAAAAAATTAAACAAAGGAATCTTCGAAAATCCAAAAGGGTTTTAAAGTCGGGGAAAATAAAAGGATGGACAGTAGGAGAACCCCGGGGCTTTGGTCGAGCCCTAGTCAAGACTTTTAGGGTATCAAGGGGGATACCCTTTCCCCTTTCAAAAAACCCAATGCCCGGGTTGATCCTACAACCTCGTTTTCGAGAAAAGCATCACGGGTTTTTAATTTCCCACATGAATTTTTCCGAGACATTGTCTCACCTAAAACTTTCAAAGGGGCTTTCCTCTGACTCTACAGGAAGGGGATCTGAAACACTTTGCCATCTTTGGTGTTGAAAAGGTCAACTCAAAGGGAAAAGGGCCCCTTTTTTAACTTACCTATTAGTACGGACCCAAGAATGATGGGAGCAAAGTAGGGTTTTTCAGACCAACCTGCCCCCTTTTTTAGCCCTTTAAAGTAACAACGGAGGGTTTGGGAAAAAGTGTCCTACGGCCCAAGTAGCCCTTAAATTTACAAGGAATGATTTTCCCTTTAAAGGTTAGGGAACAGCATCAAAAATGCTATAAAAGGGGGCATCCATTTCCCTCGAAAAAAGGGTTAAAATACATTAAGGAAATGGGGGTGAAGAGGTATGGGGTGGGTTTTAAAAAATGTAGGTTAAAAGTGTTCGCAAAGTTTGTGTTACAGGAAAGTGGGTGCAGGGGGAAGGGGGAGCGATTGGTGGAATAGGGAAGTAAAGAGAGTAGAAGGGAGAAAAATTAGCATATAGAATTTTTACAAGTAAAAAGTGATGCAAGGAGGGAAAGTATATGGAGAAAAAAGAGAAGTTAAAAAAGAGGGGTGGGGGGCAATGTAAAAAGAGGGGCAAATGAGAGAGGGGGTGAGATTTTTATCAAAAAATTTTTGTTGAAAAAAAAAAAAAGTTTTTTGGAGTGAGTTTAACAAGTTAAAAAGCCTAGAAAAACAAAGGGAAATTTGTCAGTTAAAAATAGGAGAGGAGGGGTTTTTTAAAGGGAGAGTTAGGGGTTTTGGGGAAGAGGGAGGGAATATTTTGGAATTTTTAAAATGTTGATAAAAAGATGGGGAAAGCTGTTTTTTCCGTGAAATAGGGCAAGGGGGAAAATAACATCTTGTAGGAGTGGGGAAGAGCCATTTTGGTAGTGTGGGGGAAGTTCGTGAGGCGTAGGAAAAATTTAAAGGGGGTAAGGCACCGGTTTGGGGGAAAAAAAAAATTTAAAAACCCGGGGGGTTTTTTTTTTGGGGGGGGCAATTATTTAATAAATGTTTGGAAAGGGGGGGAAGGGGCCTAGGGAAGGGGGGGAAAAATTTTTTTTAAAAAAAAAAAAAAAAAAAAAAAGGGGGGTTTTTTGGGGGAACCCAAAGGGGTTTTAAAATTTAAAAAAAAAAAAAGGAAAAAGGGGGAAAAAAAAGGGGGCAAGGAGGGTTTAGGAAAGGGGGGTTTGGGGGGTTTTTTAAAAAAAAAAAAATTTAAAAAAAAGGGTTTTTGGGAAAAAAAAATTTTTTTGGAAAGGGGGGGGTTTGGGGGGGGAAAAGGGGGAAAGTTGGGAATGTTTGGGGGAAGGGTTTGGGGGGTTTTAAAAATTTTAAAATTTTGGGGGTTGGGGAAAAAAGGGGGGGAAAAAAATTTTTTTTTTAAAAAAAAAAAAAATTTTTTTTTTTTTTTATAATTTTTGGGGGGGGAAAAAAAAAGGGGGGGGGGGAAAAGGGGGGGGAAAAATTTTTAAAAAAAAAAAAAGTTGGGGCCCCCTTTGGGTTTTGGAAAAAAAGGGGGGGGGGGAAAAAAAAAGGGGGGGTTTTTTGGGGGGGGGGGAAAAAAAAAAAAAAATAAAAAAAAATTTTTTAAAAAAAAAATTTGGGGGAAAAAAAAAAAAGGGGGAGGGAGGAAAGGGGGGGGGGAAAAAAATTTTGGGAATTTTTTGGGGGGGGGGGCCCAAAAAAAAAAAAAATTTAAAAAAAAAGGGGGGGGGTTTTTGGGGCAAAAAAATTTTTTGGGGGGGGGGAAAAAAAAAAAGGAAATTTAAAAAAAAAAAAAGGGGGGGGGGTTTTTTGGGTTTTTTGGGGGGGGGGTTTTTGGGGGGTGGGTTTTTTTTTTTGGGGGTTTGGGGGGGGTTTTTGTTTGTTGTTTGGGAAATTGGGGGAGGGGGGTTTGGGAAAAGTTGGGGGGGGGGGTTTTTGGGGGGGGGGTTTTTTTGGAAAGGGAAAGGGGGGGGGGAAAAAAAGGGGGAAAAAAATTTTTAAGGGGGGGGGGGAAAAAAGGGGGGGGGGGGGGGGGGTTTTTTGGGGGGGGGGGCCCCGGGGGGCCGGGGGTTTTGGGTGGGAAAAAAAAATTTTTTTTTTTTGGGAAAAAAAAAAAGAAATTTTTTTTAAACCCCGGGGCCCCCCTTGGGGGGGAAAAGGGGTTCATTGGAAAAGGGGGGAATTTAAAAATTTTTTTTTCCCCCCCGGAAGGGGGGGGAAAATTTTTTTTCCCCCGGGGCCGGGGTTTGGGGGTTTAAAAAAAAAAAAAAATAAAATTTAATTTCCCCAAAAAAAAGGGGGGGGGGTTTGGGGCTTTTAAAATTTTAAAAAATTTTTTTTTTTTAAAAAATTTAGTTTTTCCCCAAAAAAAAAAAAAAAAAAAAAATTTTTTTTTTAAAGGGGTTTTTTTTTCCCCCCCTTTTTTTTTAAACCCCTTTTTTTTTGGGGTTTGGGGAAAAACCCCCCCCCCTTTTAAAATTTTTTTCCTTTTTAAAATTTTTTTTTTTGGGGGGGGGGGGGCGGGCCCCCCGGGGGGAAAAATTTTTTTAAATTTTTTTTAAAAAAAAAAAAAAAAAAAAGGTTTTTCCCCAAAATTTGGCCGGGTGTAAGGTGGCATACCAAAAACTTTCCAAAATTTTGGTTTTTTTTTTTTTAAAGGTTTTTTTTATAATTAAATTTTTGGGCCCCTTTTTTAATTTTTAAAAAAAAAAAAACCCCCCCCCCCCCCCCAAAAAAAAAAAAGGGGGAAAATTTTTTTTTGGGGGGGGGGGGGGCCCCCCCCGGGGGGTTAAAAATTTTTTTTCCTTTAAGGGGGGGTTTAAAAATTTTTTTTTTTAAAAAAAACCTTTTTTTTAAAATTTTTTTTTTTTTTTTTTTTTTTTAAAAAAATTTTTTAATTTTCCTTTTTCTTTTTTTCCCCCCCCTTTTTTTTTTTTTTCCCCCCCTTTTTTTTTTTTTTCCCCTTCCCCAAATTTCTTTTTTTTTTTTTTTTCCCCTTTTTTTTTCCCCCCTTTTTTTTGGGTTTTTTCTTTCCCCCAAAATTTTTTTTTTTTTTTTTTCCCCCCCCCTTTTTTTTCCTTTTTTTTCTTTCTCCCTTTTTTTTTTTTTTTTCCCCCTTTTTTTTCTTTTCCCTTTTTTTTTCTTCTCTTTCTTTCTCTCTCTTTCCTTTTTTTCCTTTTTTTCCCTTTTAAAATTTTTTTTTCCCCCCTTTTTTTTTCCTTTCCCCTTTTTCCCAAAAAAAAAAAAAATTTTTTTTTTTCCAAAAAACCCAAAAAAAAAAATTTTCCCCAAGGAAAAAAACCCCGGGGGGGCCCCAAATTTAAAAAAAGGGGAAAAAAAAAAAGGGGAAGCGGTTAAAAAAAGGGGGGGTTCCCTTAAAAAATTTTCCCCAAAAAAATTTTGGCCCCTTTAAAACCCCGGAAAAAAACCCCCAAAAACCCTTTCCCCAAAAAAAAAAAAATTTTTTTTTCCCGGAAAAAACCCCCAAAAAAAAAGGGGAAAAAAAAAACCCGAAAGGGCCTTTCCCAAAGGGGTAGCATATTTCAAACCGATAATGTTGAGTTATGTCTTCCCCTCTGTGAAGGGAGGTAAATTAGGTGTTTGAATATGTGCACTGACTGCACGTTGTTCCATTACTCCTTCCTCTAATTGTTGTTGTGTAAGAGTTAACTTTTTATTCTCCAATTCAAGGCGAGATTTTTCGAGCTCACGATCCTTTTCTCTCTTTTAACTCATGTTCTCTAGCTTTTGCGTCACGTTCTCTAGCTCTTTCCTCAACTTCTCTATCGTTTGCTCTTTCCTAAAGTTCTCTTAATTTAACCTGTTCCTCACGTATCTTAGCTTGTTCCTCACGTATCTTAGCTTGTTCCTCACGTTCCTTAGCTCTTTCCTCACGATCAAGTCTTTCACGCTCTTTTTGGTCTTCTCGCTCTCTTTCTAACTGTCTTTCTTGGATTTCTCTCTCAATTCTCTCTCTCTCCTTTTTCTCTTCTCTTTCGATTCTCTTTCTCTCCTTATTCTCTTCTCTTTCTATTCTCTCTCTCCTTTTCTTCTTCTCTTTCCCTTTCTAACCGTCTTTCTTCTCTCTCAATTCTCTCTCTTTCAAGTCTTTCCTGGATCTTAGCACTAATGAAAGATTCTAAATTTTTCCCTGTTATTCCTAACTTACTTCCAGCATTCATCCAAAACTGGTATTCATCCATGCTTGCAAGAATAACTTAAACTATCAGGGGAAATGAAACGGGTATTAAAGAAAACGGAGGGTTCAATTCCTGCTCCGCTCAAGCTGTAAATAAACCAGAGGGCTCGATCCCTGCTTCAATTAAACAATATGTATTAACGAAAACGAAGGGTTCTATGCCGGCTCTGAGCAAACAGTAAGTAGAATGGGGTCCCTTGACCATCCAATCTTCTCACCAACAAATCAAGAGTGTCCTATGACAGTTCCCTTGATACAATAAAGAGCTCAATGAAACAAGTTGTCACTGGAAAATCTCGGGTCCCTAGAGTCTAATCCTCCAAAGTGTTTCAAGCTACATATAAATGGTGGCAGAATTAAATATTATATCCTGCCTGACTTGACTTACAATAAATTGAGACTATAACAATCACCAAATCTTTCAAATACCTGTACTGTAGTCCTACCATAGAGAATGATTACTCATGGCTGGTGGTAACCGTCTGTGGTATGCGGCGTTGAAGTTCCAATGGTAGATTCGAGATGCAGTTGAATCTTGATTCAGTAGAGTGTATCCTGGCAAGGTCGCCACTTGTGAAGGCTTACTCAGCCCTGTAACAACTTCAGACAGTATTACTCAGGCTGGCTCCTCCTCAGGAAAATTAATGAATAGAAAAAGAAATAATAATTCACAAAGATAAACACTATTTATTAAATCAAACATAAAAAAAAACAAAACATGAAAGGTATATCCTATTTGAAAGCAAAATGAAAAATGAAATGAATAAAATAACTTTTGAATAAACATTTAATTCTCAATGGTGTTGGTGTTGGTGACACTGTTGTTGAAACGTAGCCTTTTGCTGTGATCAGGGGGGGGGGGGGGGTCGCGGGTTTTGGTGCCCAAAACCATGGCTTTCTTACGTTCCCGTGAGTATTCTACCCGAAACAGGAAAGCGGTTTTTTACTGCTGAAAGTGGGAGTTACGCCCTGCAATTTATACAGGGCAAGGTATTCAATAAAACCCTGGAAAGTCTCTGGACGTTAGTCCTTCCCTGTTCTACTCGTTGTTTGCCGGGTGACCCTCTTGACATCCAAGCGGGAAAGATAGACAGGTTACCCACTCTTAAATAATCACTTTTCAGGGTAGTGTAAATATTCAAAAGACGTGGTGATTATTACAACAGTAAACCTAGAGCAAGATGAAAGGACTAATTTTTTTATTGGTAAAAATTTGAAGCTTTAAACCCAATAAACCCACTAGAATACAAGGCAGGATGTACTTACAGTAATTTGGGGAGCTGTGAGTTAGTGTTTACTTTTTTAAACCAGAGCCCCCACGTCACCTTTCGGGGGGGGGGGATGAAGAGAGAGGGGGAAGGGTTTTGCGGGAGCTAGACTGACCCAACCTTAACAAGACCGGAGCAAACTATCAATTTTTCAGGGAGGGGGAAAAAAAAGGCGGGAAAAACGGGAGCGTGATTCCTCCCTTAAATGTAGCCGAAACAAACTACAATTAAGGGGGGGGGGGAAAAAGGCGGGAAAAACGGGAGATTGACTTCCCCTTTCCTTAACTAAAAGCCGGCGTGAAATGCTCTTTTGTCTGCTCGCTTTTGGGCCGTGAGACCCCTTGCCGCGCTCCTCAGAACCCTACAGCGTGGTACAGGAGGTGTTGTCTTTCGCTCCCTGGTGAGGTAGAGTGCGGACGTGTTTGCACCCCCACTTTTTCCCAAGACTAACAGTAAACACAGGGCCCCAGGTGTTCGCAGGAGATTTTAAAATCTGGGGCTTGACTTATTAGGGGGGCTTTAAACACGTCATCGTGTTTATTCCCCAAAATTTTTATACGAGAGACTATGGATCAGAGACGAGGATTTATTGGAGTGGCACTGAAGGGGTGTATTAAATTTTCGGGGAAAGTGCTAACTGTCAAGTATACGAGGTTTTGGGGTTTGTCGTTACCAAGAGTCAGCATTATTTAAAAACCCCGGCAGTGGGGTCAAGTTGATTGATGTTTCACGCATTATTCGGGGGTTTTAAGCTCGCAAGTGCCTTTTGAGGCTGAGGGTAGATTTCAAATGTTTTCGAAGTTATGGAACTGTACTCTGGCCCCCCTGGCAAATGGGGAAAAGGTGCTTCACGGGTTTCCCGAGGGTTCTTTTTTAACTCAAGTGCGCTTAGGGATCCATACCCCCGTTGTATATCTCGAAGATTTAGAAAAACCCGGTATGGTAGCGATGCGGGGGCGAGGGTAGTGCCGATGTGTTGGGAATTTGACCTATGGCGGCTGACTGTGGGAACGGGTATGGCTCCGGGCCAAAGGGGCGGGCACCGCGCATGGCCCCGATGCCTAAGGAAAAAAAGGGGGCAAAGGGGGGGTGGGGGTGGTTGCATGTGGGGTGAAGGGTAGTGGGCCCCCCAGTGGAATGGAAGAAATGGTGTCCATGAATACCCGGCCCCAAACGGGGGGTCCTGGGCCCGGGAGGGGGGAGCACCTGCGCATGAGAAACCATGCTAAAGAAGAACGGGGTTTCAAGGGGAGGGGGTGGTCGCATGTGGAGGAAGTGGTGGTGGGTCCCCTGGGGAAAACGGAAGAAGTGGGGGATCCTGAATCACCTGGCCCCCTAACAGTACAGTTGTCAATGGGAGGTCAGGGGGCGACAGTGAAGGCTTTTTGAGGAGGAGTTGGAGCGGTGTACGGCTATTTCAGTCACGGAGGTGGAGAGTTACGCGAACAGACCCTGGGATCAGGTAGAAGGTTTTTGTGTGGGGGAAAGGGGGGATCAGGTGGCCTGTGGTGGACAGTGCGAGTGCCCTGGAGGGGCATGGAGGGGGATTTGGGGGTAGAGGTGGAAGTCCCTTTTGGGTGGGTTCCCCGGACCAGTATGGAAATGAGGAGTCAAGGGAAAAAGGGGAGCGCGTCAGATTCGGCGTGTTCTGACACCGGCCAAAGGCCGGGGAAAAAAAAATGGGGTTTTGGTACCCAAAGGACTCTGGAGAGGGCCAAACAGAAGGGGGGGGGATGGTTGGGAAGGGGGGGGGAAACTGTGGCAAAGGCACAGTCCAGGGGAAAAAGTCTGAAAGGGGGAAAATCTTGACTGAGGCGGGGGAAAAACCTTAAGCTGGCCTCAGGGGTAACAATAAATATTAATGGTCTGTGTGTGGGTTAAAAGGGGAGTGCTTCGGATTTTTTGAATAGGTATAAGGTTGACGTGCTTTTGTGAGGAGCACAATTTTTTAAATTGGTCGTGAATTGTGGTCCCCCGGGTATCAGGCTTATGTTTGCCGTTTTGAGCGTTTAAAAAGGGGGATGGGTGTGTTGACAGGGAGGGGGGGGCCCGTTTTTTTGCATAGGAAAGGGGGGGGGGGGGGGGGGAGAGTATACGTGTGGAAGGATGGTGGATGGGGGAGAGTGGCGTTTGTGTGTGTGTATGCCCAGCAGAAAGTGAGTGAAAATGAAGAGGATTTTGTGCGGGGGGAGCTCTGATTCCTACGCACGTTACCCTCTGTCGCGATTGTTGGGGGGGGGGTTGGAATTGTTAATTAAAAAGACAGAGTGGAAACCCCAAGGGGGCGGGGTATTTTTCCCCAGTCTTGGGGGGCCCCGATTAGAGTCTTCATTCGTGAGCTTGGGGAGGGCTGGGAGGTTGGGAAATCGTTTATAAGAAGGGGTATGCGGCTCGTTTGGACAGGTTATATTTATCTGGAGGGTTTTTTGGGAGGCTTTTAAAACTATAGAGATGGTGTCTTTTCCGATCATGGGCGGTATTAGTGGGGGTGGGATGGGGGGGCTTTTTGGGTCGTAGGCAGGGAAGTTATTGGGGAAAGAACACGATGGGTTTTTGGGGGGTAGGGAGGGGTGGAAGCGTTTGCAATTTTTTGGGAACAGCTCCGTCCGAAGAAGAAAATGAGGAAGACTGGTAGGTGGGGGGGGATGTGTGGCCCCAAGTTACGAATACGTCATTTTTATGTGAGGGAGGAAAAAATTTAATCAAATTTCGGTTTGGGTTTTAAATACTTAGAATCTAGATTACGGAATTGTTTAAGGGGGGGGGCGGTGGCCGGGGTGTACCCGGTGGAGGATATACACATGTTGAAGGACAGAATACGGGATTTGCAAGAAGAACGTTTTGCAGCTGTACGGGTACAGGCGGGGTTAGACGAAGTACTCTGGGGCGACAAGCCATCAGCTTGTGTGCTGCGAGGACAGAAGGTACGACAGCGAACGACTACAATACCAGGTTTGCAAGTCATATCTTCTGTGGGGGGTTTTAGAGAGGGTCAGGTATTAAGGGACACCAAGGGGATGAGTGCATATGCAGATAGATTGGTTTGAGGAATACGGGAAAAGTAGTGGGGTGGATGGTGAGGTTCTTGGGAAGGTATGTGAGTATGTGCCGTGCAAACTGGGGAGGAGTGATCGGGAGGCACTGGGTGGGTCATTGAGGAGGGGAAATATGGAGAGCCCTTATGGACATGAGGAAGGGTAAGGCACCCGGGATCGATGGTTTACCTAGTGAATTTTATGTACAGCACTGGGGTCTGCTTAGGGGTTTCCTAGTAAGGTTAATGAATGCCATGAAAGACGGAGGTAAGATGGGAGAATCTCAGGCAACGGCGGTGGTGGTGTTGGTCCCAAAGGGTAAACAGCAGAGTACCCTTCGGGATTATCGAGCCATTTCATTGCTTTGTGCTGATTATAAATTATTTGCGAAAATTCTTGGGAATCGGCTTAAATGTGTTGTGGGGAGGGTCGTGTTTGAGTCTCAGTTTGGTTTACCTGGTAGGTCAATGAGCGTGGGCCACAGGATTATCAAGGGGTTCCTGGAGGACATGGAAAGGGAAAGGAGGAGCGTTGGTGGCGTTGGATTGGCAAGGGGCTTATGATAGGGTGGAAAGAAAGGCTTTGAGGGATATTCTCCTACGACAGGGGTTTGGCGAAGAAATAGTGGGGTGGGTGGATACGCTGTACTCAAATGCGAAGGTAAGGGTGCAAATCAATGGGTGTGTGGGGGGGGTGTCAACATGGAGAGGGGTCTTCGGCAGGGATGTCCTTTATCACAAATATTGTTTGCATGTGTTCAGGATCCCTTTTATAGGATGGTGGAGGATCGTCTAAGGACGGGGGGGAGGGATGGTGAGCTGAAGCCGTGGCCTGGTTTGGTGGGCTATGTTGATGATACCACTATTTTGGCAAGTGAGGAGACACGGTTAGGACTTTTGGGGGAAGTTGTACACACTTTTGGGAGAGCTACTGGGATGAAGGTAAATCTGGAAAAGTCAATGATCATGGGGCTGGGAGAGTGGACAGAGAGATTAGAGTGGGGATGTGATGTTGTGCAGCGGAGGACCGGGAGTCTGAAAATCTGCGGTGTCATGTATGAGGCTGACCTGAGTGCTGCAAGGGTTAGCAATTCGAATAGGATGGTGGAACAGGTGCAGCGACGGTTGGGAATGCTGCGACCTCACCATTTAACCTTTAGGCAGCGTGTAATTGTCATCAATGTATTACTATATAGTAAAGTCTGGTTTGTTTCGGCTGTGATGCCGTTAACAGGAACGGCGATCACGAGTATTCTTAGAATGGTGTTCAAATTTTTGTGGGGTTCAGGGTGCAACTGGTTGCGAAGGGAGGTAGTAACATTGCCGGTATGTAGGGGAGGGTTGGGTTTGTTGGACTTGAGAAAGCGCGTGAAATGTGTGTTTATTAAGAGGGAAGTGATGAGTGCAGGTGGATGGAGGGAGGGTCAGCTAGATAAGGTACATGCTCACCTGAGGAAATGGTATGGAGGGGCGGAAATGAAGGAATGCGAGACAGTGTTACGCGCCTTAATGTTAGCCAGGGAACCAGGAAAAGTAAAGGTGGGAACTTTGTGTAAATTGTTAGAGAGACATGTAGTGGCGCCGGTTGAAGGGATCTACCCCATGTATGCATGGGATGTAATATGGCGAAGGTTTAGTAAATTAAGGATACGACCTAGGGCGCGTGAGGTTATGTACCGTTTCCTGCATGGGATTTTGCCAACGGGAGCGATGCTCCGAGACAGGAGGGTTATTGAGGGTGGGGGGTGTGGCAGATGCAGTGGGGAAGAGACTGCGTATCATGTCGTCTATTTTTGTGAAGGTTTGGAGTGCATCAGGGTATGGATGCGTAAGGTAGTGGTGAGGGTGGGGGGCCAAGGTGTGGCGGTATTGCGAGCGTTGAGTCTTGATATGAGTGGTGTGGAGGAGAGTGTGGTAAGAGGTTTAGCATATGTCATCGTGGACTACATATATGTTTTATGGGGTATGAGGGGGAAGGTGGGTGGGGATGTGCTGAGAAGGACTTTGGCGGCGACGTTTTATCGAACTTTGTGTCGCAACAGAGACATTTTTGGGAAAAGGTGGGAAGAGTATTTTTCTGAAGGTTATAGAGGACTAACAATAGGGAATTTATTGGCGTTATAAGGGGCTTTAACTGCCGGGGTGAGTGGGTTGGTAAAGGGGGGGGGGGGTTCAGGGGATTTCAACGGGCTCACCTCCTTGGGAATGCAGTGATGTGGTTGGGTGTGATTGGAGGTACTGGTGTGTGACCAGATGAGTGGTTGTGCAAGATAAGTTTTGCTTAGTTCCCTTGATGGGGAAGGTGTAAGGAGCAGATTAAATATATAACATGTATTAATGTATAACCTATAAATTATATAACATGTATATTTCTTTGGTAGCGTATTATGTTCCACTTACACTGGTATTGCAATTGAATTTGAATTTTCTTGAGAGGGTTTTCCTTTCACTATTTCCTTGAAGCACTGAGTTATTTTTGTTTTATTGTAACGGGGTTCCAGCATCAGTTTTGGTAGTAATTACCTATTATTATTGTTCTTATTTAAGGTATTGTAATTACGGTAGTCCTGTACCATTCATGGTTGTAAATAATGCTTCCTCAAGTGACATGTGTCATAATAATCCTAAATTGAGGATAATTAATGTCATGATTATTCAGGTTGGTGATAGGGTTAGTTTTCAATGTGTGTGTGTGAGTGGGGGGGGGGATGATGGGTCACCTGTGTTGCAGCACAGGTTTCTTAATAAGGCATATTGTAGGTCTGGTGTATTTGTTGAGAGTGGTATTATGGGTGATTGTCATTAAGCTTGGAGCATTATTGTGTTGAGGTTGTAATTTTAGGAGTTTTATTAATAGCCATTTTGGGGCCTTTGTTATTATAACTTTATTCCTTCTTAAATTGTGTTATGTTATAAAAACTTGTATATAGTAGACTGTCAGATGTTGCCCGGATTGTTTTGTGTTTATATATTGTTTTACTGATGTTGTCCTTGATCGTTTTTTATATATGTACCTATTAATATCTGTACATGAAGTTTTTAATAAAATATAAAAAAAAAAAAAGTGAAACTGCTGATAATATATATATTCCTTCTATACCCTCTCTATTGAACTTTTCCCTCACAACCTTGGTCATTGAGTGTCTACCTCACTTACTGGTATTGTGTGTTGTTGACCTTAGCCAGTGAGTGTCTACCCCACTTACTGGTATTGTGTGTTTCTGGCTTTGGTCAGTGAGGGTCTACCCCACTTTCTGGTATTGTGTGTTGTTGACCTTGGTCAGTGAGTGTCTACCCCACTGACTGGTATTGTGTGTTGTTGACCATGGTCAGTGAGTGTCTACCCCACTGACTGGTATTGTGTGTTGTTGACCTTGGTCAGTGAGTGCCAACCTCACTTACTGGTATTGTGTGTAGTTGACCTTGGTCAGTGAGTGTCTACCCTACTTACTGGTATTGTGTGTTGTTGATCTTGGTCAGTGAGTGTCTTCCTCACTTACTGGTATTGTGTGTAGGTGACCTTGGTCAAAGAGTGTCTACCCTACTTACTGCTATTGTATGTTGCTGACCTTCGTCAGTGTCTACCTCACTTACTGGTATTGTGTGTTGCTGACCTTTCTCAGTGAGTGTCTACTCCACTTACTGGTATTGTTTGTTGCTGACCCTGGTCAGTGAGTGTCTACCTCACTTACTGGTATTATGTCGTTGTCCATGGTCAGTGAGTGTCTACCTCACTTACTGGTATTGTGTGTTGTCGACCTTGGTCAGTGAGTGCCTACCCCACTTAGTGGTATTGTGTGTTGCTGATCCTGGTCAGTGAGTGCCTGCTTCACTTACTGGAATTGTGTATTGCTGACCTTCGTCAGTTAGTGTCTCCCTCACTTAGTGGTATTATGTGTTGTTGACCTTGGTCAGTGAGTGTCTAAATCACTTTCTAGTAATGTGTGTTACTGACCTTGGTCAGTTAATGTCTACCTCACTTACTGGTTTTGTGTGTTGTCGACCTTTGTCAGTTCCTACATCACTTACTGGAATTGTGTGTTGTTGACCTTGCTCATTGAGTGTCTACTTCACTTACTGGTATTGTGTGTTGCTGACCTTAGTCAGTGAGTGTGTACCTTGCTGGCATTGTGTGTTGCTGACCTTTGTCTGTGAGTGCCTACCTTACTGGCATTGTGTGTTGCTGACCTTGGTCAGTGAATGTCTACTTTACTGAGTATTGTGTGTTGCTGACTTTAGTAAGTGAGTGTGTACCTTACTGGTATTGAGTGCTGCTGACCTTTGTCAGTGAGTGTCTACCTTACTGGTATTGTGTGTTGCTGACCTGGGTCAGTGAGTGTCTACTTTTCTGGTATTGTGTGTTGCTGGCCTTGGTCACTAAGCGTCTGCCTTACTGGTATTGTGTGTTGCTGACCTTCGTCATGAAGTGTCTACCACATTTACTAGTATTGTGTGTTGTTGACCTTTGTCAATGAGTGTCTATATTACTGGTATTGTGAGTTGGTGACCTTGGTCAATGAGTTTCTACCTCACTTACAGGTATTGTGTGTAGTTGGCCTTAGTCATTAAGTGTCTATTAAACTTACTGGTATTGCGTGTTGCTGACCTTTGTCAATGAGTGTCTACCCCACTTACTGGTATTGTATGTTGCTGACATTGGTCAGTGAGTGTCTACCTCATTTACTGGTATTGTGCGTTGTTGACCTTGGTCAGTGAGTGTCTACCCCACTTACTGGTATTGTGTGTTGTTGACCTTGGTCATTGAGTGTCTAACGCACTTTCTGGTATTGTTTGTTGCGGACCTTGGTCAGTGAGTGTCTACCCCACTTACTGGAATTGTTTGTTGCTGACCTTGGTCAGTGAGTGTCTACCCCACTTACTGGTATTGTGTGTTGCTGACAATGGTCAGTGAGTGTCTACTTCATTTACTGGTATAATGTGTTGTTGACCTTGGTCGGTGAGTGTCTACCTCACTAACTGGTATTGTGTTTTGCTGACCTTGGTAAGTGAGTGCCTACCTCACTTATTGGTATTGTGTGTTACTGACCTTGGCCATTGAGTGTCGACCCCACTTTCTGGTATTGTGTGTGGCTGACCTTCGTCAGTGAGTGTCTACCCCACTTACTGGTATTGTGTGTTGTTGACCTTGGACAATGAGTTTCTACCCCACTTACTGGTATTGTGTGTTGCTGACATTGGTCAGTGAGTGTCTACCTCACTTACTGGTATTGTGTGTTGTTGACCTTGGACAATGAGTTTCTACCCCACTTACGGGTATTGTGTGTTGTTGACCTTGGTCAGTGAGTGTCTACCTCACTTACTGGTATTGTGTGTTGTTGACCTTGGTCAGTGAGTGTCTTCCTCACTTACTGGTATTGTGTGTTGCTGACATTGGTCAGTGAGTGTCTACCTCACTTACTGGTATTGCGTGTTGTTGACCTTGGACAATGAGTTTCTACCCCACTTACTGGTATTGTGTGTTGTTGACCTTGGTCAGTGAGTGTCTACTTTACTGGTATTGTGTGTTGCCGACCTTGGTCAGTGAGTGTGTACTTAACTGGTATTGTGTGTTGCCGACCTTGGTCAGTGTGTACTTAACTGGTATTGTGTGTTGCTGACCTTGGTCAGTGAGTCTCTGCTTTACTTGCATTGTGTATTGACGACCTTGGTCAGTGAGTGTCTACCTCACTGGTATTGTTTGTTGCTGACCTTGGTCAGTGAGTGCCTACCCTACTTACTGGTATTGTGTGTTGTTGACCATGGTGAGTGAGTGCCTACCCCACTTACTGGTATTGTGTGCTGTTGACCTCGGTCAGTGAGTGTCTATCTCACACACTGGTATTGAGTGTTGTTGACCTCGGTCAATGAGTGTCTACCTCACTTACTGGTATTGGGTGTTGTTGACCTTCGCCAGTGAGTGTCTACCTCACTTACTTGTATTGTGTGTTGCTGACCTTGGTCAGTGAGTGTGTACCTCACTTACTGGTATTGTGTGTTGTTGACCTTGGTCAGCGAGTGTATACCTCACTTACTGGTATTGTGTGATGCTGACCTTCCTCAGTTATTGTTTACCTTTCTGGTTTTGCGTGTTGCTGACCTTGGTCAGTTATTGTCTACCTTATTGGTATTGTGTGTTGCTGACCTTGGTCAGTGTCTACCTTACTGGTATTGTGTGTTGCTGACCTTGGTCACTGAGTGTCAAACTTACTGGTATTGTGTGTTGCTGACCTTGGTCAGTGAGAGTCTACTCAACTTACTGGTATTATGTGTTGCTTACCTTGGTCAGTGAGTGTCTACTTTACTGGTATTTTGTGTTGCTGACCTTTGTCAGTAAGTGTCAACCTCTCTTACTGGTATTGTGTATTGCTGACCTTGGTCAGTGAGTGTCTACCCTACTTAATGGTATTGTGTGTAGTTGACCTTGGTCAAAGGGTGTCTACCCTACTTACTGGCATTTTGTGTTGCTCACCTTTGTCAGTGAGTGTCTACCCCACTTACTGGTATTGTGTGTTGCTGACCTTTGTCAGTGAGTGTCTACCCCACTTACTGGTATTGTGTGTTGCTCACCTTTGTCAGTGAGTGTCTACCTCACTTACTGGTATTGTGTGTTGCTGACCTTTGTCAGTGAGTGTCTACCCCACTTACTGGTATTGTGTGTTGCTGACATTATTCTGTGAGTGTCTACCTCACTTACTGGTATTGTGTGTTGTTGACCTTGGTCAGTGAGTGTCTTCCCCACTTACTGGTATTGTGTGTTGTTGACCTTGGTCAGTGAGTGTCTAACCCACTTACTGGTATTGTGTGTTCTTGACCTTGGTCAGTGAGTGTCTACCCCACTTACTGGTATTGTGTGTTGTTGACCTTGGTCAGTGAGTGTCTTCCCCACTTACTTGTATTGTGTGTTGTTGACCTTGGTCAGTGAGTGTCTACCCCACTTACTGGTATTGTGTGTTGTTGGCCTTGGTCAGTGAGTGTCTTCCCCACTTACTGGTATTGTGTGTTGTTGACTTTGGTCATTGAGTGTCTACCCCACTTACTGGTATTGTGTGTTGTTGACCTTGGTCATTGAGTGTCTACCCCACTTACTGGTATTGTGTGTTGTTGACCTTGGTCATTGAGTGTCTACCCCCCTTACTGGTATTGTGTGTTGTTGACTTGGTCATTGAGTGTCTACCCCACTTACTGGTATTGTGTGTTGTTGACCTTGGTCATTGAGTGTCTACCCCACTTACTGGTATTGTGTGTTGTTGACCTTGGTCATTGAGTGTCTACCCCACTTACTGGTATTGTGTGTTGTTGACCTTGGTCACTGAGTGTCTACCCCACTTACTGGTATTGTGTGTTGTTGACCTTGGTCAGTGAGTGTCTACCCCCTTACTGGTATTGTGTGTTGTTGACCTTGGTCATTGAGTGTCTACGCCCCTTACTGGTATTGTGTGTTGTTGACCTTGGTCATCGAGTGTCTACCCCACTTACTGGTATTGTGTGTTGTTGACCTTGGTCATTGAGTGTCTACCCCACTTACTGGTATTGTGTGTTGTTGACCTTGGTCAGTGAGTGTCTACCTCACTTACTGGTATTGTGTGTTGCTTACCTTGGCCGGTGAGTGTCTACGTCGCTTACTGGTATTGTGTGTTGCTGATCTTGGTCAGTGCAAGTCTACGTCACTTACTGGTATTGTGTGTTTCTGAGTTTGGTCAGTGAGTGTCTACCCCACTTACTGGTATTGTGTGTTGCTGACCTTGGCCAGTGAGTGTCTACCTCACTTACCAGTATTTTGTGTTGTTGACCTTGGTCAGTGAGTGTCTATCTCACTTACTGGTATTGTGTGTTGTTGACCTTTGTCAGTGAGTGTGTACCTCACTTACTGGTATCGTGTGTTGTTGACCTTGGTTAGTGAGTGTCTACCCCACTTACTGGTATTGTGTGTTGTTGACCTTGGTCAGTGAGTGTCTACCCCACTTACTCCTATTGTGTGTTGTTGGCGTTGGTCAGTGAGTGTCTACCCCACTTACTGGTATTGTGTGTTGTTGACCTTGGTCAGTGAGTGTCTACCTCACTTATTGGTATTGTGTGTTGTTTGCCTTGGTCAGTGAGTGTCTTCCCCACTTTCTGGTATTGTGTGTTGTTGACCTTGGTCAGTGAGTGTCTACCTCACTTACTCCTATTGTGTGTTGCTGACCTTGGTCTGTGAGTGTCTACCTCACTTACTAGTATTGTGTGTTGCTGACCTTTGTCTGTGAGTGTCTTCCCCACTTACTGTTAAAGAGTTAGGAAATTCGATGAAAAGGAAAATACAGAGAGAAGAAAGAAGTGAACATAAAGGACCACATCATTTTTCCCACTACATGTTTTTCATGTTTTTCTTCCCCTTCCTCAGGTTTGGACGCAAAATTGTATTTGTGGTTTCCCAGGTGGTAATGACGACGGCTTCTTTAGTTCTGTGTGGAGTGTATAACTTTCCCACAGTCCTGGCTCTCCGTTTCATCATTGGGTGCACCGACCTCCTCACTCACTACGTCCTGGGTAAGTCTCTTCACTACATCCTGAGTTTCCTTACTATGCTCTTATTTAAGAATTAATCTAAGTCTGCTCGAAATGCCTTGCCATGCTAGGTGTCCTAGTGGCCTCCTCTGTAATTAGTATTTTATAACATGTAAACCACACAATACCCAAAACCTGTTAACCCCACATTGTAACCCTTATAGAGAATAAACTTGAATTGAATTGAATTGATTTAGTAAATCTCCTCATTACGTCCTGGGCAAGTTTGTTCGCTGTTTTCTGAGTAAGTCCTGGGTGTCTTCTCACTATGTTCTGAGTAAGTCCTAAGTGTGTCTTCTCACTATGTTTTGAGTAATTCCTTGGTGTGTCTTCTCACTATGTTCTGAGTATGTCCTAGGTGCGTCTTCTCACTATGTTCTGAGCAAGTCCTGAGTGCGTCTTCTCACTATGTTTCGAGTAAGTCCTGAGTGCGTCTTCTGTGTTCTGAGTAAGTCTTGGGTGCGTCTTCTCATTATGTTCTAAGTCCTGAGTGCGTCTTCTATGTTCTGAGTAAGACCTGGGTGCGTCTTCTCACTATGTTCTGAGTAAGTCCTGGGTACATCTTCTCACTATGTTCTGAGTAAGACCTGAGTGCGTCTTCTCACTATGTTCTGAGTAAGTCCTGGGTACGTCTTCTCACTATGTTCTGAGTAAGTCAACTGGGACCTCTTCTATGGCAGAAATGACATGTATGCCAGGGATGGGGTTCACTTATCTAGGTGTGGGGTGGGAGCACTGGCCAACGCAGTGGAGGGAGCTGTTAGGTCTTTTAACTTGGAATAGTTAGTGGTATGGGTTTTTACGGGAAAACACTATACCCTGTGGAGGCTGTGACAAGATTTACGTTGGTGAAACAGCAAGAAACCTCGACACCCGCCTCAATGATCACATTTACGCATGTAGGAACGATAACTTGAACAACGCCTGTGTACAACACCGTAATTCCACCAATCATCTCATGAAATTCAGAGACGCCCAATTAGTGATCAAAGAAACTAATTTCCACAGACGCAAGTGCCTCGAATCGCTGTTTCGAATACAATTAAACAAAACAACGGCAGCTTCACCATCTCTGAAGTCTTAGCAAGAATTCTCCTGAAAGCAGTAAACCCTGCCATCACATAGTCTCTCCTGTTATACTACACAAAGCACATTACAGAGAGTGAACACTGAAACAACCTGCCTCTTTCCAGTCTATATTTGTCCAACCTATTTTTATGTTACCCAAGTAATAGCTTTTATATCCTTTTACTCATGTACGAAATAATTGCTCTACCATATTGTATTACTTTTGTCCACTACTACTACTATTACTACCACTAGTGAACATCGAAATGGTACCTCTCTAGTATTGCACCTCACTCTGAGCCTTTACATACCCTCTGTGTCCAGAGGGTATAAGAACATAAGAACATAAGAATGTAGGAACACTGCAGAAGGCCTACTGGCCCATACGAGGCAGGTCCTTATCAAAACGACATCTACCTAAAGCTACTCAAGAAATATCTCCCCTACCCCTTGACACCAATCAAGCCCAGCCCCTCTCACTCATATATTTGTCCGTCTCTCTTAAAGCTACCCAAGGTCCTAGCCTCTATCACCCCACTGGGAAGACTGTTCCACGCATCTACAACTCTGTTAGAAAACCAGTACTTTCCTATGTCCTTTCTAAATCTAAATTTATCCAACTTAAATCCATTATTCCTGGTTCTTACCTGGTTCGACACCCTCAGTACTTTATTAATGTCTCCCTTGTTTATGCCCGTCATCCACTTATACACTTCAATGATATCTCCCCTCATTCTGCGCCTCTCCAGAGAGTGGAGATTTAAGGCTTTAAGTCTATCTTCATACGGGAGGTTCCTTACACAGTAAATCATTTTAGTCATTCTTCTCTGTATGTTCTCTAATGAGTCTATGTCCATCCTGTAGTAAGGGGACCAAAACTGAGCATTTAATGTTCAAAACTGAGCAGCATAATCTAAATGAGGCCTCACTAGTGATGTATAGAGCTGTAAAATAACTTTTGGACTTCTGTTACTTATACTTCTTGAGATAAATCCAAGTGCTGACCTGTACTTAACTCTGTGAAAAAGTGTCTTGTTTGCTCCCGTGGACTGAACCAAGATGCCCTCCATCGAGCAACTTTACCAGCAACTTAAGAAAGAATTGAGGGCAGCGAAGATGGAGATACGGCGATTGACCGAGGAAAACAAGAGGATTCGTAGTAGTCCTCCTGTTTCGAGTCCTCAGGTCAAGATGGGATCGTGGTCAGTGGCTGGACAGCAGGGGACGACGAAGTTGACGATCAAGAAGACGAATGGAAAGCCAGAAACGATGAAAAAAGAAAGAGACTGCTGTGGAAAACTCCCGTGGAAACCTCCCAACGCATTCTCGGTGCTACCCGACGAATGTGAGTCTACTACTGGGATCGTCACGGACGAACGACAACAAGGAAGGTAAGGAATATTGTTGTTGTTGGGGATAGCCAGGTTAGATACATGGATAGGGCATTCTGCTTGAAGGACAGGAGTAGGAGACAAAGGGTAGGGCTTCCTGGGGCTGGGATGGAGGACATTGTTAGCCGGTTTTTGACAACATCATGAACGGTAAGGGGATCAATCCTATTATTTGCCTCCAGTGCTGGAGGCAATGATGTAGGCAAGCGTAGAAGTGAGGATTTAGTTAGAAAGTTCAGGACGCTATAGACATGATTAGGAAGAAGGGGGGGCGCCCTGTTATATGTGGCATTTTGCCCAAAAAGAGGTGTTGGTAATGATGGTTGTCCAGAGCAATTGGTATTAATTGTTGGCTGGATAAAACTGTAAGATAATGCCAGTTCCATTCATTTACAACTGGGACAAATTTTATGGCCGAAATGCATGTATGCCAGGGATGGGGTTCACTTATCCAGGGGGAGGTGTTTGGGTTTTCTTGGGTAACTCAGTGGATGGGGTTGTTAGGACTTTAAACTAGGATTAGTTAAGGTATGGTTAGAAATGATTAAAATGAGTATGGAATATATTGACTAATGCTCTGATATTAAGAATCTTAATAGAATGTCATGGAAAAACTCTGGGTAATGAAAATTTTCAGAATTGTGTAAAAACAAAGATGAATAGAAAATGTGCAGAAAAAAAACATATATGGTATTTTATCTAAACAGTCGAAGTGCAAGAAAAAAATTAATGACACGTTTGTAGCATGTGCTGGGAACTTTGATATCATTGCATTAACTGAACGTGGATGATTTAAGAGTCGGGATATGACTGCTGATGTAATATTCAGGGATTAAGTTATTCAATGTGGATAGATGAAAATGGGAAGGGGGAGGATTTGGGCTTTGAAATGTTCAAAGAAAATATTAATTTTTTGCATAAAAAAATGTATAAAAATAGATGGAGCAGTAACAGAGTTTTTTGGGTAGAGTTCGTGGAGGTCAAGAAAACTAATTCTAGGTGTAATTTTACCGACCCAGGCTTGGATACGATAGAGGGAGACTTTTTTGGGGAGGGAAATTGTTGGGGGCTTCTGGACCAGTAACGTAGTATAGTAGGGGACTTAACTTTAGCCAAATGACTGGAATTCTTTACAGGTAATCTAGAGTCCAGTGACTTCATGGAAACAGTTCAGGACTGTTTTCTAAACAGAGTGTAACTGAACCTACCAGGGGTAATAATTGCTTTGACCTAGTCTTGTCAAATAAGGAAAAACTCGTGGGAAAAATCTGGAATCACTGAAGAGCTTGGCGCAAGTGATCACAAATCCATCACCTTTAGCATTAATTGGGAATGCAAGAATAATGATAATACAGTAAAAATCCCCCATTTTCGTTCTGCCGATTTATAATGGACTTAGGGAACATCTGTCTAATCTTGATTGGGGTTATCTAGCTTTAAAGATTTTATTGACGATAAAATTACTTATGAATATGAAGGGATCTGCTTTTATGATTGTTTTTAATAATGTACACAGTGCCCAGAGTTTATACATTCCCCAGAGAGAAATTAGGTCTAATAATAACCCATCCCAAATGGGTTAACAGGAGGCTAAAGCATCTATTAGGGGAGAAAAGGGGAATTTATAGGCGCATCAGAAGAGGAGAGGTTAACCTTACTGACCAATATGTTCAGCTTAAAAGAGAAGTAAAAAAGGCGATTAGAAAGGCTAAACATGACTATGAAATTAGAGTTGCTAATGAATCAAAGACTAATCCAAAGGGATTCTTTCAAGTGTATAGGACGAAGGTGAAGGAAAAAGTAGGACCTCTGAAAATTGGGAATGGACAGCTGACGGATAACGAACTGGAAATGTGCTCCTTATTTAATGACTATTTTTGACAGTTTTTACACAGGAAGATGTAAATCAGATTCCAGTAATCAATGATTACTTAGTTCCTGATGAATTTAAGTTAACTAATATTACTGTAAAAGGACACAAGTGCAACTAATGTGACATTTATTGTGGCAACGTTTCGCTCTCCAGGAGCTTTATTAAGCCATTACAAACAATACATGGACACAGAGGGTATATAAAGGCTCTGAGTGAAGTGCAATACTAGTGAGGTACCATTTCGATGTTCACTAGTGGTAGTAGTAGTAGTAACAAAAATAATACAATATGGAAGAGCAAATAATTCGTACATGAGTAAAAGGATATAAAAGCTATTACTTGGGTAACATGAAAATAGGTTGGGCAAATTTGCTGGAAAGGGCAGGTTTTTTTATCAGGGATTCGCTCCGCATTTCCTTCCATCGACTGTTCGTGCAGAGTACAGAAGTTTGGCGATTGATTTTGACTTCTGTTGAGTTAGCTGTGGTGTACTGTGCCTGAGAATATTCTCACAGTGTGTTGCTCAATCCTGAAGATTGGCCTCATATTCCTTGCAGTTTCAAAGTTTCCTTATCGATGTTAGAAAGTTCTTCGGCACATTCAGTTAAGTAAGCGTGGGTAAGCGGAGAGAAGGGTGCTTGGAGTTCTACCAACTTACTGGTATTATGTGTTTCTTATACCTTGGTCATGAGTGTCTACTTTACTGTATTTTGTGTTGCTGACCTTTGTCATATGAACATCCACATCTTTACTGGTATTGTGTATTGCAGACCTTGGTCAGTGAGTGTCACCCTACATAAAGGTATTGTGTGTAGTTACCTTGGTCAAAGGGTGCTACCCCTACTTAACTGGCATTTTGATGTTGCACACCTTGTCATGAGTGTCGACCCCACTTACTAGTAATGTTTTGCTGACCTTTGTCTGTGGTGTCAACCCACTTACTGTATTGTGTTTGCTCACCCTTTGTCAGTGAGTGTCCCTACCTTCACTTACTGGATTGTGTGTTGCTGACCTTTGTCCAGTGATGTCTACCCCAATTACTGGTATGTGTGTTGCTGAACATTATTCTGTGAGTGTCTTCCTCACTTACTGGTATTTGTGCTGTTGACCTTGGTCAGTGAGTGTCTTCCCCACTTACTGTATGTGTGTTGTTGACCTTGTCAGTGAGTGTCAAACCCACTTACTGGTATTGTGGTCCTTGACTTTGTCCATGAGTGTCTACCCCCACTACTGGTAGTGTGTGTTGTTTTTGAACCCCCTTGGTCAGTGAGTGACCTTCTTCCCCACTTACTTGTATGTGTGTTGTTGACCATTGGTCATGAGTGTCTTACCCCACTTACTGGTATTGTGTGTTGATGGCCTTGGTCATGAGTGTCTTCCCAACCTACTGTATTGTGTGTGATGACTTTGGTCAATGATGTCTACCCAACTTACTGTATTGTGTGTTGCTTGAACCTTGGTCATTGATGTCACTTCACTTATTGGTATTGTTTGATGCTGACCTTAGCAGTGATTGTGTAACCTCGGCATTGTGTGTTGCTGACCTTTGACTGTGAAGTGCCTACCTTACTGGCATTGTGTGTTGCTGACCTGGTCATGTGAATGTCTACATTAACTGATAATTGTGTTGCAGACTTTAGTAATGAGTGTGTACCTTACTGGTTAATTGAGTGCTAGCTGACCTTCTGTGTCATGAGTGTCTATGCCTACTGGTATTGTGTGGTTGCTGACCTGGGTCAGTAGTGTCCTACTTTTCTGTATGTTGTTGCAGGCCCTTGGTCACTAAGACGTCAGCCTTACTGTATTGTGTTTGCTGACCTTCGTCATGAAGTGTCTACCACATTTACTAGTGATGTGTTGTTGTTGACCTTTCTGTCAATGAGTGTCTATATTACTGGTATTTAGCGTTGGTGGACCTTGGTCAATGAGTTTCTTCCTCACTTACAGGGTAATGTGTGTAGTTGGCCTTAGTCATTAAGTGCTATTAAACTTACTGGTATTGCGTGATTCGCCTGACCTAGCAGATGAGTGTCCTACCCCACTTACTGGTATTGTATTTTGCTGACAATTGGTTCAGTGAGTGTCTACTCATATACTGGTATTGTGCGTTGTTGACCTTAGGGTCATGAGTGTCTTACCCCACTTACTGGTATTGTTGTTGTTTGACCTTGGTCATTTAGTGTCTAACGAACTTTCAGGTATAGTTTTATGCGTACCTTGGTCAGTGAGTTTCACCCCACTTTACTGTGGAATTGATTGTTTCAGACCTTGGACAGTGAGATTTCTAACCCCCTTACTGGTAATTGTGTGTTGCAGACCAATTGGTCAGTAGGAGTGTACTAACTTCATTTACAGTTAATAATGTTGTTGTAGACCTTGTCGGTGATTGTCTACCTCACAACTGTTATTGTGTTTGCTGACCTATGTAAGTGAGTGCCTACCTCACTTATAGTGGAATTGTGTGTTACTTGACCTTGGCCCTTGAGTGATCGACCCCACATTCTGGATTGTGTGTGGCTGACCTTCGTCCAGTGAGTGTCTACCACCTCCACTTAAGCATGTATTTGTGTTGATGACCTTGGACAATAGTTTCCTTCTAACCCCCCACTTACTGTTTGTGTGTTGCTGACCATTGACAGTGATGTCTACCTCACTTACAGGTATATGTTTGTTGTTGGCCTGACCTTGGACAATGAGTTTCACCCACTTACAGGGGATTGTTGTTTGTTGACCTTGGTTCAGTGAAGGTGTCTACCCAATTACTGGTATTTGTGTGTTGTTGAACCTTGGATCAGTGAGTGTCTTCCTCACTTACTGGTATTGTGTGTTGCTGACATTGACAGTGAGTTTCTACCTCACTACTGGCATTGCGTGTTGTTGCCCTAGGACATGAGTTTCTACCCCACTTACAGTTATTGTATGTTGTTGACCTTGGTCAGTGAGTGTCTACTTTACTGGTATTGTGTGTTGCCGACCTTGGTCAGTGAGTGTTAACTTAACTGGGATTGTGTGTTTGCCGACCATGGTCAGTGTGTACTTAACCTGGTATTGTGTGTTGCTGACCTTGGTCAGTGATCTCTGCTTTACTTGCATTGGTATAGACGACCTTGGTCAGTGAGTGTCTACCTCACGTGGTATTTGTTTGTTGCTGACCTTGGTCATGAGTGCCTACCCTACTTACTGTATTGTGTGTATTGACCATGGTGCGAGTGAGTGCCTACCCCAACTTACTGGTATTTGTGTGCTGTTGACCCTCGGTCAGTGAGTGTTCATTATCTCACACCTGGTAATTGATGTTTGTTACCTCGTGTCCAATGAGTGTCTACCTCACTTACGTATTGGTGTTGTACCTTCGCCAGTGAGTGTCTAATCCTCCTTACTTGTAATGTGTGTTGCTGACCTTGGTCGGAGTGAGTGTGTATCCTCACTTACTGTATTGTGTGTTGTTGACCTTGTCAGCGATGTATACCTCACTACTGGTATTGTGTGATGCTGACCATCCTCATTTATTGTTACCTTTTCTGGTTTTGCGTGTTTCTGAGACCTTGGATCATTTATTGGTCCTCACTATTGGTATTGTGTGTTTGCTGACCTTGGTCAGTGTCTACCTTACAGTATTGTGTGTTGCATGACCTTGGTCATGAGTGTCGAAACTTACTGGTATTGTGTGTTCTGACCTGGTCATTGAGAGTCTACTCAACTTACTGGTATTATGTTTGCTACCTTGCTCAGTGATGTCACTTTACTGTATTTTGTGTTTGCTGCCCTTTGTCATAAGTGTCAACCTCTCTTACTGGTATTGTGTATTGCTACCTTGGTCAGTGATGTCTACCCTACTTTAATGGTATTGTGGTGTAGTTGACCTTTGGTCAAAAGGTGGTCTACGCGCTACTACTGGCTTTTTGTTTGCTCACCTTTGTCATGAGTGATCTACCCAACCAACTACTGTATTGTGTGTTGCTGTCCTTTTCATGAGTGTCTACCCCACTTACTGATAATTGTGTGGTTGCTCACCTTTGTCAGTGAGAGCTAACCTCACTTACTGTATTGTTGTTGCTGACCTTTGTCTGTGAGTGTCCTACCCCACTTACGTATTGTGTGTTGCGATACATTATTCTGTGAGTGTCTAACCTCACAACTGGTATTGAGTGTGTGTTGACCTTGGTCCTGTGAGTGTCTTCCCACTTACTGGTATTGTGTGTTGTTGACCTTGGTCAGTGAGTGTCTAACCCACTTAACTGGTATTGTGTGTTCTTGACCTTTGTAGTGAGTGTCTACCCCACTTACTGGTATTTAGTGCTTTTTTGACCTTGTCAGTGAGTTTCTTCCCCAGCTTACTTGTATTGTGTTTGTTGACCATGGGTCAGTGATGACAAACCCCACTTACTGGTATTGTGTGTTTTGTTGCCTTGGTCAGTGAGTGACCTTCCGCCACTTAGCTGGTATGTGTGTTGTTTGACTTTAGGTCATTGAGTTCTACCCCACTTTACTGGTATTGTGTGTTGTTGAACTTGGGGTCAGGGGGATGTCAACCCCACTTACTGGATTGTGTGTTGTAGACCTAGGTCATTGAGTGTCTCCTCCACTTACTGGTTATTGTGTGTTTGTTGACCTTGGTCATTGAGTTCTACCCCACTTAACTACTGGTATTGTGTGTTGTTGACCTTGGTCATTGAGTTGTCCTACCCCACTTACTGTATTGTGTGTTGTTGACCTTGGTTCATTGAGTGTCTACCCCACTTACTGGTATTGTGTGTTTTTATTTTTGTTGACCTTGTCACTGAGTGTCTACCCCACTTACTGGTATTGTGTGTTGTTGACGCTTGGTCCAGTGATTGTCTACCCCCTTACTGGTATTGTGTGTTGTTGACCTTGTCATTGATTGTCTACGCCCCTTACTGTATTGTGTGTTGTTGACCTTGTCATCGAGTTGTCCTACCCACTTACTGTATTTGTGTTTGTTGACCTTGGTCATTGAGTGTCCTACCCCACATACTGGTATCGGTGTGTTGTTGAACTTGTCCAGTGAGTGTCTACCTCCCTTACTGTATTGTGTGTTGCTTACCCTTGGCCGGTGAGTGTCTACGTCGCTACTGGTATAGTTGTTGCTGATCTTTGGGTCAGTGCAAGTCTACGTCCACTTACTGGTATTGTTTGTTTCTGATTTTGTCATTGAGTGTCTACCCCACTTACAGTATTTGTGTGTTGCTGAACCTAGGTCAGTGGAGGTCTACCCACATACCACAGTATTTTGGTGTTGTTTGACCTTGGTCATGAGTGTCCATCTCACTTACTGGTATCGTGTGTTTGTTGACCTTTGTCAGTGAGTGTTACCTCACTTACTGTATCGTGTGTTGTTGACCTTGGTTAGTGAGTGTCTACCCCACTTACTGGTATGTGTGTTTTGTATGACCTTGGTCAGTGCGTGTCCTACCGCCCACGTACTCCTATTGTTGGTTTTGTTCGGCGTTGGTCTACGTGATTGGTCGGACCCCCACATTACTGTATTGTGTGTTTAGAACCTTGTCCATGAGTGTCCTACCTCACTTAGTGTATTGTGTTGATGTTGCCTTGGACAGTGAAGTGTCTTCCCCACTTTCTGGTATTGGTGTTTGTATTGACCTTGGTCATGAGTGTCTACCTCATTTACTCCTATTGTTTGTTGCTACCTTGGGTCGTGAGTGTCTACCTCACATACTAGTATTGTGTTTGCTGACCTATGTCTGTGAGTGTCTTCCCCACTTACTGTTAAATAGTTAGAAATTCGATGAAAAGAAAATTTCACAGAGAGAAGAAAGAAGTGAACATAAAGGTCCACATCATTTTTCCACTAACATGTTTTTCATGTTGTTTCTTCCCCTTCCTCAGGTTTGGACGCAAAATTGTATTGTGGTTTCCAGGTGGGTAATGACGACGGCCGATCTTTAGTTCTTTGTGGATGTATAAAAAACTTTCCCCACCGTCCTGGCTCTTCCGTATACCACAAAGTTATCCCACGTCCCACCTCCCCCCCCACCGACCATGGACCTACACAACCCAACAACCAGCTAATCCAAACAAAACAGCACAAACTAACACTGTAGAATCTAAGTCTGCTCGAAATGCCTTGCCATGCTAGGTGTCCCTCAGTGGCCTCCCTCTGTAATTAAGTATTTTAATAACATGTAAACCACACAATCCCAAAACCTGTTAACCCCACATTGTAACTCCTTTATAGAGAATAAACAGAAATTGATTTGAATTGATTTAGTAATCTCCTCATTACTACCTGGGCAAGTATGTTCCGCTGTTTCAGAGTAAGTCCTGGTGTCTCTCACTATGTTCTGAGTAAGTCCTAAGTGTGTCTTCTCACTAAGTTTTGAGTAATTCCTTGTGTGGTCTCTCAACTATGTTCTGAATTAATTCCTAGGTGCGTCTTCTCACAATGTTCTGAGCAAGTCCTGAGTGCGTCTTCTCACTATGTTCGAGTAAGTCCTGAAGAGCGTCTTCTGTGTATCTGAGAAGTCTTGGTGCGTCCTTCTCAATAGTTTCTAAGTCCGAGTGCGTCTTCTATGATCTGAGTAAGACCTGGGTGCGTCTCTCACAATGTTCTGAGAAGTCCTTGGGTACGTCTTCTCCTAAGTTCTGATAAGACCTGAGTGCGTCTTCTCACTATGTTCGAGTAAGTCCGGGGTACGTCTTCTCACTATGTTCTGAGTAAGTCAACTGAACCTCTTCTATGGCAGAAATGACATGTATGCCAGGGATGGGGTTTCACTTATTCTATGTGTGGGGTGGGGAGCACTGGCCAACGCAGTGAGGAGCTGTAGGTCTTGTTAACTTGGAATAGTTATGGTATGGGTTTTAAACGGGAAAACACTATACCCTGGGAGGCTGTGACAAGATTTACGTTGGTGAAAACGCAAGAAACCCGACACCCGCTCAATGAACACATTTACGCAAGTAGAACGATACCTGAACAACGCCTGTTGTATCAACACCGTAATTCCACTCAAAACATCACATTAAAATCAGAGACGCCCAATTATGTGATCAAAGAAACTATTTTCCGCAGACGCAAGAGCCTCGAATCGCTGTTTCGAATACAATTAAAAAAACAACGGCAGCTTCACCATCTCTGAAGTCCAGCAAAATTCCTCCTGAAGCAGTAAACCCTGCCATCACATAGTCCCCTCCAGTTAAACTACACAAAGCACCTTACAGAAGTGCAACACACTGAAAGACAACCTGCCTCTTTCCAGTCTATATTTGTCCCAACCTATATTTATGTTTACCCAAGTAATAGCTTTATATCCTTTACTCATGTATCGAAATAATTGCTCTATCCATATTGAATACTTTTGTCACTACTACTAACTATTACTACCCACTAGTGAAAATCGAAATTGTACCCTCTCAAGATTGCACCCTCAGTCTGAGCCTTTACAATACCCTCTGTGTCCAGAGGAATAAGAACATAAACATAAGAATGTAGGAACACTGCAGAAGGCCTACAGGCCCATACGAGCAGGTCCTTTATCAAAACGACGACATCTACCTAAAGCTACTCAATAATATGTCCCCTACCCCTTGACACCATCCAAGCCCGCCCACTCACTCAAAATTTGTCCAGGTCTCTTCTTAAAGCACCCGAAGGACCTAGCCTCTATCACCCCACTGGGAGACTGTTCCACGCATCTACAACTCTGTTAAGAAATTCCAGTACTTTCCTATGTCCTTTCTAAATCTAAATTTATTCCAACTTAAATCCATTATTCCTGTTCTTACCTGGTTTCGACACACTCAGTACTTTATTAATGTCTCCCTTGTTTATGCCCGCATCCACATATACACTTCAATATATCTCCCCTCATTCTGCGCCTCACCATAGAGTGGAGATTTAAGGCTTTAAGTCTATCTTCATACGGGAGGTTCCTTACCCAGTAAATCATTTTAGTCAATCTTCTCTGTATGTTCACTAATGAGTCTATGTCCATCCTGTAAAGGGGACAAAAACTGAGCATTAAGTTCAAAACTGATCAGCCTAATCTATGAGGCCTCAACTCGTGATGTAAAAGCTTAAAATAACTTTGGACTTCTGTAACTTAATACTTCGTGAAGATAAAGTCCAAGTCTGGACCTGACTTAACTCTGTGAAAAAGGTGTCTTGTTCTCCCGTGGACTGAACCAAGATGCCCTCCCTCGAGCAACTTTACCACAACTAAGAAAGAATTTGAGGCAGCGCAAGAATGGTGATACGGCGATTGACCGAGGAAAAACAAGAGGAATTCGTAGTAGTCCTCCTGTTTCGAGTCCCCTCAGTCAAATGGGATCGTGGACAGTGGCTGGCCAGCAGGGACGACGAAGTGAACGATCAATGAGAAGACGAATGGAAAGCCAGAAACGAATGAAGAAGAAAGAGACTGCTAGCTGTGGAAACTCTCCGTGGAAACCACCCAACGCAATCTCGTGCTACCCACGAATGTGAGTCTCCTACTGGATCGTCGACAACGAAACGACAACAAGGAAGGTAAGAAAATTGTTGTTGTGGGATATCCAGTATAGATACATGTAGATGGCATTCTGCTTGAAGGACAGGAGTAGGAGACAAAGGTATGCTTTCCTGGGGCTGGATGGAGGACATATGTTAGCCGGCTTGACAACATCCAGAACGGTAATGGATCAATCCTATTATTAGCCTCAGTGCTGAGGCAATGAGTAGCAAGCGTAAAGTGAGGATTTAGTTTAGAAAGTCAGGACAGCTATAGACATGATAGAAGAAGGGGGGTCGCCCTGTTATTATGTGGCATTTTGCCAAGAAGAGTGTTGGTAATGAATGGTTGTCCAGAGCAATTGGTATTAATTAAATGTTGGCTGGATAAACACTGTAAGGATAATGCAGTACCATTCATTGACAAACTGGGACAGACTTCTAATGGCCGAAATGACATGTATGCCAGGGATGTTTCACTTAACCAGGCAGGTGTGGGTTTTCTGCTAACTAAGTTGAGGGGTGTTAGACTTTAAACTATGATTAGTTAAGAGTATGGTTTAGAAATGATTAATAATGAGTATGGATATATTGACTTATGCTCGATATTAAGAAAAAAAAAATCATAATAGTAACTGTCATGGAGTAACTTCTGGTAGATGATAATTTCAAATTGTTGGTAAAAACAAAGATGAATAAGAAAAATTGTGCAGAAGAAAAAACATATGATGGTATTTAAGCTACACGGGGAGTTCCGAAGAGGGGGCAAAGGAAATAAAATTAATGAAATAACGTTGTAAGCAGGTGCGGGGACTGGAGTTCATTGCATTAACTGAAACGTGTTATGAATTTAATAGATCGGGAATTAGGACTGGGCTGATGTAATATTCTGTGATTTTAAGGTGATTCCAAATTGGACTAATGTTATGGGGATAGGGGGAGAGGTGATGGTTTGGAGTGGAGAGAAGAGAGAGAGCGGCGAGTGTAGGTGCCAATTAAAAAATTATTGGTATAAAAAATATGGAGCAGTAACAGCAGATCCTCCTGTTTGGCTAGGAGTTCGTGGACGGGTTCAAGCAAAACTAATTCTTGGTGTAATATACCGACATCTCCCAGGCTTGGATCACGAATAGAGGAGGACTTCTTTGGGTACTATATTTGTTAGGGCTTCTGGAACACAGAAAACGTAGTCCCCATGTAGGGGACTTTAACTTTATCCAAATTGACTGAATTCTTTGACAGGTAATCTAGAGTCCAGTGACTTCATGGAACAGTTTCAGGACTGTTTCTGAAACAGAGTGTAACTGAACCTACAGGGGTAATAATTTGCTAGACCTAGTCTTCAAGATAAGGAAAAAACTCGTGAATATCTGAAATCACTGAGAGCTTGGCGCAAGTGATCACAAATCCATCACCTTAGCATAATTGGGAATGCAAGATAATGACAATACAGTAAAAATCCCCGATTTTTCGTTCTGCCGATTATAATGGAACTTAGAACATCTGTCTAATCTTGATTGGGGTTATCTAGCTAATGATTTATTGACGATAATCATACTTATGAAAATATGAAGGACTGCTTTTATGATTGCTTTTTCTTAATAATGTACAAAGTGCCCAGAGTATATACCATTTCCCCCCAGAGAGAAATTAGTCTAATAATAACGATCCCCAAATGGGTTAACAGAGGCTAAAGCATCTATTAGGGAGAAAAGGGAAATTATAGCGCATCCAGAAGAGGAGAGGTTAACCTTATTGACCAATATGTCAGCTTAAAAGAGAATAAAAAAGGCATTAGAAATGCTAAACCGACGATGAAATTAGAGTTGCTAATGAATCAAAGACTAATCCCAAAGGGATTCTTTCAAGTGTAATAGGACTAAGGTGAAGTGAAAAAGTAGGACCTTGGAAAATTGGAATGGACATCTGACGGATAACGAACTGAATGTGCTCCTTAAATAATGACTATTTTTGACAGTTTTACATAAGAACATAAGAACATAAGAAAGGAGGAACACTGCAGAGGCCTGCCTGGCCCATACTAAGGCAGGTCCCTTTAACAATTCAATCCGACTAACAAACACATTTACCCAACCCAATTTTCAATGCTACCCAATAAATTGTAAGCTCTGATGTGAAAGTCCCACTCAATCCAACCCTTCCCACTCATGTACTTATTCCAACCTAGATTTTGAAACTAACCCAAAGTCCTCGCCTCAAATAACCCAACTAGTTTGACTGTTCCACTCATCAAACTACCCTATTTCCAAACCAATACTTTCTCTATGTCCTTTCCTAAATCTAAACTTATATCTAATTTAAATCCAATACTGCGGTTCTCTCTTGGAAGACATCCTCAAAGACCTTATTAATATCCCTTTATTAATACCATCTTCCACTTATACACTTCGATCAGGTCTCCCTCCCCTCATTCTTCGTCAAACAAGTGAATGTAACATAAGAGTCTTCAATCTTCTTCATAAGGAAAGATTTCTGATGCTATGTATTAATTATTCATCCTACCTGAATGTTTCTAGACGAATTTTATGTCCTTTTTGTTAATACGGAGACCAGCAACTGACTGCATAATCAAGGTAGTCCCTTACTAATGATGTATAAAGCGTAACAGTATGACCTCAGTACTTCTGTGCTTACACTTCTTGATAATATATCCCAGTAATCTATTTGCCTATTACGTACCTAGGGCATTGCTGTTTTGGTTTAAGTTGCTGCTCACCATAACCCCCAAGTCCTTTTCGCCAATCTGTAGGCTAAGTTCTACATCATTTAATTTATATAAGTACTAGGGTTTAATGGCACTCCCAAGCTTCAGAACCTTGCAACTTATCTACAATGAACTGCATCTGCCACTGTTTTCTGACCAAGAATCGATTTTTTGTTTTAAGCCCTCCTGAAGTTCCCTAACATCTACGTTTGAATCAATATCCCTACGCTATCTTTGTGTGCATTCGTCGAATTTGCTCATATCATAGTAATTATCCCTCATCAAGATCATTGATAATATTATAAACAACAACGTGGCCCAAGACGATCCCTGTGGAACGACCACTTGTTACAGATACCCACTCTGATTTACCCCATTTAATGGACACTCTCTGCTTCCTGTCATGAGCCAAGACACTATCCACGAGGAGCACATTTTTCCCCCGAAGATTCCATGGCCTGCCCACTATTCTTAATCAGACCAATGGTGCGAACTCTATCAAAAGCCTTACTACTAAAATCTAAGTAAAAATATCAAATTCTTTATGTTTGTCAACATGCGCTCAAAACTTTACTGAAGAAAGTATTAATAAATTATTTAGACAAGACCGCCTCTTGTGAATCCATTCTGATGTATCATTAATCAAGCTATGCTATCGAGATGGCTTCTTAATAATCTCAGCTATAATGACTCTAGTAATTTGCCTACAATTTGAGGTCAGGCTTATTGGTGCGGTAATTTGACGGTAACGACTTGTCCCCTGTTTTAAAAAATAGGAGTTACATTGGCCATCTTCCCACAAATCAGACACACACCTGTTTGAAGAGATAATTAAAAATATAGTTAATGTTTTCACAGAGTTCCATTTTGCAATCCATAAAAACCCTTGAAAAAACCTCAATCAGGACCCGTCGACTTATTTTGCTTCAGTCTGTCTAACTGCCACACACCATCTCACTAGTGACTGTGATGTTACATAATTTAACTTCTTCTAGCCACTGTAAAATTAATTACTTGGAATATTGTTAGTGTCTTTCCGTGGTAAAAACTGAGAGAAAATAATTATTTAAAATCAGAGCACAATTTTCATTCACATTGTCATTAAGGTGCCCATAGTTATTTTTAAAAGGGACCTATCATATCTCTAACTTTTTGTTCTATAGACCTGGAAAAAAACTTTTTGGGTTATTTTTAGAATCCCTAGCAACTTTAATTTCATAGTCCCTGTAAGCTTTCTATCCCTTGTTACTGTCCCTCTATGTCAAAATACTGTTCTAAGATGACCCTCAACCTCTTTTGATACCGCCTATAAAATCCTTTCATATCCCAGTAGATATTTGAGTCCTTATTATTCATCCATTTTGTCATTTCTATTTGATCTAATTTCTTATATTGATAAACGCTCTTTGAGCAGCATGTAATAGTGTTCAGAAAACTGTCCATATTGATAGCTCCTACGTTACCCCAGCAGTCAACATATGATAAGTAGTTCTTTTAAGCCCATCGTAATCTGCTAAGCGAAAATCTGGGACTGTTACTGAGTTATCGCTACTATCGTACTTCATTCAATGCTAAAATGTAATTGATTTGTGGTCGCTAGCACCCAGTTCCTCCGAAATTTCTAAATATTAACAAGGATTCATTGATGCCATAACTACGCAAGCAGGTTATTTCCCCTTGTAGGTTGCTGTCATCAAACTTGCTACAAAAAACATCCTGAAATACATCTAAAGAAGTCGACATTCTAAATTCCCAGTCAAAAATTCAATCAACATGACTCAAATGTTAAAGTCTCCTAGAATTACACATTATCGTGCCTTGTGGCCTTAACAATTTCCTCCCCATAGTAGTTTCCCTTGTCCTATCTAAGTAAGGGACGGTAATATCACTCCGTAAAATCAGTTTTCATGCCCCCTGAAAATTCTATCCAAACAGACTCTGAAAGTGTTTCCTTCAGACTTAATACCCTTTTTTAGCAACAGTTTCAAGCGATCTCGGACGACATGCCACCCCACCCCCTCCCAAATACTTCTATCTACTTGGAACAATTTAAAAAAACCCTGAATATGACATTCCGCATGCAAGGTCCGCGACTTTTGAATTAAACCACGTCTCAGTTTAGGCAAATACATCAATGTTACCTACACAAGCAACTAATCACAACTGCGTCCATCTTATTCCTAGCACTACGGCAATTAGCATAATAAACATTGAAAGACTCTCCTTTCTCTTTACCCTTCCTGCACATTTCTATTTATATTTCCACAAAACGCTATTACCGCTTTATCACCCAAATGTCCCTGGCTTTTCAATAACTACTCGTTCTTATTATTACTAGTTTTCCCCTAGAACTCGTAATATTACTACACTGGGACTTCACTGATTTTTCCTGCCAAAAACCCATACCACTAACTAATCCTAGTTTAAAGTCCTAACTGCTCCTCCACTGCAGTTGCCAGTGCTCCCCACCCCACACCTAGATAAGTGAACCCCATCCCTAGCATACCTGACATTTCTGCCATAGAAGAGGTCCCAGTAGTCATGAATGATACCGCATTTCCTTCAGTATTTGTCCAGCCAGCAATTGACACCAATTGCCCTGGACAACCGCATTTCACTTCCACCTCCCCTCCTTGCAAAATACCCACATATGAGAGGTTCCCACCCATACTTCTAGAGATTTATTATCTATTGCTGAACTATACTGCAAATCAGGACTCACTCCTACGTCTGCCAACATCGTTGCTCCAGCACTGTAGTACCAGATAATAGATTGTCTCCCATTACCTCTCATGATGTCATCCAGACGGCTAACAATATCCACCAACCCAGCCCCAGGAAGCAAACTCTCTGTCTCCTACTCCTTCCTTCAAGCGAACGCCCTATCCATATACCTAACTTTGCTAATCCCAAACAACAACAATATTCTTACCTTCCTTAAAGTCTTTTTCACGTGTCCGTTTTCCCAGTATCAACTCACAATCCGACGGTAGCATGAAATTATTGGATGTTTCCACAACAGTTTCCACGGCAGAGTCTCTTTCTCTTCATCGTTTCCTACCTTTCCATTTCGTCTTCTTGATCGTCACTTCTTTCCCTGCTGTCCAGCCCCTGACCAGATTCCCTTCTTTACCTGAGGACTCAAAACAGAGGACCTACTACGAATCTTCTTGTTCACCTCGTCAATCGCCAATTCCAAATTCGCGCCCAACCTCAAATCTTCCTTAATCAGTTGGTAAAAGAGCTCGGATGGAGTCATCTTGTAAATCAGATTCCCAGTAATATCAATGATTACTAGTTCCTGATGAATTTAAGTTAACTAATATTACTGTAAAAGGACACAAGTGCAACTAATGTGACATTTATTGTGGCAACGTTTCGCTCTCAGGAGATTTATCAAGCCATTTACAAACAATACATGGACACAGAGGTATAAAAGGCTCTGAGTGAAGTGCAATACTAGTGAGGTACCATTTCGATGTTCACTAGTGGTAGTAGTAGTAGTAACAAAAATAATACAATATGGAAGAGCAAATAATTCGTACATGAGTAAAAAGGATAAAAATAGCTATTACTTTGGTAAGCATGAAAATAGGTGTGGACAAATATAGACTGGAAAGAGGCAGGTTTCTTCGGTGTTACACTCTGTAAAAGTGCTTGTGTAGTATAACAGGAGAGACTATGTGATGGCAGGGTTTACTGTTTTCACAGGAGGATTCTTGCTAATGACTTCGGAGATGGTGAAGCTGCCCGTTGTTTTGTATTAATTGTATTCGAAACAGCGATCAGTGCTGATTCAAGCACTTTGCGGTGTGCGAAATAAGTTTCTTTGATCACTAATAGGGCGCTCCTGAATTGCATGATGAGAATTGATTGGTGTAAATTTTTCGGTTTTGTACACAGTGCGTTGTTTAAGTTGTCCGTTCCAACATGCGTAAATGTGTTTCATAGAGGCGGGTGTCGCGTTTCATTGCTGTTTCACCTACGTAGATCTTGTCACAGCCTCCCACCGGGTATATGTAAACTCCTGCATTGAACTGGTTCGTGTGCTTGGGTTTAGTCCTGTTAGATCCTTTATTGAAAGTGGTAGAAGTGATGGCGACTCTGGAGTTAGCTGTAAAGTACTTTGAGACGTAGAGAGCAACCCTGCTGTTGGGAAGAATTATAACTTTGATGGATCGTGTTGATGCGTGGAGAAAATGATGATCTGAAGAGCTCTTTCTGCAGTCTTTGAAGAAAAAATAGGAAATTGTAACTCAGTGAATGTTTGTGTGAATGTAAGTACATACCTCGTCAAGAAACTCAGGACTACAAATTCGGTATGCACTCTAGAAAAACCGATGAAGATGCCCTTTGGTCTTGGTATCTTGATCTGGAAAAAGTGTGTGAGGTCATTTTATATGGTGGGATTCCGATAACTTGAATCTAGTTGTTGTCTACTTTGTGAATGAGGACGTCGAGGAAATGAAGCTTGTCATGGGAGACTCTTCTCTAGTGTAAACTGAATCGCTGGTTCCAACTGCGTTGAGCTTGCCTGAAGATCCCGTACATCAAAACGTATTTGAGTTATTACGGAGACATCGACCACGTAACGTAAACCAATTGATCGCTTGAGGGGATATGTTGGCGAAAGTGTTCGGACTCTAGGTGTATCCATGTAAAAGTTGGCTAGGACGGCACTTATTGGGGACCCATTCCATGCCGTAGGTTTTTTAAGAGCTTGTTATTGAAAGAAAATACAGATGAGTTAACACAGAGTTCAATCAAGTCACAAAACTCCGATGAAAGGAAGATTAAAGGTCATGGTTTGACTTTACGTCGTAGAACTCGATAGCTTACTTGGTAGGGTGTAAAAAAAAAAAACCTTTATTTTGTTGAAGAGGGAAGTCACATCCAAACTGCTTAAGTTTCTTGTTTCGGATGAGAGGTTACGGTATGCGATGAGAAGTCGCCGAGTGTATAAGATGAGCGGGGCTGATGGACCCCAGAAGGCAGGAAATGATGATTGCAAGAACTCCGCTAGTTGTGTGTAGCACTGCATACCAGACGTGATTTGGTCTGATAGGAATATTGTGTATATGGGTCTTGTAAACATACATGTGTGCTGTTTAGGGTTTCTTGGTAACAGTTACAAGAAGTTTCTTCCCTTCTCTAGGCGTTTGAGTATTGTCTTGTTTTGTATTAGAAAGTCTTTGGTGAGCGTCTCCCACTGTTGAGTGCTGATGGGTCGTATGTAGATTGATCATTCAAAAGGTCCATCATTTTAGTGTTGTAGTCACTGGTGTTGAGTATGACGACTCCACCTCCTTTGTCGGCGGTGGTGACGATAATGTTGGGGTCGTTGGCGAGGTCCTTAAGGGCAGTGATGTATCTTCTAGGAAGTTAGAAGAAGAAGGTTCACATAAAGCTGCAGTGAGAAGGCCCTTATATAACCCTTCTGGAAGTTGCTGTCACTGTGTCTATGGTTCTGGTAACAAGATTGAGTTGATAGTTAGGTTTGCGTATGTTGGTGGTAAATTTGAGTCCCAGACTCAGTGCTTGTTTCTCGTAGTCGGTTAAGGTGCGTGACGATAAGTTGTTTATCAGGGATTCGCGTCCCATTTCCTTCCATCGACTGTTAGGGGCAGAGGTACTGAAGTTTGCGATTGAGTTTGATCTTCTGTTGGAGGTTAGCTGTGGTGACTGTGCTGAGAATATGCTCAGCAGTGTGTTGGTCAATCTGAAGTTTGGGCCCCTCATATTCCTTGCAGTTTCAAGGTTTTTCCTTAGCGATGTTAAAAAAGTTTCTTCGGCACATTCAGGTTAAGTAAGCTTGGGGTAGCTGGAGAGAAAGGGGTGCTTGGAGTTGGAGAGTTGTGCAGGAGTAGACTTAGGGATCACCTTCTCTGCCAGGCAAATCTTGTAGGAAGTTGTGTCTGTTGCGATAGCTGTGAGCACGAAGAAGGGTGTCCAAATAACGTCTGCATGAAATGTCCATTATGTTGCGGTGTGTCCGACAGATTGTAATAAAGTTGTAGAATTACCGACAATATGTAAAGTAAAAGGACACAAGTGCAACTAATGTGACATTTTTGTGGCAACGTTTCGCTCTCCAGGAGCTTTATCAAGCCATTACAAACCCAAAACATGGACACAGAGGGTTATAAAAGGCTCAGAGTGAGTTGAAATCCACTAGTGATACTCCATTTCGATGTCCAACAGTGGTTAGTAGTTGTTGTAGAGTTTGTAGCTGAAAAAGTATCACAATATAGTAGAGCAATTATTCTTACAAGTAAAAGGATATAAGAGCTATTACTTGGTAACATAAAATAGGTTGGACAAATATAACTGGAATGAGGCAGTTTTCAGTTTCACTCTCTGTAGCTTTTAGTATAACAGGAGAGATATGTGATGGCAGGGTTTACTGTTTCAGGAGGATTCTTGCTAAGACTTCGGGATGGTGAAGCTGCCGTTTGTTTTGTTTAATTGTATTCGAAACAGCGATCAGTGCTGATTTAAGGGGACTTGCGTGTGCGGAAATTAGTTTCTTTATCCCCTAATTGGGCCGTCTCTAATTTCAAAGATTTATTCTTTTTACCCGGGTTTTTGGGGGGGGGTTTTTTTTAGGGGGCATTTCGC
>NC_069426.1:14484719-14502926 GCF_026875155.1 Cherax quadricarinatus
AAAAGGTTTGGGGGAAATCGGACTGACGACACTGGAGGACAGAAGGGTTAGGGAGACATGATAACGACGTATAAAATATTGCGAGGAATAGATAAGGTGGGCAGAGACAGGATGTTCCAGAGATGGGACACAGAAACAAGGGGTCACACTTGGAAGTTGAAGACTCAGATGACTCAAAGGAATGTTAGGAAATATTTCTTCAGTCACAGAGTTGCCAGGAAGTGGAAGTCTGGAAAGTGACGTAGTGGAGGAAGGAACCATACATAGTTATAATACGGGGTATGATAAAGCTCATGGAGCAGGAAGAGGACCTAGTAGCGGTCAGTGAAGAGGCGGGGCCAGAGCTTAGTCTCGACTCCTGCAACCACAAATAGGTGAGTACACATACGCACATGAGCGTACAGACACACACGAGCACATGCACTCACGCATGTATAAGTACACAAAAACACACACAAACATGCACACAAGCACATACATACATATACATACACACACACACACATATACACATACACACTCACACACACACACACACATACACAATCCTTGAAGCGATTTACAATTTGCTCTGGGCCACATAAGTGTTGGGAGAGCCACAGTTTTATTAGTGAACTAGAAAGTGATACTTGGTGGCGCATTCAGAGTTGGCAGTAGTGTGTTCCAGGCAACGTTGCCACATGTCACCCAAGAAAGATAATAAAGAGAAACAAATGTGTGACCAGTGAAAGAAATACAGTGAATAGGGTACATTATATATTGAGAAGAAACGGAGGTGGATATGCACCAGAACATCACATCGAGCTGGACAATCTACAGGCTGCTTCACAAGTATTCACCTATGCATGGTTGTGGGTTGTGGGTTTTGATTTCCAGTTAACCGCCAAGCTGATTGTGAACGGTCCACTGAGTACTAGGAGTACTCCTTACTGAGTACTCCTAGTACTCAGTAACGGAATAGCAATTGGTAATTTATAGAATATGGCGAGACAGGATTCTATAAGACTAGTTGGAAGTAGTAGCATAGAGGATGCAGAATAGCAGGTAGGTGTGGGTCAGGCCATAGGAGGGAATGTGGCCAGGTAAGTCAGCTAAGGGAACACTGTAAACTCCATATTCACACTCATACTGGCAGGAAATGGCGGAAATCGTACGCCAAATCCAGCCATTTCTGGAGTGGAACCACAGTCGATGGCCTCCACTCCAAACCAACAGATACAGATACTAATGCCGGAAAAAAATCCCCCCCCCCAGTACCAACAATACCACCAGTCCGATGACATTCTTCTTTGCAAATATACAGGGTCTAAAGCCAGCAACGAACAACAAAATACCTTTCATCCGTGGACTGCTTGCAGAGGCAAATGCAATATTTGCGGCTTTCACAGAGACCCATATAAAGGATCACTTGGACAACGGAATATGGATCCCAGGTTACAACCTATACAGATGTGACAGAGTGAACAGGCAAAAGGGGGGACGGTTGGCCTGTATATCGCAGAGTCACTTGTGTGCACAGAACTGCTTAATGCCTCAAATGATGTAGTGGAAGTTTTAGCAGAAAAGATCGAGAACAAAAAACCTAGTCATTGTGGTAGCCTACAAGCCTCCGGTGCAACGTCCCAGCAATTCCAGGAACAGCTGTTAAAAATTGACCACTGTCTGGAAAATCTGCCAGCTCCTGCCCCCAACATCTTGCTCCTGGGGGATTTCACCTTGAGGCATCTAAAATGGAGGAATTTAGCAAATAATGTTGTTGCAGTAATGACACCAGGAGGCAGCTCTGATGAAAACTCACACACACACGAGCTTTTAAATCTCTGCACAAAATTCAATTTAAACCAGCAAATAATAGAGCCTACTAGACTGGAGAATACACTAGACCTCATCTTCACTAACAATGATGATCTGATACGAAATGTCACCATATCAAAAACAATATACTCAGATCACAACATAATCGAGGTTCAGACATGTATGCGCAGAACCCCAGACAGACAAAATGAGATTAGTCACGAGGGAGCTTTCACCAAATTCAACTTCAATAACAAGAACATGAAGTGGGACCAAGTAAATCAAGTCCTAAACGATATAAGCTGGGAAGATATACTAAGCAACACAAACCCCAACTTATGCCTAGAACGGATTAACTCGGTGGCACTCGATGTATGCACAAGGCTTATTCCTTTAAGAAAAAGGAGAAGTAGATGTAAAATAGAAAGAAGCAGGCGCTCCCTTTACAGGCGACGGAAAAGAATAACAGAGCAGCTAAAAGAGGCCAACATATCTTAAATGCGTAGGGAGTCACTGGTCAGAGAAATAGCAAACATCGAACTTAAGCTAACGGAATCTTATAGGAGTCAGGAATCGTGGGAAGAACTTAAAGTCATAAATTAAATCGAAAGAACCCCAAAGTATTTCTTTTCTTATGCAAAATCAAAGTCGAGAACAACATCCAGTATTGGGCCCCTACTCAAACAAGATGGGTCCTACACAGATGACAGCAAGGAAATGAGTGAGCTATCACAGTCCCAATATGACTCAGTTTTTAGCAAGCCGCTAACGAGACTGAGAGTCGAAGATCAAAATTATTTTTTTATGAGAGAGCTTCAGAATTTGGTTAACACAAGCCTATCTGATATTATCCTGACACCAAATGACTTCGAACAGGCGATAAATGACATGCCATGCACTCTGCCCAGGCCCAGACTCATGGAACTCCGTGTTCATCAAGAACTGCAGGAAGCCTCTATCACGAGCTTTTACCATCCTACGGAGAGGGAGCATGGACACGGGGGTCGTCCCAAACAGTTACAAAAAAACAACAGAAAACCCAAAAATCCACAAAGGGGGCAGTAAACCCAATAGAAAAAGAACAAACAGACCGATCCCCACTAAATTCCATTTTTTTTAAAATTTTTTGAAAGGTCCAAGAAGCAAGATTCCCCTCCCATTTTTTTCCCTTAAATTTTCCAACCCGGGGCCCAACAGGGGTTTAGAGCGGGGTCCCCCTTGCCCTGTTCAGCTACTGGATCACTACGCAAGGTCCTAGAGGCCTGGGAAAAAACAAAAAGAATGCAGATTTAAAAATTACAGACTTTGAAAAAGGGCCCTTTCGACAATTTGTGACCTTGTGTAATAGGCACAAAATGCGTAAAAAAGGGAAATAACAGGAAAATTTGGGGTAGAGGGATCTATAATTTCCTCAAAACAGAACCCCAAAGAGTATATCAACAGAGTAAAGTCTGGGGGCGGCTAGGGTAAAAAGCTCTGTTCCACAAGGCACATACTCACCCCCATCTTTTTTTCCCCCACCCTCATATCTAAAATAAAACAAGGATTCGGGCCAAACAGCACCGTGTCTTTCTTTGCAATGACACCCGAATTTTTGCAGGGAAAAAGTGTCTTCCTTGCAGACACTGCAAGGGGGGACAACAACCAAATTTTTTCCCAATTTGGGGCAGAAAAAAATATGAAGTTCAACGATGAGAAATTTCAATTCCCCCGAAAATGGTAAAAAATGGGGGAAAATTTAAAAAACTTCACCCGAGTCCCAAAAACCAAATTCCCTTTCCCCCAAAAAAGTAACCCAAAAAAAAAAACGTCCAAAGACCGGGGGAAAAGGGGATAAAGTCGGAGGTTCTCCCCTTTAAAGGGAAACCATAACATTGTATCAACGCATCTGCAAAAAAAATGACAGGATGGAAAATTAAAAAACCTTCAAAATAGGGATGCTCGGGGCCCATGTTGGAAAATTTCGGGCGCTTGTTCTTTTAAAGGCTGGACTTTTTGCTGCAAATTACAGCCCTTTAAAGGGCAGGTGAAATTCCCTGACCTAAAAAAATGTAAAAAGAACATTCAGGGCGCACTAACGGAATAAAACCCCATAAATTAACGGGGAGCACTTGGGGTTTCCCTAAAACCTGGATTCCCGGGAAACGCAGGGGGGGGAGAGTTTACTTGATTTTTATACACCGGGGAAAATCCCTAGGGGGACTAGAACCCAAAACTTGCACACGAAAACACTCAAAAACGAAACCAAAAAGACTGGCGGGGGGGACTTTTGAAACCATGCCCCCAATGAAAACCCGGGGTCCCCTAGCACGTTTAAGGGGACAATACAATAAGGGGTCGGGGGCCCGGGGCTTTTCAACTCCCCCCCCGAGCAACATGGGGGGGGAAAAAACCAATAAAACCCTTTGGTGCCCTTCGGGGCCCCAACGGGAAAGAAAAAACAACTAAAGGGTCGGTTTTTTGACCAGCCGGGTGTGGCTCGTACTTTGGATTGCGTGAAGCCAGAAAAGTAACTAGCCGGGTTTTTAAATCACGCCCCTGATCCCCAGGAGGGCCGGGGTCACGCCCGGGGCCCGGGGGGCATTAAACCCCCGGAACTCTCCCAGGAAACCCTTCCCGGTACACCGGGCCAACACAAAATTTCCCATTAAAAAAACCCCACATATATTTTCCCCCAAAAACCACACCCCCGCACCCTGGCGAGGGGGTTTGAGTGGGCGCCTGTAAACAAGCGGGGGTTCCAAGGGGTCAGTCCTAGGCCTGTGCTTTTTTTGGGCCCATATGTGAACGAAAATAAGGGAAGGGGACTCGATCAAATGGGGGTTTTTTTTTGGGTGATTTTGGGTTTAATTTTGGGGAAAATTTTTAAAATGGTCGGGGATTTAGGGCAGGACTACAAAGGGGGGCCTGATTTGGGCTCCAACTTTTGGGGGGCCCAACTGGGCCCTTTGGTTTTCCCCTTTGGAAAAAAAGTATAAGGGGGGAAAGGGGCGGTTTTTGTACAATTTTAAAGGTAGTTGGAAAAGGACGGCCCCCTAAAAGGGGGGCCCCCGGGGGGGTGGTTTAACCCCCGGATACAATTCCAGGGTGCAATCTTTCTTTTTTAACCTGAAGCTTTTAGGGCTTTGGGGCCAAACCCTAAGGGGATAGCTTTCCCCGCCCCTCAGAAAGGAATCCGTTTAGACTCCAAACCCTTTAAAAGGGTCGGCCGGCCATTTTGGGGAAAGTATGCATCCCTTTTTTAAATTCCCCCCTGGTCAAGCACGTAAAAATTTGAGAAAGGAAAAGGGTTCCCAATAAGCCTATTTTTTCCAGATTTTTGGGGTTGCCCTTACGGGGAAAAGGTTTAAGGGTGGGCCCTAGGAACGGGGGTGGGGGCCGGGGGAAAATTTGCAAGGTGGAAAGAAAAAATGTTCCGAGTTGGGAAAAAAGGAAAACCAAGGGGGTCACAAATTTGGGGGTTGAAAAACCGGGGTGGGTTCGGGTGGGGTTTTCTTCGGGGGACCCGGAGTTGGTAACAAGGGGGGGAAAAACCCCGTAAAAATTTTTTTGTTTTTGGGGGTGGGGAAGGGGTTTACATCCCCATTTAAGCGGGGGGTTTTAGGGGGGGGCTCTTGGACGGGGAGGAGGCCATTTGGGCCCAAACGGGGGAAAAAGGGGGTCGGAGGCCTTGGGAGGGGGCCCCCTTGGAAAAAAACCACAAAAAAGGGGTGGAAAATTTGGGGTGGGTAACAACATCCAAACACCTCCAAAAACCAAAGGGGGGACTGTTGGGGGTTTGGGTGGGGGGACAGGAAGTTAAAAAGGAATTTTTAAAGTTTTAGGGGGGTTTGAAGGGGGCCCAAAAAGGAAATTTTTGGGGGCGGCCCTTTTTAAATATTTTTAAAGAAGAGGTAGGAAAAACTCGGGAAACCAAAAGAGGGGAGAGGACCTTGTCCGGTGATCATTAAAGAAGGGGGGGCCGGGAAACTAAAGTCCCTTTCAACCCCTGCAAACACAATTGGGTAGTACACAAGAAACACAGTAAACAAAACCCAGCAAGAAGTGAAGGTTTCCCCCGGGGAAGGTTTGATATAGGTCCCTTTAAGGGGCAAGGGGGCCCGGTTATGTTCCCTCCAGGACCCTGGGGGAGGGAGGCAGAGGCGCTATGTTTACTCCTAACAGCAATTTTTAAATACATCATCGAGAAAGGGGAGTTGCCCTGGGGGCCAGGGGAAAGACACAAAGTGGGCCCAATTTTTACAAAAGGAAAAAGACATGAAGTATTTAAATTACAGACCAGTGTCATTTTTTGAAAAAGTTTTGTATGAAAACTTGGAGAAGACTTTCAAAGATTTGGGGGAAACCCCCCCTTTAAAAAAGGAATTTCTCATAAACACCCACCAACTTTGGTTTCGGGGGACGAAAAATCCCGTGTCAAAAACCCTACGGGGTTTTCGACATGGAAACCCTTTAAAACAAGAAAAGAGAGGGGGGGGTTTGGATTGCATTTTTTTGGGACTAAAAAGGGAAGGGGGTTTGCACATTTCCCACCCCAAGAGACTATTTGGCAAAAACGGGAGGACCAGGCGGGGATAACGGGGAAGGGCACACAATTTATCGGGGGGAATTCTTTTTTGGGAAAAGAACCCGGAAGTCATGGCACATGGCGAGGTGCAGATTTGGGTGAAATGGATCGGGCGGAGTCCACGGGGTCAGTCCTGGGTCAGTGCGGGTTTTTTAGAAATTTGTGAACGACTTGCAGGAAGAAATGACTTGAAGTGTCCCTTTTTGGGCCGAGAGGAACTGATAGAAGATCTGGCCCGGCTGCCCCCCCGGGTCCAGAAATTGACCCTGGAGCTCCCCCCCACCAAGTGAAAAGTCATAAAGTTTGGGGGAAAGGGGCAAAAAAGACCGCAGAGGGGAAGTAGGTTTTGGGGGCCAGAGACTAAAAACCTCATTTCAAGGAAAAAGATTTGGGGGTGATATAACCCCGGGCCCACATCTCCTGAGACACCAATAAACCCAAATTTAACTGCGGGGAAAGCATATGGGGCCTGGGCAAATCCCCCAAAACCCAGCATTCCACATTTTAAAGGGAATCATTCAGAACCCTGTACACCTTGTACGTTAGGCCCATTTTTGGAGTAGGGAGCACCAATCTGGAACCCACACCGAGCCAAGCCTTTAAAGAAACTGGGAGAAAGGGGGAAAAGGGTTTTGAAAAAGGGACTGCCCCCGGGAGCAAAGGGGGTATGTCCTCGAGAGGGGTTTAAAGGGGAAACCCGATCTGTGATTCTGGGGACAGGAGAAAATGGGGGACACATGAAAAATGACATTAAAAAATCCTTAGAGAAATTTTGAAAAGGGGGGACAAAGACAGAATTTTCCCAAAAAGATGGGACTTTCAACAAGGGGACTCATTTGGAATTTGGGGAAGAAAACCGATAATCACAGGGATGTTGGGGGAAGTATTTTCTTCAGCCACGGGGTAGTTCCCGGAAATAGAATAGTTTGGGAAAGGGGTTATAACGATATTATTTGGGGGATACTGGTAGCAGGGAGTAAAGGAAAACATCTTTGCCCCAAGGGGTGGTGGGTACACAGGGCTTGTGTTTTTTGTGCCCCTGGGTGGGGAAAGGGGGTCCCCCAAAGGGGGGGGAGAGAGCGAGGGGGGTTTTGGGGGTTTGTTCTTTTTGGGTAGGCCCCGAGTGAGTTTAGAGATTTTGGGGGCCCCGCATCCCACTCCTTTTTTGGGGTGGCCAGAGGGGAGCACCTTTGTGGCATGAAAAAAAGAACTAAGCGGCAGACACATAGGCCCCGTCTGTTTCAGACATACAGGCTGGGACACAAAAAAACCCGCACGGCCAAACCGGAAACCTCACGGGCGTCCCGAAATGACAATACTGGGGTAAAAAAAAACTCGGGTCTCTATCTTTTAGGGGAAAAAAGGGGCATAGAACACAAAAAAAAAAAAATGTAAATACATATGGGCCCTAGAAAAAAACTTCCCACAGGGAGGGAAGAAAAAAACATGTGGGGGGTGCTAAAAATCGTGGTTTTAAAGGGCCCTTTAGCTTTTACGGGCATCAAATGCCACACCTTCCTTTCGTTTTGGGCAGATACGGGAAAACCCGAAAACATCCCCTGCGGGGTGACTGTGACGTAAAAGGGTACCCGGGCTCCTCTGGGGAAAAGTTTAAGGGGAGACATCGTTTGGAGTCCAAATGCAGGGTTTTACTCAAACCGGGCACGACATGCTGGGGGCCCTCGAGGGAGGGATGACAAAACTCGGCAATGGGGGAGGACTTCTTTTTGGGAAGGGGACTCAGGAGGGCACTTCCGCTGTACTTTTTGCTGGGCTGTCCCCTGCCCGGGTACGGGGGAGTAAGTTTATGAAATGAGTCGTGATGGAGATAACTGGGTGAAACATCTGGGGGTTTTTAACATCATGGGACCAGAAAAAAAAATGCAGTGAGCGAGTTAGCATCAAAAATGCAGGCTGCTCATTAAACTTGTACACTAGGTGACACAGCGCCCGCCGACAGGGCTAACTACAGCTTGAAAGAGTGTCTTTTCTCGGAGTTGGGGTTATGGCAGAGGGTTTGTCTTAAACTCCCCGACTTGTTTTTCTACATAAAATGCATTCTGAAGGTCTGGAGATGAAATGAAAAAAAAATTTTCTATGGGGAAACGTAAACAGGGACATTCTGCAGAACATCACGAGCGAGGGGCATAAGAGCTTTCGTCAAGGGGCCCCGGTCACTCGGGGGGGTGGTAATATCAGTGTCAAATTTTTCTGGGCACACCTGACCCCCCCCCCCCAAACCCCAAAAAAAAAAAAAAAAAACAAAAATCTACACAGGGGGACCGACCACAGTCCACATGGACACACGGAAAACTTTTCAAAACACCCGCGGGAAAAATGCGGTGCAACAGCCCTTTTAAATAGGGAAAAAAAAGCTTTTCTGTGCACCAAAAAAATGACATAAACCATACACTTTAAAATGTGAGAACACCCGACTGAGAGAAAAAATTTAATTAAAAAACGACATATATCTTTTATCAAAACTTTTTCGCAATACTGAAAATTTACTAGAACCTCGAAAGGGGACATTATGTGATGTCAGGGTACATCACGAGGGGGACGGGCAGTAGCACTGTGGAAAATCAGCAGACATCTTTTGAGGAGACGCAGGCAGACCTCATGAATTTTATGAATTTGGGCCCCCCGGGGAGGTGATGTCTGAGGTTTTCGTCATGAAGTTTGGGCAACTTGGGGGATGTCAGTGCAGCGACATGTGGGGAAAGCTGCCCGAGCAGACTACAGCCTTTTGGCCTGGGCTGGCTCGGGAACTCATGTGGGTTGAAAAACCACGGCATCCCCACACCCCCCAGGTTTTCGTGTTTCCCCAAAGGCATGCTGCTCCCCAAGGCCCGGGTGATCCACAAAGGCTTTCTGATCCCCCGTGGGAAAGTGATTCCCCCATAAAACCCGCTGAAACCAATGGGTTGCTGAAAACCACGTGGGTTTTAATCCACAGACTTGCTGATCCATGTGGGTTGCGATTCCCAAAAGGGGTTTGAGTGGGCCCCGGGGACTCGATACACAGTTTGGCAATGAATTCAACAAAAAAAACAGCAAAAAAACCCAGCAGAGGGAGTGGGGGAGTGGTGGTAGTGTATGGGAGGCTGGGGAGGTGTTTTTAAATTTCGTTTGGGGGGAGCGTAGGTGGGTGGGATGGCGGGAAAAGGGTCTGGCCACTTTTTTTCCCAAAAAACAACACGCGAAATTCTCACACTGGACACAGAAATCACCACAAAACTACCTCTGGCTTTCTGAAATAGGGTGGGGCTGAGCTGAAACAAAAAACAAACTTAGAAAGGGGAAAGCTGGACACGTGACTTGAGGGAAAAAGCGTGGGGTGCTGTAAATGTGGGGTACTGGGGCCCACTTACAATTCTCGAAGAATTTTTTGGGAAAAATTTTGGGGCCCGGGTCCTGCTTGTACCTGTGTTGGATGTTTAAAAAAGTGCAGACACGGGAATTTGGAACTTTTTTAGAGACAAATGCTTGTTGTGTAGGGTGATGAAGAGAAGATTTATTTTTATTTATTTTTTTTATTTATTTATTTCCAAAAATTTAGCACAAAATACAGAGGGGAAAAAAAAAATACGGGTAAGAGCAGCATGCCAAAGACTTTGGGATGCTTTAAAAATTAAAATTAAGATTAAAATAAGCAATGATGAAATCAGTTTATAAAAAAATTAATGTAAACAGATTACTATAGAGGGAAAAAAGTGATATTAAAAAAGACAGGTCATATGGTTTTCATCAGTCATATGAAGGATTTTTGTTGGGGAGTGAATTTAAAAAAAAATAAAGTTTTGATCGGTTTTAGGTTTTAACAAAATTTTTGTGATATAATTTTGAGAAAAATTTAAAATTTTACAATTTTTTAGGTTCGTTATTCAGTATTTTTTTGGTTTTTGGGGGAGTAAGTGATCTTTTAGAAGAGACTTGAAAATTTTTAAACAGGTGTGTTTCTTTTTATTTACAGGGAATGAATTTCCCGATTTTTTGGGCCCTTTTTTTGTGCATTGAGTTTTTTTATGTGTGAGATGGACACCCAGGAAAATCAAAAATGATTTTGTCCTTGTGTTTTTGGTCCCTGGGGGGCCGGGTTTAGGTTGGGAAAGATGTTTTAGGGGGGGGTTTTTATCAGAGTTTAAATGTTCTATGTATGTAATAGGTGCAGTGAATAATATGGTTTTTTTGTAAGGTTTATAGGTTTAGTGGGTTTTAATATTTGGGGGAAATGGGGCTGCCTGTATGAAATGTGTTATCATTCTAAATGGGAGCCCTTTTTTTGGGTAAATTAAATGGGCTGAGATGGTTAATTTTTGTTGAGGGCCCCCTGCCCCAAAAATTTCCCTTTGGTGAGATAGGGGGGGAAATTTAAAGAGTGATATAGGGCCAAGGGGGGGGCTGATGTGGGAACCCTAGTACCCTATCTTCGATAGTATGGGCCCACAGTCTTGGAAATTTTTTTTAGGGAAAATTTGTTTTTATATTTTGTAAAGGGAAAAATTTTAGTTTTATAAGGTGATTCTTAAAAATTTTTTCCCCCTGTTAGTTTTTTGATAGGGGATCCTTTATCTTTTTGTTAAAGGGACCTGTTTGCTCTGTTTCCCAAAATGAATGAAGTAGGTTTTTTTCAATGTTTTTGTGTAAGTATGTTTGTCCTCATCCAGGGAAAATATTTTTTGTAATTCGGTTTTTTTACCCTATTGGCTACTTTACTGGGCTCGGGTTGGGAGAAACGTATTTTAGTGTCAATCTGCAAAAAGGTGGGTTTTGGGAAATTTCGAACATTTTGGGAAAGGGCATTTTGTATTTGGGGGAAAGAGAAAAAGGGGCCAAAGGGCACTTTTCCCCGTGGGGCAACCCCTGTAATTGGTTGCGCAGAAGAGTTTGTCCCCTTTTTCGTCACATATTGACTTTTGTTGCTGAGGAAGACTTTAGGGAGTTGAGGGAGGCCCTTTATCCCCTTTGTGGGGGGACAATTTTACGTGGAGCAAAAACATGGTCAACCGTATCAAAACTTTACGTAAGTCAATGAAGATCCCCCGTGGGGCTTCTTTTTTCTCTATTGCAGTGTATATATGTTCTTGCATGTGTAAAAATTTGCATCAATTTGTATTTTTTTTATTAGGCCTGAAACCAAATTGGGAGGGGGTTTATATGTTTTGGGAAAATAAGGGAGGAGTAGATTCTTTTTGAATTAATTTTTCGAAGATTTTTGAGAGAAAGGGGTAATTTTTGGGTATTGGCCTATAGGGTTTTTCAAAATTCCCGTTTGGGGTTTTCCCCCTTTTTGGATCGGGGGGGACCCTTGCTATTTTTAGTACTTTTAGGAAGGGGAGGATTCAAAGGGTTTTTTAAAGAGTGGCAATTTATTTGGGGATAGCACTTGTGACAAATTTTTTGTATTTAAAGGGGGGTAAGGTATTTAAATTTTCCTGCCTTGTTTTTAGTGCGTTTAAAAAAATGGAGGAAAAACGAGGGGTTTGTCGGAGCTAGGAACATGTGTTCGGGTATTTTCCCGGGGAGGTAGTCATTTGGGGGTATCTGAGGGTTGGGGTTTTAAATTGGCAAGGTTTTTTTCCTAATTGGGGAGAAAACATTGAGTCTGTTTGCTGTTTTTTTTTTTTCATTTTTTTTTAAATTTTTTTTTTTTTTTTTGTTTTTTTTTTTTTTGTTTTTTTTGGGTTTTTTTTTTTTTTTTTTTTTTTTTTTTTTTTTTCCTGGGTTGGGGTGGGGAAGTTTTTTTGGGGGCCCCTGGTTTTTGTAAATTTTTTTCGTTTTTCTATTTTTTTGTTTTAGGAAATTTTGGGAAAAGGTTTTTCCAGGGGTTTTCCCCTTTTTTTACCCCTTTTTTTTTTTAACTGTTTCGAAAAAAAATTTTTTTTTTTTATAATTTTAATTACTTGTAATTTTGTTTGGTTTCTGGTTAATGTGGCCAATTTTAATGTTTTCTATTGTGTTTTGGTTTTTTAAAGGTTGGAAAATTTTGGTTGAAAGGGACCCTTTTAAATTCTTTGGGGGGGTTTCCGAGTTTTTTTAGGGAAAGTTTTGGGTATTTGGGTTTTTTTTTGAATATCTATTTAAAATTGGGGTTTTTCCGGGGGAAAAATTTGGTAAATCGGGAAACAATGTTTTTGTAACTCTTGTAGGTTTTGTTACTGTTGGTAGTAACATACAGTTACTCATTGTGTTTGTGAATTCAGTAACGTGTGGGTCCGGGTCTTGCAGGAGATTTATATTGAAGTCACCTGAGAGTAGTAAGTGATCTTTGTTCATGCGTGCATCAGTTATCATACTTCCTAGATTTTGACTAAATTGGTAATGTTTGACTGTGGAACTCTGTAGATGTTTATCACTGTGAGAGGTTTTTGTAGGTATTTGGATTTGAATTTAGCTATTATATATTCCCCCATGTTATCCCTGTGCAAGTATTAGTGATACATTCTAGTTGGTCTGAGTAGTATATGGCTGTGCCACCCCCTTGTTGGTCTGGCCCTACAGTTGTGTATGGCTGTGTAACCAGGAAGGGCACAGACATCTGTACTATCAGGCTTTAGCCAGGTTTCAGTTAGTGTAATGATGGACATATTGGCATGAAAGGGAAATTTATTTAATTTGCTATGAGGTCATCGTAATGCTTGCTTAAAGATCTGATATTGTAGTTAAAGATAGTTATGTTGTTGTTGGCACTGAAAAGTGCCTTTGATTGTTCTGCATTTGTAGTAATTACAGTAACTGTTTGATTCATTTAAGTCATTAAATAAGAGGTTGGTATCAGGATAAATTGCTTGTAATCATAAGATTTGTAGTGAATCTATAGTTAGAATTAAGTATAAAACAAAGTAAATAGTCTTAAGCTAAAAAATAGCACCTGGATTATTTAACAAATGTAAAATAATGAGCTAAGGGACTAATACAAATAAAGTGATGATCAAATAATGGAGCTTGGGAATATGATAGTAGGTAGTACTATAAAGGTAATTTTTTTAAAGTTAGAATTATAGTATAAAATTATAATATAAAAGGGACTAATATAGGTTGTGGTGAACAATAAAGTGGTAATCAAATAAATGAGCTTTGGAATATAATGGCAAAATTGTGAACTTATTCTACTTTAGCACCTGAGAATAGCAAACACAACTGCTGTGACCACCGCTTCCCTCCATTTATAATGAGCAATGTTGTCACTATTTATAACGAGATTATTTGATGATGCTGTTAGTGGGGAGTAAATGATAAACATCTTCAGAGGCTTCTTACTTTATTTGCAAGTTCGTGGTGGGTACACAGGCTTGTGTGTTGTGCCCATGGCCGGGAAGGCCATCCCCCGAGGGAGAGAGCGAGAGTAGGCCTTGTGTCTTTCTGCTAGGCTGCTGAGTGAGTGAGAGAGTGTGGGCCCAGCATCCACTCACTTTGGGCTGGCCCAGAGGGCGCACCTTAGTGGTGCAAAATATGAACTAATCTGGCAGACAGCATAGGCTGTCTGTGCAGACAGTACAGGCTGTCTACACAATATAGTGGAGGCAGGATCCATACATAGCTTTAAGCAGAGGCATGATAAAGCTCACGGTTCCAGAAGAGTGACCTAATAGCGACCAGTGAAGAGGCGGGGCCAGGAGCTGGGGCTCGACCCCTGAAAACCACAACTAGGTGAGTACAATTAGGTGAGCACAACTGAGTAACACACTCTCTCTTTCTCTCTCTCTCTTTCTCTCTCTATTTCTCTCTCTCTCCCTTGCACCCTCCCCTGCTAATCCCCCACTTCTTCCCCTGATCATCCCTCTCTCTCATCCTCCTTCCCCTCCACCACTTTCCCTTTCGCCCCCCTCCCTCTCCCATTCTCCCCCTTTGCTTCTCCTCCTCCCACTCCCCATATTCCCCTCTAAATTTCCACTCCCCACCCCTCTCCCATTTAGCCACTGTCTAGAGCTTCCTCCTCTACCTCCCCCCCCCCCCCCCCCCCCACACTCGGACAAACCTACCACAAAATATACACACAGAATTACGTAAGTTTTCATTCTGTGGCAATCAAAAAAAAAAAAATGGTTGCCGGAGAGCGGGAAAGGGAAAAACCAAGGGACTGGAGGATGAAACTGCAAAGGAGTTTGGGGCAGCAGAGCTCAAAAAAAGGGAACACGAATGGGAAAGAGGCTAGACGAATTTAGCATGAGAATGGAAAAGAGGTAGATGCAGAAAGCAAAAAGTGGTGATGCAAGTCACAACAGCAGAGGCTAGGAAACAGGATTAGAAGAGGAACTGAAAAATCTAAAACATCCTAAAAAACTAAAGAACAATTTGGGAATGACATCATAGACTGCTACCTCAGTCACAAACAAGGGGACTGTAGGGAATGAGGAGTGAAACTGCATGCAGAAAGCCCTATCAAAATACTGTGGAGCCAAGAAAAAGAAAGAAACACACGAGGAGAAATCGAGGGGGCTGTAGAAAATGAAAGAGCTAAGTTATATGTGGAGGCCCTAACAGACCACAGCAGAGGCCAGGGAAAGCTGAGAAGGGAAAATGACAGGCCACTGAGCCTAAGGACAATAGATAGTGAAGAAACTGAAGAAAGGAAAGCTGCAATGGAGGAAACTAAATCAATCAGGGGATAAGTAGGGATATGCAGTGGGAGTATGAAAGGGAGAGGTCAGTCTTTGTTCATGGGCTCCAGGAAGTTGAAGGGGAAACTTACAAAACAAGATGACATGACTCAGCTGGCAAATTTTCGGAGAATAGGGGGAGTTGCAAGAAGAAGAACCCGACCAGTGAAAGTGACTTTAAAGGGCGAATCGACTTGGAACAGGATCCTGCAGGAGAAAGCAAGAGTAAGAGACGGGCTGGCGTCCCGGAAGGTGTATCTCGACTGCAACAGAACACATGAAGAAAGGCAGAAACTGAGAGAGATGATCAAAGACGAAAGGAGGAAAAAAAGGGTTAAAAGATGGAGATGGACAGACAACCCAGACCCCAGGAGGAAGATCAAATACAGCCTCCCTCACAAACCCCTACAGAAGCCCCCAACCAGGACAACCCCAATACAACAAAAAACATTCTACCCAAGCACACATGCCGTATCCAATGCCCCCACCCACCTCATTATAAGCTCCACCCCCACAGCAACCCCCATATTCCTTATTAGGTCTCCCACTTCTCCCAAACCCCCAACGTATTCCCCAGACCTTTAGTTTTAAAAAAGAGGTTGAAGGTTTTGGTATAAAATGCAGATGGGATAAAAAAAAAAGTGTGAGGAGTGGCATGAAAGAATCAAGGAGACATCCCCAGATATAATAGCACTCACAGAAGCAAAACTCACCAGGTGATAACAGATGCAATCTTTCCATCTGGATATCAAATCCTCAGGAAAAACAGAGGGACGAGAGGGGGAGAAGGAGTTGCACTTTCACATTTTAAAAACTGATGGGATTTTAGAAAATGGAAGGAATGGATACCATAGCCCAAAGGAAACTACTTAGTAGGAGGAATCCAGTCTGAGGGCCATAAGGGTAATTGCAGTAATGTACAACCCATCACAGAACTGCCCGGAGCCCAAGAGAGAAAAATGATGAAAAGCAACAGAGCAATGGTCCCACACACTAGCCGAGGTGGCCAGAAGAGCTCACATGGGGGGCAAAGTTACTAGTTATGGGTGATTTAAAATTACAAGGAGATTGACTGGGAAAATTGGAGCCCCATGGGGGTCCCCAAAAAATTTGGGGATCCAAGATGGTGGATGTGGTACTGGAAAACCTCATGCATCAACATGTTAGAGACACTACCAGAGAGAGAGGTGAGGATGATCCTGCAAGACTGGACCTTGTATTCACCCTTTAGTAGTTCGGGCATCGAGGATATGTATGAGGTCTCTAGGAGTCAGTGATCATGTGGTTCTGTTCTTTGACTACTAGTTGAGCTACAAGTGGAGAGAATAGCAGGAATAGGATGGGAAAAACCAAATTCAATAGGGGGGGGGGTACTACACAAGCAAGAGGAACTTCCTGCAAGATATTCATTGGGAGAGAGAACTGCAAGAAAACCAGTAAAAGAAATGATGTACTATGTGACAAAAAATGTAAGGAGGCAGAGGAGAGGTTTATTTCTCAAGGGAAACAGAAATAGTGAGAAGATCAGAACGGTCCTTGGTTCACCAAAAGTGTAGGGACGCAAAAACTAGGTGTACTAGAGAATTGAAAAGGTACAGAAGACAAAGGACCCAGGAAAATAAAGAGATCAGCCAAAGAGCCAGAAACAAGTATGCACAGATAAGATGGGAGGCTCAGCGACCCAAAATAAAGATCTTGGGGTGAGTATTTAAAACTGAGCACATCTCCTGAGGGGCACATCAGTCAGATAACGTTGCAGAGCAGGGCGTCTGGCAAACCTAAGAATAGCATAGCGTTCCCATACCTAAGTAAGGATCGTTCAAGACTCTGTACACCATTTACTCAGGCCCAATTGGAGCATGCAGCACCCGTTTGGAATTCACACCTGGGTCAAGGACGTCAAGAAATTAGAGAAAGTGCAAAGGTTTGCAACAAGACTAGTCCCAAAGCTAAGGGACTGTCCTACAAAGAAAGGTTAGGAAATTGGCCTGACGATACTGGAGGACAGGAGGGTCAGGGAGACATGATAACGACATATAAAATAACTGCACGGAATAGACAAGGTGGACCCAAAAACAGGATGTTCCAGAGATGGGAACACACAAACAAGGGGTCACAACTGGAAGTTGAAGACTCAGATGAGTCAAAGGGATGTTAGGGGAAATATTTCTTCAGCTATAGAGTTTTTCAGGCAGTGGAATAGCCTAGAAAGTGACGTAGTGGAGGGCGGGAACCATACATAGTTTTAAGACGTGGTTTGATAAAGCTCATGGAGCAAGGAGAAGAGGACCCAGTAGCAATCAGTGAAGAGGCGGGGACAGGAGTATGACTCGACTCCTGCAACCACAAATAGGTGAGTAAACGCACACACACCCCACACACCACACACCACACACACACACACACCACACACACACACACACAAAACACGCACACACACACGCAACACACACACACCACGATGGAAGGAATAGACTCTGAAGTGTCCCTGTTTTGCAGATGACGTGAAGTTGATGAGAAGAATTTAAAATTTGGACGAGGATGAGGCAGGACTGCAAAGAGACCTGGACAGGTGGACATGTGGTCCAGCAACTGGCTTCTCGAGTTCAAAACCAGCCAAATGCAAAGTCATGAAGATTGGGGAGGGGCAAAGAAGACCGCAGACAGAGTATAGGCTAGGTGGACAAAGACTACAGACCTCACTCAGGGAGAAAGACCTTGGGGTGACCATAACACCGAGCACATCACCGGAGGCACACATCAACCAAATAACCACTGCAGCATACGGGGGCCTGGCAAACCTGAGAATAGCGTTCCGATACCTTAATAAGGAAATCGTTCAAGACACTGTAACATGTGTATGTTAGGCCCATACTGGAGTATGCAGCACCAGTCTGGGAAACCCACACCTGGTCAAGCACGTCAAGAAGTTAGAGAAAGTACAAAGGTTTTTCAACAAGGCTAGTCCCAGAGCTCAAGGGAATGTCGTACGAGGAAAGGTTAAGGAAATCGGGCTGACGACATTGGAGGACAGAAGGGGCAGGGGAGACATGATAACGACCCTACAAGATACTGCGGGGGAAAAGACAAGGTGGACAGAGATAGGATGTTCCAGAGAGGGGACACAGGGACAAGGGGGCACAACTGGAAGCTGAAGATCAGACGAGTCACAGGACGTTAGGAAGTATTTCTTCAGTCATAGAGTTGTCAGCAAGTGGAATAGCCTGCAAGTGAAGTGTGGGGGGT
>NC_069426.1:14503426-14775926 GCF_026875155.1 Cherax quadricarinatus
GAATCTGAATTTTTCCAGTTTAAAACCATTGCTGCGAGTCCTGTCTTGGCTGGATATTTTCAGCACGCTATTTACATCCCCTTTATTTATTCTTGTTTTCCATTCATACACCTCAATCATATCCCCCCCTAATTTTACGCCTTTCAAGGGAGTGCAGATTCAGGGCCCTCAGTCTATCCTAATAGGGAAGATTTCTGATACATGGGATCAACTTTGTCATTCTCCTCTGTACGTTTTCCAGTGCATTTACATATATTCTGTAATACGGTGACCAGAACTGTGCAGCACAATCTAAATGAGGCCTAACCAAGGATATATAGAGTTGAAGAACAACCTGAGGACTTCTATTATTTATACTTCTAGATATGAAGCCAGGGATTCTGTTAGCTTTATTGCGAACACTAATGCACTTTTGTCTTGGTTTTAGATTACTGATGACCAGAACTTCTAAATCCTTTTCGCAAACATTATTTAGTTCATATGTGGCATGGTTATTTTCCTGTCCAACATTTAGAACTTTGTATTTGTCTATATTAAACTGCATCTGCCACTTCTCCAACCACTGAAACAGTCTATTCAAATCATCCTGGAGTGCTCTAATGTCCTCGTTAGAATGAATTAGACAGCCTATTTTGGTTTCATCAGCAAATTTGCTTATGTCGCTATTTATTCCCTCATCTATGTCGTTTATGTAAATTGTGAACAACAACGGGCCCAACACTGACCCCTGCGGAACACTGCTTGTGACGTGCCCCCATTCTGATTTCTCCCCATTTATGCAAACTCTCTGCTGTCTATTTGTCAACCATACCTCTTCCCAGGAAAAAATTTCTCCTATTCCGTGTGCCTTAAGTTTCCTCAATAGCCTCTGATGCGGAACTCTGTCGAAAGCCTTACTGAAGTTCATATACACAATATCATATTCATTACCATATCTACATCCTCCAAGACCTTAGTGAAAAAAATGAGTAAATTCGTAAGACAGGAACACCCCTTTTTATAACCGTGTTGAGATTCATTAATCAATTTATGCCAATATTTGTTTACAACTCGAGAATGCTTTAGTCGATAGACTTAAAATTTTCAGGGTTGATGTACTGTACACAGTGCAAGATTAAGAAGACTTTTTACATGAGTGGGTGAGCCCTACGGTCGATGTTATATAAGTCATGTGATAACTGGAGAAGAGCTCGTCTGAACGGCTTCAAAATTCCAATATTCATGTAATGTCGTATAAGTAAGCTGATGTTAATGGAGTGTGTAGGTCGCATTTTGTCACTTTTAATCTTCAAATGGTATATCATTATTTAACATTATTACATTATTTTGCTTTGATGCTGGTGACGGGTTCCTGATCCAAGCAACTGGAATTACCCTCTCTTTGATATGACATCACATTTCCCCAGGAACTACATGATCCCTACTCCATTTATCACTTTCCTCTCATTATAATACAACAACTGTGATTGTCATTAATCTTTAATGGTTGATGTGCATAAAGAATTTGATGGTTTTAACCTGTGTAGACACAAATTTTCTTGATTCTATACAATAACTGAGGCTTCTTCTATTCGCCTTTCAATTTTAAGTGTTCATGTGTTTCCCTTAAAAGGATTATCACCTTAATTTTAGGTTGATTAAATTAAAAAAAAAAAAGTTTTGTTATTTATTCTTTTGAAATACCTGGAGACTATTTATCTGATCAGAAATGGAACATTGGATTTTCTAGATTAAATCCACATAATGTTGGTTTAAGGAACCCACAACATCTGAATGTCATCATAACTTTTGTAGAAATTGTGTTCCAAAATTTTAATAAAACTTACTTTCTAACATAGATACTTTCTTAAAATTAAGACTCTGGTTTGGGTTTATTTTGATCTACATAACTTGTTAATTCAGATTCTGATCGACTTTAAACTTAATAAGCTGGTGTATTTTAATAAACTTGTTCTGTGAGATAATAATGTCAAGTTTTCTCAGTTTGGTTTCACTGTTTGTGTTTCTTTGTGAAACGTTTTAATTAATTTAGGGCTGTACTTGCCTATTTGTGGTAGCAGGGGTCGAGTCACAGCCCCTGGCCCTGTCTCTTCACTGGTCGCTACTAGATCCACTCTCTCCCTGCTCCATGAGCTTTATCATACCTCTTCATAAAGCAATGTATGAATCTTGCCTCCACTACATCACTCTCCAGATTGTAGATGAACCGATATGTTGTTAAATTAGACACATGTGCAACTCTTGGGTATCTTTATTGAGGAAACGTTTCGCCCCACAGTGGCTTCATCAGTCCATACGAAGGAGAACTTGAAGAACAGGAGGAGAATGAGGTAATCAGTCCCTCAACCTTGAGTCGATGTGGTCAGTCCATCAATCTTGAATGGAATACGGCATATGAGCGGAGAAGCAGCTTATAAACCGTAGGCAGAAGAGGTGCAGCAGTCGTAGGTGGTGTCACATTTGTCCAATGTGGAAGTAGGTCATGCCCAAGGGTTAGGCAAGCGAAGAATTCCCAAGTATTAAGATCCCAAGAAGTGTCTAATTTAACAACGTGTCGGTTCTCTGAACCATTCATCTACAATCCTGTCAGACACTGCAACTTCTTGGGATCTTAATACTTGGGAATTCTTCGCTTGCCTAACCCTTGGGCACGACCTACTTCCACATTGGACAAATGTGACACCACCTACGACTGCTGCACCTCTTCTGCCTACGGTTTATAAGCTGCTTCTCCGCTCATATGCCGTATTCCATTCAAGATTGATGGACTGACCACATCGAATCAAGGTTGAGGGACTGATTACCTCATTCTCCTCCTGTTCTTCAAGTTTCTCCTTTGTATGGACTGATGAAGCCACTGTGTGGCGAAACGTTTCCTCAATAAAGATACCCAAGAGTTGCACATGTGTCTAATTTAACTCTTCAGATTGTTCCACTTCCTGACAACTCTATGGCTAAAGAAATACTTTCTACACTCCATGTGACTCATCTGAGTCTTCAGCTTCCGGTTATGACCCCTAGTAGCTGTGTCACATCTCTGAAACATCCTCTTCCTATCCACCTTATCAGTTTCACTCAGTATTTTATATGTAGTTATCATTTCCCCTCTATCCCATGTTGTTAGGTCGATTTCCCTCAACCTCTCCTGCTCGTCACAGGCGCCCACTCTGACACCTCGTCACGTACCATCACTCCTTATGTATATCTTGTATTTATGTTTAAGAATCTAGGATTGTATCATATTACAGACCTCCCCTTAATTCACTCTCTGCAGTATGTCATACTCTGAAAAACATTTGATTTTCAACAATATTAGAGTCCTTGTGACAGCTGGAGAATACAGAATCTGAATTGCTTCAAATGTTCACCGTTAATAAGTAACTGCATTATAAAGTACCCTCGGAACGACCTCTCGTTACACTCTAGGTATACCTGAAGATACCTGGAGAGGCTTTAGGGGATTAATACCCCCGCGGCCCGTGCGATTAATTACCGCACGGAAGTCAAAATCCAAAATTCTTTTTTTTCATTTTCATTTTTCTTCCTCCATCTTTTCATTCTTATTTTCCTCATAACTTGAAAATGCCTCATTATATTACCTTCAAATTTTCAACGCTGGTGAACGGAACACCTGACATATGTAGGCACCTACGACCAACACTGTTGAACTCATTCCCATCATCCCAGCTGCAAATGATCAAGAAAAACTGACTTCAGATTTGACGACAGCGAAAATTATGTATCGTGTGAAATTGTAATTGTTGTTAAATCACTGAAAATAAATTTTAGTCTTCCTCTTATAAATACTTTCAGTATTTAATGTCTGGAACACCTTATTGCCCGTAAGTTCGGTTTGGCTATATCCAATTTATCAATATTAATAAATGGCTAAAAAATAACATTGACTTGATGAAATCTTTGCTATAACTGGTGACTGCTATAACTGGTGACTGCTATAACTGGTGACTGCTATAACTGTTGACTTTGCTATAACTGTTGACTTTGCTATAACTGTTGACTTTGCTATAACTGGTGACTTTGCTATAACTGGTGACTGCTATAACTGGTGACTGCTGTAACTGTTGACTGCTATAACTGGTGAATGACTATAGTTCGCCTTCAGTTTTTTAACATTGGTGGGATTTCGTGAATAAAAGGTTTATTTTGTTATTGTGTTCAGTAAGTTAAGGTTTATTTTGTTATTGTGTTCAGTAAGTTAAGGTTTATTTTGTTATTGTGTTCAGTAAGTTAAGGTTTATTTTGTTATTGTGTTCAGTAAGTTAAGGTTTATTTTGTTATTGTGTTCAGTAAGTTAAGGTTTATTTTGTTATTGTGTTCAGTAAGTTAAGGTTTATTTTGTTATTGTGTTCAGTAAGTTAAGGTTTATTTTGTTATTGTGTTCAGTAAGTTCCACTTAACCAATTTTATAAAAAATAATGACAATGATTTGTATCCAGTAAGTAAGGAATGATTCTTCTGATAATGTACACTACAAAATGATGTGTATTATGCTTAATATATATATATATATATATATATATATATATATATATATATATATATATATATATATTATATATATATATATATATATATATATATATATATGTATATATGCAATAAGATCATAGTAAACAGGTGATTTTAGAATATGCAAAACAACCACTCTGAAAGAATAGAGAAATTCCAAGCGCTTTCGTGACTACTCACATTATCAAGGAACTATGAAAGTAAAGCATCCAAGGAAGCTATATAAGGGGTCCGGCCAGCACCTCACTATCAGATCCCACAACGGTTAAACACCTGACGCGCGCCGACCCAACTTGGATAGGTCCTTTGCACAACTTACCCACAAACTATTCTACCCAAGAAAATTTAAAAATTATTATTTGTTCAGTGTATTATTAAATTCTTCCCAAATTCTATTAATTATAAATGGATCTAATTTATATAAACCGAAGGAAATATTCATATTATTGTCAAAACTGCTTTTTATGAAACAAGATTCAATTATATTCCTGTCGACCATGGACTTGCTTGATACTACTTTCTCAACTTTTGAAAATCAATTGGATGGTTAAAATCTCTTACATGAATAAATAGAGCATTGGAATCTTGTCCAGTTCTAATGCTATATTTATGTTGTTTTAATCTTAGTTCGAGATTTTTACCAGTTTGACCGTAATAAACTTTATCGCAAATTTTACAAGGAATCTTATAGACACATCCCATCAGCATTTTGGGGGGAATTCTTTATCAAAAGTTTTTTTACTGTATCAAGATTTTTGAATACAACTTTAATATTTAAAGTCTTAAGAAGAGAAGGCATATCAACCAAGTTTTCATGGTAAGGGAGAACCAACATATTTTTAGTTGAATAAGGCTGGTTGTCCCTTTTTGGATTGTAAAAAGTATTTCAAGCAACTTTAAAAGATTTATCAATTACATTTCTTGGGTATTTTAAATCATTACCTATTTCATAAATTTTGGATATTTCCTCATCTATGAACTCAGGACTACAAATTCGTAAAGCTCTCAAAAACATTGATGAGAAAACAGACAGTTTGGCTCTGTCTTGATGCGAGGAATAATAGTGGACATAGGAACAGTTATTTGTAGGTTTTCTGTAAATTTTAAATTTGAATTCATTATTACCCTTAATAATTAAAACATCTAGAAAAGGCAATGAGTTATTTTCTTCAAACTCAACAATAAAGTTAATAGAATGGGCTAAGCTATTTAATTTTCCAAGGAAATAGTGTATATCTACATTTTTGGGCATAAGACACAAAATATCATCAACATATCTGCACTGATCAAGTCCCACGAGTTAAAAATTCGACTTAATTTTTTAAAAAATTGTTTAAATGAACAAGTTCTGCCCAAGTCTCTTTTACCCAATAGACTCCTTGACATGAGAGATCGTCCTTTTGATGATATTATGAGAATTATTCTTCAGAAACATATTGAAATAACTAAAATACAGGAGAAGGAAGCATTCAAAATATTGAGAAACAAAAAATACTCTTTTAATCAGGCCATTCCATCAGAATGGAAACACAGTATGTTGGATCATTGCTATAATAAACTCAAAGAATTTGTAATGAACTCAAGAGCAAACTACAAAAAAAATTTAACATTTTAATTGAAAATATGATTGGACAAAGCATCTAATAAAATTTTTGTAATTAACTTATCAATGAAATTTTAGACAAACAAACAACTGCTGCTCTAGGTTTTGCCTAAGTTTTGCAACTTAAAAAAAAACTTAAAAATGTTGAAATTGCAAAAGCCTTTGTAACTTTAAAAAAATTTTTGATTTATCCTCTATGAAATTATTTAGTAAAGGAAGGGTATATAGTCTATTTAAAAACCCAAAACTTTCCCCAACCCCCTCAAAGATTCTTTAAGTTTATGATGCATTTAATAACAATAAAAATTGGCGCTTACTGAAGCAGACAAAAAAATGCAATAGTAATTATGAAAGAAAATGATTACCAAAAAAAAAATGAATAATCTTTTTGTTCTGAAACTATCTAAACTTAGGAAAAACCCCTAGAAACCTTTAACAGCAATTTCAATAAAACAATAAAACTTCTACTGAAAGGAAAAGAGAATTAGTCAAACAATTTACTTCCCTAACCACTTTCCCTTTACATGTATGACTAATCAAAACACACAAACCCAGGGAATCCATCCCCAAATTATTAGCTCCATGGGGTCATTTCATTAAATTACCAAATGGCTTTTTGTTTTTTGAGCCCTTTTGTTGGCAAAATTTCTAACTTTAATGTTAAAAAACAACAAAGACTTGGTTGAAAATTTAAGCTCCTTGACTGACTTAAATGATTTTAAAGGGGTTAGTTTTGATGTTACTTCCTTTGTTTACGAAAGTTCCTGTTATGATTTATTAAGTTTCTTATCGAAGAATTTCGTTAACAGATTTCCTTACCAGTTCCTATATCATAAACTTATTAAACTTTGCATTTTTGATGAAAAATTTTTGTTTTAAAAGATAATTTTTACACTCAAAAGTTTGGTAGGCAATGGGAAATCCTCTTTCACCCTTCTTTTTTAACCTATACATGGGAAATTTTTTTAAAACAAGGTTGCTTAACACAATCCTCCCTAAATAGAGCTAAAAGGTTCAGATATGTTGAGATATTTTGTGTCTTATGCCCAAAAATTGAATACACTATTTCCTTGGAAAATTAAAAAAGCTTAGCCCATTCTATTAAATTTTTCTGTTGAGTTTTAAGAAAATAATATTGCCTTTTCTAGTGTTTTAATTTTTAAGGGGAAAAATGAATTTAAATTTAAAAATTTTTAGAAAACCTACAATAAATGTTTCCCCGTCAAAATAAGTCAACTGTTGTTTTCTCATCAATGTTTTTTTGGGGCTTTACGAATTTTTTGTCCCCGAGTTCATGTGGGAAATATCCAAATTTATGAAATAGGTAATGAATTTAAAAACCCCCAAAAATTTTTTTTTTTTTTTATTACCACCCCGGGCCGATTCCCCCCAAGGCAGGGTGGCCCGAAAAAGAAAAACTTTCACCATCATTTACTCCATCACTGTCTTGCCAGAAGGGTGCTTTACACTACAGTTTTTAAACTGCAACATTAACACCCCTCCTTCAGAGTGCAGGCACTGTACTTCCCATCTCCAGCACTCAAGTCCGGCCTGCCGGTTTCCCTGAATCCCTTCATAAATGTTACTTTGCTCACACTCCAACAGCACGTCAAGTATTAAAAACCATTTGTCTCCATTCACTCTATCAAACACGCTCACGCATGCCTGCTGGAAGTCCAAGCCCCTCGCACACAAAACCTACTTTACCCCCTCCCTCCAACCCTTCCTAGGCCGACCCCTACCCCGCCTTCCTTCCACTACAGACTGATACACTCTTGAAGTCATTCTGTTTCGCTCCATTCTCTCTACATGTCCGAACCACCTCAACAACCCTTCCTCAGCCCTCTGGACAACAGTTTTGGTAATCCCGCACCTCCTCCTAACTTCCAAACTACGAATTCTCTGCATTATATTCACACCACACATTGCCCTCAGACATGACATCTCCACTGCCTCCAGCCTTCTCCTCGCTGCAACATTCATCACCCACGCTTCACACCCATATAAGAGCGTTGGTAAAACTATACTCTCATACATTCCTCTCTTTGCCTCCAAGGACAAAGTTCTTTGTTTCCACAGACTCCTAAGTGCACCACTCACTCTTTTTCCCTCATCAATTCTATGATTCACCTCATCTTTCATAGACCCATCCGCTGACACGTCCACTCCCAAATATCTGAATACGTTCACCTCCTCCATACTCTCTCCCTCCAATCTGATATTCAATCTTTCATCACCTAATCTTTTTGTTATCCTCATAACCTTACTCTTTCCTGTATTCACCTTTAATTTTCTTCTTTCGCACACCCTACCAAATTCATCCACCAATCTCTGCAACTTCTCTTCAGAATCTCCAAGAGCACAGTGTCATCAGCAAAGAGCAGCTGTGACAACTCCCACTTTGTGTGTGATTCTTTATCTTTTAACTCCACGCCTCTTGCCAAAAACCCTCGCATTTACTTCTCTTACAACCCCATCTATAAATATATTAAACAACCACGGTGACATCACACATCCTTGTCTAAGGCCTACTTTTACTGGGAAAAAATTTCCCTCTTTCCTACATACTCTAACTTGAGCCTCACTATCCTCGTAAAAACTCTTCACTGCTTTCAGTAACCTACCTCCTACACCATACACTTGCAACATCTGCCACATTGCCCCCCTATCCACCCTGTCATACGCCTTTTCCAAATCCATAAATGCCACAAAGACCTCTTTAGCCTTATCTAAATACTGTTCACTTATATGTTTCACTGTAAACACCTGGTCCACACACCCCTACCTTTCCTAAAGCCTCCTTGTTCATCTGCTATCCTATTCTCCGTCTTACTCTTAATTCTTTCAAATATAACTCTACCATACACTTTACCAGGTACACTCAACAGACTTATCCCCCCATAATTTTTGCACTCTCTTTTATCCCCTTTGCCTTTATACAAAGGAACTATGCATGCTCTCTGCCAATCCCCAGGTACCTTACCCTCTTCCATACATTTATTAAATAATTGCACCAACCACTCCAAAACTATATCCCCACCTGCTTTTAACATTTCTATCTTTATCCCATCAATCCCGGCTGCCTTACCCCCTTTCATTTTACCTACTGCCTCACGAACTTCCCCCACACTCACAACTGGCTCTTCCTCACTCCTACAAGATGTTATTCCTCCTTGCCCTATACACGAAATCACAGCTTCCCTATCTTCATCAACATTTAACAATTCCTCAAAATATTCCTTCCATCTTCCCAATACCTCTAACTCTCCATTTAATAACTCTCCTCTCCTATTTTTAACTGACAAATCCATTTGTTCTCTAGGCTTTCTTAACTTGTTAATCTCACTCCAAAACTTTTTCTTATTTTCAACAAAATTTGTTGATAACATCTCACCCACTCTCTCATTTGCTCTCTTTTTACATTGCTTCACCACTCTCTTAACTCTCTTACCCAAGAAATGTAATTGATAAATCTTTTAAAGTTGCTAGAAATACTTTTTACAATCCAAAAAGGGACAACCAGCCTTAATCAACTAAAAATATGTTGGTTCTCCCTTACCATGAAAACTGTGTTGATATGCCTTCTCTTCTTAAGACTTTTAATATTAAAGTTGTATTCAAAAATCTTGATACAGTAAAAAAACTTTTGATAAAGAATTCCCCCCAAAATGCTGATGGATGTGTCTATAAGATTCCTTGTAAAATTTGCGATAAAGTTTATTACGGTCAAACTGGTAAAAATCTCGAACTAAGATTAAAACAACATAAATATAGCATTAGAACTGGACAAGATTCCAATGCTCTATTTATTCATGTAAGAGATTTTAACCATCCAATTGATTTTCAAAAAGTCGAGAAAGTAGTATCAAGCAAGTCCATGGTCGACAGGAATATAATTGAATCTTGTTTCATAAAAAGCAGTTTTGACAATAATATGAATATTTCCTTCGGTTTATATAAATTAGATCCATTTATAAATAATAGAATTTGGGAAGAATTTAATAATACACTGGACAAATAATAATTTTTAAATTTTCTTGGGTAGAATAGTTTGTGGGTAAGTTGTGCAAAGGTCCTATCCAAGTTGGGTCGGCGCGCGTCAGGTGTTTAACCGTTGTGGGATCTGATAGTGAGGTGCTGGCCAGACCCCTTATATAGCTTCCTTGGATGCTTTACTTTCATAGTTCCTTGATAATGTGAGTAGTCACGAAAGCGGTTGGAATTTCTCTATTCTTTCAGAGTGGTTGTTTTGCATATATATATATATATATATATATATATATATATATATATATATATATATTATATATATATATATATATATATATATATATATATATATATATATATATGTATATATATATATATATATATATATATATATATATATATATATATGTATATATATATATATATATATATATATATATATATATATATATATATATATAATATATATATATATAGATAGATAGATAGATAGATAGATAGATAGATAGATAGATAGATAGAAATTTAACAGAAAGTGTTAAAACAAAATTGGAATCAGACCAAATACTTTCTCTTTTCTCTCTCTCTCTCTCTCTCTCTCTCTCTCTCTCTCTCTCTCTCTCTCTCTCTCTCTCTCTCTCTCTCTCTCTCTCTCTCTCTCTCTCTCTCCTCTCTCTCTCTCTCTCTCTCTCTCTCTCTCTTCTCTCTGTCTCTCTCTCTCTCTATGTATGTATGTATGTATGTATGTATGTATGTATGTATGTATGTATGTATGTATGTATGTATGTATGTATCTATCTATCTATCTATCTATCTATCTATCTATTTATCTATCTATCTATCTATCTATCTATCTATCTTTCTATCTATCTATCTATCTATTTATCTATCTATCTATCTATATGTCTGTCTACTTACACAGGGTTTGTCAAGGTTAAGTAAGTTCTCCTAACTTTATTTAAAAGGTTATCAGAGACAGTAGTGAGGCTCCGGCTGGGTTGTGAAGTGAAGCCTCACAAAACCTGCACAGAACGATGACGAAGCTGTTCTCAGGTATTAGTGATCTCTACAGAGATATAAGGAAGAAACTGTTCTCAGGTATTAGTGATCTCTACAGAGATATAAGGAAGAAACTGTTCTCAGGTATTAGTGATCTCTACAGAGATATAAGGAAGAAACTGTTCTCAGGTATTAGTGATCTCTACAGAGATATAAGGAAGAAACTGTTCTCAGGTATTAGTGATCTCTACAGAGATATAAGGAAGAAACTGTTCTCGGGTATTAGTGATCTCTACAGAGATATAAGGAAGAAACTGTTCTCGGGTATTAGTGATCTCTACAGAGATATAAGGAAGAAACTGTTCTCAGGTATTAGTGATCTCTACAGAGATATAAGGAAGAAACTGTTCTCAGGTATTAGTGATCTCTACAGAGATATAAGGAAGAAACTGTTCTCAGGTATTAGTGATCTCTACAGAGATATAAGGAAGAAACTGTTCTCAGGTATTAGTGATCTCTACAGAGATATAAGGAAGAAACTGTTCTCAGGTATTAGTGATCTCTACAGAGATATAAGGAAGAAACTGTTCTCAGGTATTAGTGATCTCTACAGAGATATAAGGAAGAAACTGTTCTCAGGTATTAGTGATCTCTACAGAGATATAAGGAAGAAACTGTTCTCAGGTATTAGTGATCTCTACAGAGATATAAGGAAGAAACTGTTCTCAGGTATTAGTGATCTCTACAGAGATATAAGGAAGAAACTGTTCTCAGGTATTAGTGATCTCTACAGAGATATAAGGAAGAAACTGTTCTCAGGTATTAGTGATCTCTAGAGAGATATAAGGAAGAAGCTGTTCTCAGGTATTAGTGATCTCTACAGAGATATAAGGAAGAAACTGTTCTCAGGTATTAGTGATCTCTACAGAGATATAAGGAAGAAACTGTTCTCAGGTATTAGTGATCTCTACAGAGATGTAAGGACGAAGCTGTTCTCAGGTATTAGTGATCTCTACAGAGATATAAGGAAGAAGCTGTTCTCAGGTATTAGTGATCTCTACAGAGATATAAGGAAGAAACTGTTCTCAGGTATTAGTGATCTCTACAGAGATATAAGGACGAAGCTGTTCTCAGGTATTAGTGATCTCTACAGAGATATAAGGAAGAAACTGTTCTCAGCTATTAGTGATCTCTACAGAGATATAAGGAAGAAGCTGTTCTCAGGTATTAGTGATCTCTACAGAGATATAAGGAAGAAAACTGTTCTCAGGTATTAGTGATCTCTACAGAGATATAAGGAAGAAGCTGTTCTCAGGTATTAGTGTTCTCTACAGAGATATAAGGAAGAAACTATTCTCAGGTATTAGTGATCTCTACAGAGATATAAGGAAGAAACTGTTCTCAGGTATTAGTGTTCTCTACAGAGATATAAGGAAGAAACTGTTCTCAGGTATTAGTGATCTCTACAGAGATATAAGGAAGAAGCTGTTCTCAGGTATTAGTGATCTCTACAGAGATATAAGGAAGAAACTGTTCTCAGGTATTAGTGATCTCTACAGAGATATAAGGAAGAAACTGTTCTCAGGTATTAGTGATCTCTACAGAGATATAAGGAAGAAACTGTTCTCAGGTATTAGTGATCTCTACAGAGATATAAGGAAGAAACTGTTTTCAGGTATTAGTGATCTCTAGAGAGATATAAGGAAGAAGCTGTTCTCAGGTATTTGTGATCTCTACAGAGATATAAGGAAGAAACTGTTCTCAGGTATTAGTGATCTCTACAGAGATATAAGGAAGAAACTGTTCTCAGGTATTAGTGATCTCTACAGAGATATAAGGACGAAGCTGTTCTCAGGTATTAGTGATCTCTACAGAGATATAAGGAAGAAGCTGTTCTCAGGTATTAGTGATCTCTACAGAGATATAAGGAAGAAACTGTTCTCAGGTATTAGTGATCTCTACAGAGATATAAGGACGAAGCTGTTCTCAGGTATTAGTGATCTCTACAGAGATATAAGGAAGAAACTGTTCTCAGGTATTAGTGATCTCTACAGAGATATAAGGAAGAAGCTGTTCTCAGGTATTAGTGATCTCTACAGAGATATAAGGAAGAAACTGTTCTCAGGTATTAGTGATCTCTACAGAGATATAAGGAAGAAGCTGTTCTCAGGTATTAGTGTTCTCTACAGAGATATAAGGAAGAAACTGTTCTCAGGTATTAGTGATCTCTACAGAGATATAAGGAAGAAACTGTTCTCAGGTATTAGTGTTCTCTACAGAGATATAAGGAAGAAACTGTTCTCAGGTATTAGTGATCTCTACAGAGATATAAGGAAGAAACTGTTCTCAGGTATTAGTGATCTCTACAGAGATATAAGGAAGAAACTGTTCTCAGGTATTAGTGATCTCTACAGAGATATAAGGAAGAAACTGTTCTCAGGTATTAGTGATCTCTACAGAGATATAAGGAAGAAACTGTTCTCAGGTATTAGTGATCTCTACAGAGATATAAGGAAGAAACTGTTCTCAGGTATTAGTGATCTCTACAGAGATATAAGGAAGAAACTGTTCTCAGGTATTAGTGATCTCTACAGAGATATAAGGAAGAAACTGTTCTCAGGTATTAGTGATCTCTACAGAGATATAAGGAAGAAACTGTTTTCAGGTATTAGTGATCTCTACAGAGATATAAGGAAGAAACTGTTCTCAGGTATTAGTGATCTCTACAGAGATATAAGGAAGAAACTGTTCTCAGGTATTAGTGATCTCTACAGAGATATAAGGAAGAAACTAAGTCGTACTGTATAAAAGAGCACAGAATTAGTGGGAGTTTTTAGTCATGTATTCAAGTGGATAATCGGAATAAATGAAAGGGATACATATAACGTGTTGAGAAAAGATAACCGAGATAAAACTTGCAGGAATGAAATCAAGTTGGGATAAATGTAGAGTAGTTTTAGAAAGTTTAAAGGAAAGTATTGGTTCTTTTTATTGGTTTTGTAGATGAGTGAAACTTGGAAGTAGCCTCACTGAAGTGACAACTTTGGTGTCTTTAAAAACAGGTTGGACAGGAGTGAGTTGGTGAGGTTGGGGTGTGAGTTGGAACTACCCAGAATGGGTAGGGTTCGAACCTACTGGTAAACGAGTGCTAAAAGTCACACAGTAGCGAATAACACGCTGGAGTGTCAGTTTTATCAGTCACTCGCCGGGATATGTTTGCAGTGGTGTTAAAACGACTTGGTGAGTCATGGTTGCATGAGTCAGTAGGTACGTCTGCCGCAGTACTCCACCATACTTAAGTTTGTGTTTCATAAGCAACTCTTTGAGGCTCATGCACAGCTGTACTGATACACATGATGTATGTTAGGAAGTGTATAACATCACTGATATTATTTTCAGGGGATTAGCAGGATAATATCTGTGTTTCTACCTCAACTGATTACCAAGCCCAGCTACTATCCTCCTCCTCCTCCTCATCCTCCTTCTCCTCATCCTCCTTCTCCTTCTCCTCCTTCTCCTCCTCCTCCTCCTCCTCCTCCTCCTCCTCCTCCTCCTCCTCCATCATTTAATTCTTTCCAGGTACCTGTTCATCTAAGATTGTAAAGAATTCACTGACGAAGTTGTCAGTGATCAGATTAAACACCTTACAGATATATAATACAATACAACTGTATACTGTAAAGAAGAAATAAAATTGTGTTGTATTCTATTGTATATTGTACAAAATTGTATTGTATTGTATGTTTAACTGTGATCACTGAGAACTTCTTCACTGGGCTCCTGACACATCTTAGATAAACAAGTATCCGAAAAGAATTAAATGATGATCAGATAACTCATCAAGATTTATTTTCAATAATGAAACTGTTATCTTAGGTTAATAAACCATAACTGTCCAATGTAATGGGAAATACATGTATGTGATTCTGGTTTGAAAGCGACATATACAATCGTTATTTTAAATTTCATTTTTAGACTTCCACAATTACACTCAAATGCATTTTTATATGTTATTCGTTGATCTCAAGAACTTTTATGTGAAAACAGGAATTCTATATCATTTTTTTTTTTAGATCTGACCACATTTAGGCCTAGACTGATTGGACTACTGGTGGCAATGATGTTGAAAAGCGTAGAAGTGAGGACTCAATTAATATGCAGAGATCAGGAATAGTTAATTAGGAAGAATGGAAGGTTTTATGTAATGATACATACAGCATTTTCTCAAGGACGGGAGATTTCAATGAATGACAGTACTCACCTAATTTACCTAATTGTGGTTGCGGAGGTCGAGACTCAGCTCCTGGTCCCACCTCTTCACTGATCGCTACTAGGTCCTCTCTTTCCCAGCTCCATGAGCTTTGTCATACCTCTATCATACCATATCACTTGCTAGACTATTCCACTTCCTGACAACTCTGTGACTGAAGAAATACTTCTTAGCATCGCTTTGACTCATCTGAGTCTTCAACTTCCAAGTGTGACCCATTGTTTCTGTGTCTTATCTCTGGAACATTCTGTCTCTGTCCACCTTTTCCATTCCACTCGGTATTTTTTATGTCGTCATCATGTCTCCCCTAATCCTCCTGTCCTCCAGTGTCGTCAGGACGATTTCCCTTAACATTTCTTCGTAGGACATTCCCTTTAGCTCTGGAACTAGCCTTGTCTCAATCTTCAACTCACACTTGTCGCAAACCTTTACACTTTCTAAGTGCAATTGGTGTTAATTTACTGGCTGGACCACTGACTTGGACCGCTTCTATGGTAGCAATGATAGAGCGAAAAACTAATGTCAAAGACCTGGGAGTGATCATATCACAGGATCTCACCTTCAAGGACCATAACATTGTATCAATCGCATCTGCTAGAAAAATGACAGGATGGATAATGAGAACCTTCAAAATCAGGGATGCCAAGACCACGATGACACTCATTAGGTAGCTTGTATCTAGGCTGGAATATTGCTACACACTAACAGCACCTTTTAAGGCAGGTGAAATTGCTGACCTAGAAAATGTACAGAGAACCTTCATGGCGCGCATAATGGAGATAAAACACCTCAGTTACTGGGAATGCTCGAAGCTCCTCTACCTGTACTCCCTAGAATGCAGGTGGGAGAGATACGTGATTATATACACTTGGAAAGCCCTAGAGAGATTAGTACCAAACTTGCACACGAAAATCACTCCATGTGAAAGCAAAAGACCCAGCAGACGATGCAACATTCCCCAATGAAAAGTAAGGGCACCAGTAGCACGATAAGAGACAACACAATAAGTGTCAGGGGCTGAAGAGTGTTCAACGGCCTCCCAGCGTACATAGAGGGGATTACCAATAGACCCTTGGCTGTGGTTCGTACATTGAATCGCATGTGACCAGTAGTAACAGTCTGGTTGATCAGGCCCTGATCCACAAGGATCAGGCCTGATCTACCACTAGGCCTGGTCACAGACCGGGCTGTGGGGGCGTTGATCCCCGGAACTCTCTCCAGGTATACTCCAGGATGGTATTAATTTATCTAGGGCAGAGGTAGAGGCATTATCTAGCTCAGTGGAAAGAGCTATTACTGATCTATAGAATTACACAGATGAAGTAATGTGGATTTTGGGATGTGCCATTTATAGGCAGAATGGTTGTGGCAATTCGTTGGTATTTAGTGATAAAAAAATCAGTAGAGATAGTGAAGGAACATGAATGTGCAAGGAAACGAAAGTGAAGAAAGGTTTCTCAATATATATTACACAAACAGTGAAAATACTAGAAACAAGAAAAAAGAGTTGAGATCAGTTGCATGTTTAGGAAGCATTGATGTATTTTCAATATATGAGAAAGGGTTTAATCTGAAGAGTTGAGACACACAAGCTGAATGATATATGCAGCGGTTTAAGTTATGCCAAATTGATAAATAAAAATGGGAAAGGAGGTTGGGTGACACTGCATAGTCCGAGAAAATTTGAATTGGTGCATAAATTTTAACTGGTGCATATACTGCCCCCAGACTTGGACATGGACCAAAAGAGACTTATTTGGGAGGAAAATGATAAGATTGCAAGACTAAAATAGTAATTTTAACTTTAGTCGAACTGATTGTTGATTGGGAATCTAAAGTAAAATTATTTCCAGCAGCTTATCTAAGACTGGTGTTTTAAGCAATTTACATTTGAACGAACGACAGGAAATAACCTGTTTGATTTAGTTCTAATGAACAAGGAGATTCTTGTTAATAATCTGGAGATTCCAGAGAAACTTTGCACGAACTACTACAGGTCGATTACAATTAACAAGTAAGAATAATTCAGTAAATATGCCCATGTTTTTTGTTTAGCAGATTACAATGGCCTTAGAGAACACCTGTCATGTGTTGATTGTGTAACAACGAGAACTACAAACATGACACTTTACTATACACTTTACATGCTGCCCCTTTACTATACACTTTACATGCTGCCCCTTTACTATACACTTTACATGCTGCCCCAAAGAACATTTTTTCCCTACTGAGAAATGAGAGTGAATAAAAATGATCTGTAATCAAGGGAAGGGAGACTTACACGTTTTAACATGTTTTAGGGCAGAAGGAAGGAATTTACAGCATTATCAAAAAAGGTGAGAGTCATCTCATGAATCAAAATATTCATATTAAAAGTGAGGCTAAAAAAAGGATTAGAAAGAAGAACTAGATTCTGAAATAAAAATTTCAGACTATGCAAAAACAGGTCAGACAGGTCAGAGAAAATTTACGTTCATTTAAAACTAACTCAGGACAGTTTACTTACAAAGAGAATAAAGAATGCTCAATATTTAACAATTATTTCCTTTAGCTTTTTACGTAGAGACACAAACGATATCCAAGTAATTAATTAATATAGTGGATCTAACGAAAATAATTGATGTAATATCACAGTCACTACGGAAATGGAACTTAACAGGTTGACCGATTAAAGTAAAATAAGTCCCCAGGTCCAGATGAAGTCTTTTTCAAAGGAACTGTAAGAGTGCAAGATGAAAGTTTATGAACTATTAATTAAGCTCAGCTTTACATATCTCTTCCAACAAGTGTAGTTTATGAGATGTAGAAGATTACTGTTATATATTTTTGAATCAGGGGATAAATCATTACCGTCAAATTACAACCCAGTTAGGCTAACCTCAATTAAACACAAATTATTATTTTTATTAACACATCGGCCTTTTCCCACCAAGGCAGGGTGCTCTGAAAAAGAAAAAACTTTCATCATCATTCACTCCATCACTGTCTTGCCGGAGGCATGCTTACACTACAGTTATAAAACTGCAACATTAACACCCCTCCTTCAGAGTGCAGGCACTGTACTTCCCATCTCCAGGAATGAACTCCAGCCTCCCTGTTTCCCTGAATCCCTTCATAAATATTACCTTGCTTACACTCCAAAAGCATGTCAAGTCCTGAAAAACATTTGTCTCCATTTGCCCCTATCTAACATACTCATGCACGCCTGCTGGAAATCCAACCCCTCGCACACAAAACCTCCTTTACCCCCTCCTTCCAATCTTTCCTAGGCCAGCCCCTACCCGGCCTTCCTTCCACTACAGATTTATACACTCTCGAAGTCATTCTATTTTGTTCCTGCCTCTCTATATGTCCATACCATCTCAACCCCTCCTCAGCCCTCTGTATAATAGTTTTGGTAATCCCACACCTCCTCCTAATCTTGAAACTACAGATTCTCTGCATTACATTCACACCACACATTGCCCTCAGACATGACCTCTCCACTGCCTCCAGCCTTCTCCTTGTAGCAACATTCACCATCATTACCTTCCACCCATACAAGAGCATTGGTATATATATACTTTCATACATTCTCCTCTTTGTTTTCATGAAGAAAGTTCTTTGCCTCCACAGACTCCTCAGTGCACCATTCACCTTTTTCCCTTCGTCAGTTCTATGACTCACCTCATCTTTCATAGACCCATCTGCAAACACGTTCACTCCCAAATATCTGAATACATTCGCCACCTTCCTACTTTCTCAGTCCAATGTGATATACAATCTTCTGTTCCCTAATTTTTTTTGTTATCTTCATCACCTTACTCTTTCCTATATTCACTTTTAACTTTCTTCTTTTACATACCCTACCAAATTCATCATCCTCTGCAACTTCTCTTCAGAATCTTCCAAAAACACAGTGTCATCAGCAAAGAGCAACTGTGACAACTCCCACTTTGTGTTAGATTCTTTATCTTTTAACCCCACATCTCTTACCAACACCCGATCATTCACTTCTCTTACAGCTCCATCTATAAATATAATGAACAACATGGTGAGGACACACATCCCTATTTAAGACCTGCTTTTACTGGGAAATAATCGCCCTCTCACCTACATACTCTAACCTGAGCCTCATTATCCTCGTAAAGACTCTTTACTGCTTTCAATAAACTACCTCCTATTCCATACATTTGCAACATCTGCCACATTGCCCCCCTATCCACCCTATCATACGCCTTTTCCAAATCCATAAATGCCACAAAACTCTCTTTACTCTTGTCTAAATACTGTTCACCTATATGTTTCACTGTAAACACTTGGTCTACACCCCACCTGCCCATCCTATAGCCTGCATGTTCATCTACTATCCTGCTCTTCGTCTTACTCATGATTCTTTCAATAATAACTACCATCCACTTTTCCATATATACTCAACACTTATTCCCCTATAGTTTTTGGACCCGCATTTGTCCTCTTTGCCTGTATACAAAGGAACTATGCATGCTCTCTGTCAATCCCTAGGTACCTTACCCTCTTCCATACATTTATTAAATAAAAGCACCAACTATTCTAAAACTATATCCCCACCTGCTTTTAACATTTCTATCTTTATCCCATCAATCCCAGCTGCTTTACCTCTATCATTCTACCCACTGCCCCACGCACTTTCCCCACACTCACTAATGGTTCTTCCTTACTCCTATAAGATGTTATTCCTCCTTGCCCTATACACGAAATCACAGCTCCCCTATCTTTATCAGCATTTAACAATTCCTCAAAATATTCCCTCCATCTTCCTGATACCTCTAACTCTCCATTTAATAACTCTCTTCTCCTATTTTTAACTAACAAATGCATTCGTTCACTAGGCTTTCTCAACTTATTAATCTCCCTCCAAATCTTTTTCTTATTCTCAACAAAATTTGTTGATAAATTCTTATGCATCCTGTCATTTGCTCTTTTTTTACATTGATTCACCACTCTCTCAATATTCTCCTTCCTCCTTGCATCACTTCTACTTTGTAAAAACCTGACTCACGAAATCGTAGTGACACGATTGCAAACAAACCATACCACGGGCGGGATTTGAACCCGCGGTCAGAGAGTCTCAAAACTCCAGACCACCGCGTTAGCCACTGGACCAGCTAGCCACAATAAGATTCGTCCAGCTTGGTATATTTCTACACCATAGGAAGGTTAGCATAGGCACCACTGTGACCACAAATGCAAGTGGCTAATGCGACGGTCTGGAGTTTTGAGACTCTCTGACCGCGGGTTCAAATCCCGCCCGTGGTATGGTTTATTTGCAATCGTGTCATTACGATTTCGTGAGTCATGTTGACGGCAGTGAAGGGACTTGAGCTAGAGTTCGCCACGGCCACGCTAGCTGGAGATTCGTCTGTAAAAACTTGCATTTGTGGTCACAGTGGTACCTATGCTAACCTTCCTATGGTGTAGAAATATACCTAGTTGGACGAACCTTATTGTGGCTAGCTGGTCTAGTTACTAACGCGACGGTCTGGAGTTTTGAGACTCTCTGACCGCGGGTTCAATCCCGCCCGTGGTATGGTTTGTAAAAACCTCTCATATACTAACTTTTTCTCTCTTACTACTCTTTTTACAACATCATTCCACCAATCGCTCTTCTTCCCTGCCGCACCCACTTTCCTGTAACCACAAACTTCTGCTGAACACTCTAACACTATATTCTTAAACTTACCCCATTCATCTTCTACCCCATTGCCTATACTCACACTAACCCATCTGTCCTCCAACAGTTGTTTATATCTTACCCTTACAGCCTCCTGTAGTCTATAAACCCTCACTTCTCTCTTGCTGTTTCCATTTTCCTTGCATCCCATCCACCTTTTACTCTCAGTGTAGCTACAATTAAAAAGTGATCTGATATATCTGTGGCCCCTCTATAAACATGTACATCCTGAAGTCTACCCAACAGTCTTTTATCTACCAATACATAATCCAACAAACTACTGTCATTACTCCCTATATCGTATCTTGTATTCTCTTTTATCCTATTTTTCTTAAAATATGTTTTACCTATAACCAAAACTCTTTCTATACAAAGTTCAATCAAATGCTCCCCATTATCATGTACTCCTGGCGCCTTAAGCTTTCCTACCACACCCTCTCTAAACTCTTCTCCTACTTTAGCATTTAGGTCTCTTACCACAATTACTCCCTCACATGGCTCAAAAGTTCTTACACACTCGCTTAACATCTCCCAAAATCTCTCTCTCTCTCTCTCCTCTACACTCCTCTCTTCTCCAGGTGCATACATACTTATTATAACCCACTTTTCACATCCAACCCTTATTTTAATCAACATAAACCTTGAATATATACATTTATATTCCCTCTTCTCTCTCCCTAACTGATCCTTCAACATTATTGCTATCCCTTCCTTAGCTCTAACTCTCTCAGATACTCCTGACTTAATCTCATTTATTTCTCCTCACTGAAACTCCCCTAGCTTAGAGCTAGGATATCCAACTTCTTTTCATTCATAACATTAGCAATCATTTCTTTCTTGTCATTCGCACTGCATCCGCTCATATTCAAACATTCCAATTCTATAAAGTTTTTCTTTTCCTTGTTTTTAGTAGTTTATACGGGAGAAAGGGTTACCAGTCGCCTCCTACGACACGCATAGCTTACCGAGGAATAATTCTGTTCCACGTCCACATGGAGATAAGCAGATATAAACAAGAACGAGAACTTGCAAGAAAATGGGAGAAAACCCAGAGGGTTTAGTATACATATGCTTGTACATGCATGTGTAGTGTGACCTATGTGTAAGTAGAAGTAGCAAGACGTACTTGAAATCTTGTATGTTTATGAGACAGAAAAAGACACCAGCAATCTACCATCATGCATATCAGTTATAGGCTTGTGTGTCACCCTCATCTGGTAGAACGATAGTACCTCCCTAGGTGGTTGCTGTTTACCAACCTACTACCACAGGACGGTAGTACCTCCCTAGGTGGTTGCTGTTTACCAACCCACTACCACAGGACGGTAGTACCTCCCTAGGTGGTTGCTGTTTACCAACCTACTACCACAGGACGGTAGTACCTCCCTAGGTGGTTGCTGTTTACCAACCTACTACCACAGGACGGTAGTACCTCCCTAGGTGGTTGCTGTTTACCAACCTACTACCACAGGACGGTAGTACCTCCCTAGGTGGTTGCTGTTTACCAACCTACTACCACAGGACGGTAGTACCTCCCTAGGTGGTTGCTGTTTACCAACCTACTACCACAGGACGGTAGTACCTCCCTTGGTGGTTGCTGTTTACCAATTTACTACCACAGGACGGTAGTACCTCCCTAGGTGGTTGCTGTTTACCAACCTACTACCACAGGACGGTAGTACCTCCCTTGGTGGTTGCTGTTTACCAACCTACTACCACAGGACGGTAGTACCTCCCTTGGTGGTTGCTGTTTACCAACCTACTACCACAGGACGGTAGTACCTCCCTTGGTGGTTGCTGTTTACCAACCTACTACCACAGGACGGTAGTACCTCCCTTGGTGGTTGCTGTTTACCAACCTACTACCACAGGACGGTAGTACCTCCCTTGGTGGTTGCTGTTTACCAACCTACTATCACAGGACGGTAGTACCTCCCTTAGTGGTTGCTGTTTACCAACCTACTACCACAGGACGGTAGTACCTACCTTGGTGGTTGCTGTTTACCAACCTACTACCACAGGACGGTAGTACCTCCCTTAGTGGTTGCTGTTTACCAACCTATTACCACAGGACGGTAGTACCTCCCTTGGTGGTTGCTGTTTACCAACCTACTACCACAGGACGGTAGTACCTCCCTTGGTGGTTGCTGTTTACCAACCTACTACCACAGGACGGTAGTACCTCCCTTGGTGGTTGCTGTTTACCAACCTACTACCACAGGACGGTAGTACCTCCCTTTGTGGTTGCTGTTTACCAACCTACTACCACAGGACGGTAGTACCTCCCTTGGTGGTTGCTGTTTACCAACCTACTACCACAGGACGGTAGTACCTCCCTTGGTGGTTGCTGTTTACCAACCTACTACCACAGGACGGTAGTACCTCCCTTGGTGGTTGCTGTTTACCAACCTACTACCACAGGACGGTAGTACCTCCCTTGGTGGTTGCTGTTTACCAACCTACTACCACAGGACGGTAGTACCTCCCTAGTTGGTTCCTGTTTACCAACCTACTACCACAGGACGGTAGTACCTCCCTTGGTGGTTGCTGTTTACCAACCTACTACCACAGGACGGTAGTACCTCCCTTGGTGGTTGCTGTTTACCAACCTACTACCAAAGGATGGTAGTACCTCCCTTGGTGGTTGCTGTTTACCAACCTACTACCACAGGACGGTAGTACCTCCCTTGGTGGTTGCTATTTACCAACCTACTACCACAGGACGGTAGTGCCTCCCTTAGTGGTTGCTGTTTACCAACCTACTACCACAGGACGGTAGTACCTCCCTTGGTGGTTGCTGTTTACCAACCTACTACCACAGGACGGTAGTACCTCCCTTGGTGGTTGCTGTTTACCAACCTACTACCACAGGACGGTAGTACCTCCCTTGGTGGTTGCTGTTTACCAACCTACTACCACAGGACGGTAGTACCTCCCTTGGTGGTTGCTGTTTACCAACCTACTACCACAGGACGGTAGTACCTCCCTAGGTGGTTGCTGTTTTCCAACCTACTGCCACAGGACGGGAGTACCTCCCATGTTGATTGCTGTTTACCAACCTACTACCACAGGACGGTAGTACCTCCCTAGGTGGTTGCTGTTTACCAACCTACTACCACAGGACGGTAGTACCTCCCTTAGTGGTTGCTGTTTACCAACCTACTACCACAGGACGGTAGTACCTCCCTAGGTGGTTGCTGTTTACCAACCTACTACCACAGGACGGTAGTACCTCCCTTCGTGGTTGCTGTTTACCAACCTACTACCACAGGACACCTACTACCACAGGACGGTAGTACCTCCCTAGGTGGTTGTTGTTTACCAACCTACTACCACAGGACGGTAGTACCTCCCTTGGTGGTTGCTGTTTACCAACCTACTACCACAGGACGGTAGTACCTCCCTTAGTGGTTGCTGTTTACAAACCTACTACCACAGGACGGTAGTACCTCCCTAGGTGGTTGCTGTTTACCAACCTACTACCACAGGACGGTAGTACCTCCCTTGGTGGTTGCTGTTTACCAACCTACTACCACAGGACGGTAGTACCTCCCTTGGTGGTTGCTGTTTACCAACCTACTACCACAGGACGGTAGTACCTCCCTTGGTGGTTGCTGTTTACCAACCTACTACCACAGGACGGTAGTGCCTCCCTTAGTGGTTGTTGTTTACCAACCTACTACCACAGGACGGTAGTACCTCCCTTGGAGGTTGCTGTTTACCAACCTACTACCACAGGACGGTAGTACCTCCCTTGGTGGTTGCTGTTTACCAACCTACTACCACAGGACGATAGTACCTCCCTTGGTGGTTGCTGTTTACCAACCTACTACCACAGGACGGTAGTACCTCCCTTGGTGGTTGCTGTTTACCAACCTACTACCACAGGACGGTAGTACCTCCCTTGGAGGTTGTTGTTTACCAACCTACTACCACAGGACGATAGTACCTCCCTTGGTGGTTGCTGTTTACCAACCTACTACCACAGGACGGTAGTACCTCCCTTGGTGGTTGCTGTTTACCAACCTACTACCACAGGACGGTAGTACCTCCCTAGGTGGTTGCTGTTTACCAACCTACTGCCACAGGCCGGTAGTACCTCCCTAGGTGATTGCTCTTTACCAACCTACTACCACAGGACTGTAGTACCTCCCTAGGTGGTTGCTGTTTACCAACCTACTACCACAGGACGGTAGTACCTCCCTAGGTGGTTGCTGTTTACCAACCTACTACCACAGGACGGTAGTACCTCCCTAGGTGGTTGCTGTTTACCAACCTACTACCACAGGATGGTAGTACCTCCCTTGGTGGTTGCTGTTTACCAACCTACTACCACAGGACGGTAGTACCTCCCTTGGTGGTTGCTGTTTACCAACCTACTACCACACGACGGTAGTACCTCCCTTGGTGGTTGGTTGCTGTTTACCAACCTACTACCACAGGACGGTAGTACCTCCCTATGTGGTTGCTGTTTACCAACCTACTACCACAGGACGGTAGTACCTCCCTTGGTGGTTGCTGTTTACCAACCTACTACCACAGGACGGTAGTACCTTCCGTGGTGGTTGCTGTTTACCAACCTACTACCACAGGACGGTAGTACCTCCCTTGGTGGTTGCTGTTTACCAACCTACTACCACAGGACGGTAGTGCCTGCCTTGGTGGTTGCTGTTTACCAACCTACTACCACAGGACGGTAGTACCTCCCTTGGTGGTTGCTGTTTACCAACCTACTACCACAGGACGGTAGTACCTCCCTTGGTGGTTGCTGTTTGCCAACCTACTACCACAGGACGGTAGTACCTCCCTAGTTGGTTGCTGTTTACCAACCTACTACCACAGGACGGTAGTACCTCCCTTGGTGGTTGCTGTTTACCAACCTACTACCACAGGACGGTAGTACCTTCCTTGGTGGTTGCTCTTTACCAACCTACTACCACAGGACGGTAGTACCTCCCTTGGTGGTTGCTGTTTACCAACCTACTACCACAGGGCGGTAGTACCTCCCTTGGTGGTTGCTGTTTACCAACCTACTACCACAGGACGGTAGTACCTCCCTTGGTGGTTGCTGTTTACCAACCTACTACCACAGGACGGTAGTACCTCCCTTGGTGGTTGCTGTTTACCAACCTACTACCACAGGACGGTAGTACCTCCCTTGGTGGTTGCTGTTTACCAACCTACTACCACAGGGCGGTAGTACCTCCCTTGGTGGTTGCTGTTTACCAACCTACTACCACAGGACGGTAGTACCTCCCTTGGTGGTTGCTGTTTACCAACCTACTACCACAGGGCGGTAGTACCTCCCTTGGTGGTTGCTGTTTACCAACCTACTACCACAGGGCGGTAGTACCTCCCTTGGTGGTTGCTGTTTACCAACCTACTACCTCTGAAAGCAAATTATTAGTCTATTTTAAAGGATTAAATAAGAAGCCATCATTATTAGCATAATTAAATTCACGAAACTTAACATGGATTCATGAAGGACCTTTGCTGATTAATTTTCTGATTACTATGAAGCGTTTAACCATTTAGTTTATAGATACAAGAGATAACAAAAATTCAATGTATTTCAAAGGACCTAAAATCTGAAACACCCTACCTGAAAACTCTAGAATTGCAGACACATTCATCACTTTCAAAACTACAGTTAGAAACATCTTATCTCCCTGATCCACCCCGACAACTAACTACATGATAACCACCTGGTGGTTCACAATTACACTCACTCACCCACTGACTGTAAACCCAGAAATACTAATCTTAATCTTAAAATAATAAATCCTAACTAGTCATAAGTTTGCCTATGATACTCCAATATAGACATTTTGTATTGTGGCAAAACAAAAGCATTCACATTGCTAAACTCACAAATTATGATGTAGTCACTTAGCCTTAATACTATAATCTGTAAGAATTTAATGTTAAGAATTAATCTAAGTCTGCTCAAAATGCCTAGCCATGCTAGGTGTCCTAGTGGCCCCCTCTGTAATTAGTATTTTATAACATGTAAACCACACAATACCCAAAACCTGTAAACCCCAAATTGTAACCCTTATAGAGAATAAACTTGAATTGAACTGAATTGAATTGAATTGAATTGAATATATGAGTACAGTCAATAAGCTAAACGGCAGCCACTGGACCCAAGTGATACCCGCTCACTGATGCTCGCTTGACCCAGCTATTGGGCCGTGCGGACGTGCTGCGCAGTAGCTCCTGATTGAGTTGGCTTTTGCGCAGTGTTGACGTGTACTTGGCTCTGTGAAGACCTGTTTGCGCGCTATCTAGAATTGAAGCAAGATGCCCTCCATCGAGCAACTTTACCAACAGCTTAAGGAAGAATTGAGGTTGGCAAATATGGAAATTCGGCGACTGACCGAGGAAAACAAAAAGATTCGGAGTAGTCCTCCTGTTTTGAGTCCTCAGGTCAAGAAGGGAAACTGGTCAGTGGCTGGACAGCAGGGAAAGAAGTTGACGATCAAGAAGACGAATGGAAAGGTAGAAACGATGAAGAAGAAAGAGACTGCCGTGGAAACTGTTGTGGAAACATCTAATACATTCTCAGTGATACCCGACGAATGTGAGTCGAATACTGGGAACGTCATGACGAAAGACATTAAGGAAGGTACGAATATTGTTGTTGTTGGGGATAGCCAAGTTAGATATATGGATAGGGCGTTCTGCTTGAAGGACAGGAGTAGGAGACAGAGTTTGCTTTCCTGGGGCTGGGATGGAGGATATTGTTAGCCGTCTGGATGACATCATGAGAGGTAATGGGAGCAATCCTATTATCTGTCTCAGTGCTGGAGGCAACGATGTTGGCAGACGTAGGAGTGAGAACCTGATTAGCAGGTATAGGTCAGCAATAGAAATAATTAGAAGTAAGGGTGGGAACCCTCTCATGTGTGGTATTTTGCCAAGGAGGGGAGTTGGAAATGAATGGTTGTCCAGGGCAATTGGTGTCAATTGCTGGCTGGACAAATACTGTAAGGAAAATGCGGTAACATTCATCGACAACTGGGACCTCTTCTATGGCAGAAATGACATGTATGCTAGGGATGGGGTTCACTTATCTAGGTGTGGGGTGGGAGCACTGGCAACTGCAGTGGAGGGAGCAGTTAGGACTTTAAACTAGGAATAGTTAGTGGTATGGGTTTTGGCAGGAAAACAGTGAAGTCCCAGTGTAGTAATATTACGAGTTCTAGGGGAACTAGTAATAATAAGAACGAGATAGATATTGAAAAGCCAGGGACCTTGGGTGATAAGGACAGTAAAAGGTTTAGTAGAAAAATAGAAATGAGCAGGAAGGGTAAAGAGAAAGGACAGTCTTTCAATGTTTATTATGCTAATTGCCGTAGTGCTAGGAATAAGATGGACGAGTTGAGATTAGTTGCTAGTGTAGGTAACATTGATGTATTTGCCTTAACTGAGACGTGGTTTAATTCAAAAAGTCGGGACATGCCTGCGGAATGCCATATTCAGGGTTTTAAATTGTTCCAAGAAGATAGAAGTATTGGGAGAGGGGGTGGGGTGGCATTGTATGTCCGAGATCGCTTGAACTGTTGCATAAAAACGGGTATTAAGTCTGAAGTAACACATACAGAGTCTGTTTGGATAGAATTTTCAGAGGGGCATGAAAAACTGATTTTAGGAGTGATATACCGTCCCCCAAACTTAGATAGGGACCAAGGGAGACTACTATGGGAGGAAATTGTTAAGGCCACAAGTCACGATAATGTAGTAATTCTAGGAGACTTTAACTTTAGTCATGTTGATTGGAATTTCTTGACTGGGAGTTTAGAATCATACGACTTCTTAGAAGTATTTCAGGATTGTTTTTTGAAGCAGTTTGTGACAGAACCTACAAAGGGAAATAACCTACTTGACTTAGTTATGGCAAACAATGAATCCCTTGTTAATAATTTAGAAATTTCAGAGGAACTGGGTGCTAGCGACCACAAATCAATTACATTTAGCATTGAATGGAAGTACGATAGTAGCGATAACTCAGTAACAGTCCCAGATTTTCGCTTAGCAGATTACGATGGGCTTAGAGAACACTTATCATCTGTTGACTGGGGTAACGAAGAGAGCTATCAATATGACAGTTTTCTGAACACTATACATGCTGCTCAAAGAGCGTTTATCCCATATAAAGAAATTAGATCAAATAGAAATGACCCAAAATGGATGAATAATAGGCTCAAATATCTACTAGGGCATAAGAAAGGAATTTATAGGCGTATCAAAAGAGGTGAGGGTCATCTTATGAATCAGTATATTGACATTAAGAGGAACATTAAAAAGGGGATAAGAAAAGCTAAAAGGGACTATGAAATTAAAGTTGCTAGGGATTCTAAAACTAACCCAAAAAGTTTTTTCCAGGTCTATAGAACAAAAGTTAGAGATAAGATAGGTCCCCTTAAAAATAACTATGGGCACCTTACTGACAAAGAGAATGAAATGTGCTTGATTTTAAATAATTATTTTCTCTCAGTTTTTACACAGGAAGACACTAACAATATTCCAGTAATTAATTTTTACAGTGGGCTAGAAGATGATAAATTATGTAACATCACAGTCACTAGTGAGATGGTTGTGAAGCAGATAGACAGACTGAAGCAAAATAAGTCGCCGGGTCCTGATGAGGTTTTTTCAAGGGTTCTTAAGGAATGCAAAATGGAACTCTGTGAACCATTAACTAATATTTTTAATTTATCTCTTCAAACAGGTGTAGTGTCTGATATGTGGAAGATGGCTAATGTAATTCCTATTTTTAAAACAGGGGACAAGTCGTTACCGTCAAATTACCGCCCAATAAGCCTGACCTCAATTGTAGGCAAATTACTAGAGTCAATTATAGCTGAGATTATAAGAAGCCATCTCGATAAGCATTGCTTGATTAATGATACTCAGCATGGATTCACAAGAGGCCGGTCTTGTCTAACTAATTTATTAACTTTCTTCAGTAAAGCTTTTGAGGCTGTTGACCACAATAAAGAATTTGATATTATTTACTTAGATTTTAGTAAGGCTTTTGATAGAGTTCCGCACCATAGACTGTTAAAGAAAGTGGCAGCTCATGGCATTGGGGGAAAAGTGCTCTCGTGGATCGAGTCATGGCTCACTGACAGGAAGCAGAGAGTGTCCATAAATGGGGTTAAATCCGAGTGGGGATCTGTAACAAGTGGCGTTCCACAGGGATCAGTCTTGGGCCCGTTGTTGTTTATAATATATATCAATGATCTTGATGATGGAATTACTAGTGATATGAGCAAATTCGCCGATGGCACAAAGATAGGTAGGATAATTGATTCAAACGTAGATGTTATGGAACTTCAGGAGGATTTAAACAAACTCTATTCTTGGTCAGAAAAGTGGCAGATGCAGTTCAATGTAGATAAATGCAAGGTTCTGAAGCTTGGGAGTGCCCATAACCCTAGTACTTATAAGTTAAATGATGTAGAACTTAGCCATACAGATTGCGAAAAGGACTTGGGGGTTATGGTGAGCAGCAACCTTAAACCAAGACAGCAATGCCTAAGCGTACGTAATAAGGCAAATAGATTACTGGGATTTATATCAAGAAGTGTAAGCAACAGAAGTCCAGAGGTCATACTGCAGCTTTATACATCATTAGTAAGGCCTCACCTAGATTATGCAGCTCAGTTCTGGTCTCCATATTACAAAATGGACATAAATTCGTTAGAAAACATTCAGCGTAGGATGACTAAATTAATACCTAGCATTAGAAATCTTCCTTATGAAGAAAGACTGAAGACTCTTAAGTTACATTCACTTGTTAGACGAAGAATGAGGGGAGACCTGATCGAAGTGTATAAGTGGAAGATAGGTATTAATAAAGGGGATATTAATAAGGTCTTGAGGATGTCTCTCCAAGAGAGAACCCGCAGTAATGGATTTAAATTAGATAAGTTTAGATTTAGAAAGGACATAGGAAAGTATTGGTTTGGAAATAGGGTAGTTGATGAGTGGAACAGTCTACCTAGTTGGGTTATTGAGGCTGGGACTTTGGGTAGTTTCAAATTTAGGTTGGATAAATACATGAGTGGGAGGGGTTGGATTTGAGTGGGACTTTCACATCAGAGCTTATTTCTTGGGTGGCATTGAAAATTGGGTTGGGCAAATGTTTTGTTAGTGGGATGAATTGTAAAGGACCTGCCTAGTATGGGCCAGCAGGCCTCCTGCAGTGTTCCTCCTTTCTTATGTTCTTATGAATACTTAGCTCTACTAGACACGGGATAGTGATGCTAGACGAGACGATTAATTCAGTAGGGTCATTACCTGCAGACCGCAGACTACCGAGTAGTATCTGGTTAGGCCATTACGTGCAATGGCCATCTTGAGGGCGCCGAATCCCACCCAGTGTGGCCGTAGAAGTAATGACTTAATTCTTCCACCAAACGAAAAGAACCTACTATGAGGGAGGAAAAATTCTTTGAGCAGACTTCTGATGAAAAGGACGATTCTATCAGTATTGTTCAGCTTATTACCTTTCACTTCACAAAGAAGACACAAGTAACCAACTGTACTCAGTCTTCTTCAACAGTGTACCTTGGTCTTCACATTAATTCACAGTTCAGTAGCAGCCAACTGGTAGTTGACTTAGCTAGGCTCGAATTTTTTTTAAACTTTCATCGTGTACTGTACGTAGAGAGGATAGGTCGTGAAGTTATTTTTTTAATCCATCTAATATTCGTAGAGAATTTTTCACCATAGACTATAATCCATCCTCAAATACGTCTACAGGAGCTGCCTGAAAGTTGGGTCGAAGATGAGAATTCCAATGGACAGTACCAACGAGATGGAACATTTCCGATTTCTCGGAGGCGACGTTTTGTATCGATTACACTTCCAGGAGAGCTCTACATCACTCTTGGTGACGTGCAGACACTTGGGTATCGAGGACCGGGAGATGAGATGCTGACGATGTAACCACACGCCCAACAGTTGGATATCTTATTAACCACATCAAATACTATTTCTCCAATGTTGATGGACTGATTACATCATCGTTGCTACTACAAGTTAGCCAGATGGCCCAGTGGTTAATGCGTCGGTCTATAGTTTTACGACTCACTAACCGCGAGTTCAAACCTCACTCGTTGGATGGTTTGACTGAAGAAACTGACCGTGTAGGCGAAACATTTAGTCAGGATATTCTCAGATGTTGCACATATCTCTTACTCTTCAACTTGTCGGTATTATATACTATTTTCAACCTATTTATGTAGAAAACTTGATAAATACATAATTTACGCGAGGAAGTGTTCATTTGATATCCGTGATGGAAGACTTTCAAGAGAATGCCTGAATTTATTTTTATTTTTTATTTTCTTCCCCCAGGTTTCATTTGTTTCGCTCATGACTCGAGAACGTTTCATCCACTCAGCTTCAAATTTTTATCGCTTGGGTCCTTAGATGACAACCAGATTCATGGAACAGCTAACATGTTCTCGTGACCTGCGACCCATGTTGGTACTGTAACATTGGTCAGATGCAACGTGAACATGTAATAACCCTCAGTAGTGTTGCCTCATACATGCCTCATAAATCACTGACGGTGCCTCATAAATCACTGACGGTGCCTCATAAATCACTGACGGTGCCTCATAAATCACTGACGGTGCCTCATAAATCACTTACGGTGTCTCACAAATCACTGACGGTGCCTCACAAATCACTGAGGGTGCCTCATATAAATCACTGACGGTGTCTCATAAATCACTGACGATGTCTCATAAATCACAGCACATTTTGATGAAGTAAAATTTAAAAAAAATGGAATCGATGGAAACAGTGTTTTATCAACTGTAAAATGACTCATCCGATCGGTTTGAAATCATCACCGAGCGTGTGGTTTGCTGAATATAGACTAACGCTGCAAATGAAAGTATTATGGGTAAAACAGTAAGACTCTTGAGGAAGAAGGAGGTTCTAGTAAGACTCCTGAGGAAGAAGGAGGTTCTAGTAAGACTTCTGAGGAAGAAGGAGGTTCTAGTAAGACTCCTGAGGAAGAAGGAGGTTCTAGTAAGACTCCTGAGGTTCTAGTAAGACTCCTGAGGTTCTAGTAAGACTCCTGAGGTTCTAGTAAGGGTAGTGGATGTGTTTATGTTGAAGGATATTACTGAACAAAACTTGTATAAAGTAAGAAGCTCTTCGTTGTGTTAATGAATTAAGAAGCAGCAGTGTGGCAGACGTTGCAAGTGTGTGCAACAGCAGGTAGATTACTTCACTCAGTAAAGAGTTTTCATAAGGATAATGAGGCTCAAAATAGAATAATTAGAATACACAGAGATTATTTTCCAGGTATGTTTAATGTCACTAGAGCTGTTTAACATATTTATGGATGAGGTTGCAAAAGAGGTGAACGCTAATGTGTTAGGGAGATGTGTTATTAAAAGGTCAAGAATCTAATACGAAGTGGGAGTCGTCGCAGGTTTTTTTTTTTTTTTTTTTTGCCGATGACATTGCATTTGGGAGATTCTGAAGAAAAGCTGCAGTGGATGGTAGACGAATTTGGGAGGGCATGGAAAAGTAGGAAATTAAAAGTAAAGATAGAAAAGAAAAGGTTATGGTAATATCAAAAAATCTAGGCAATTAGAGATTTGATTTCAGATTGGAAGGAGCGAGTAAAAAGTAAGTAAATGTGTCCAGATACTTTTGAGTGATTTGCTAAATTTTAAGAGCTTTTGGAACTGGTATTATTAGGTCTAAAGGGACGAATTTTGTTTAGTTGGATAGTGGTAAAGAGGGGCTATGATTTGATAATATGAAAACGGATTAGGTGCTTGGGTATGGGCACGATGTGGTGGGTTCTTGTTGGCACATGGTTCTGTGAGAGATATTGTGAACCATAGAAATGACGAAGAAAAAACTGAACTGTGCATTGAGGCATCTGTGGAGACAAAAAGGGTAATATACCAGATTTTAGTGGTGCCAACACTGTTGTGTGGGTGTAAAGCATTGGTCTTGAATGATACCGCAATGATGAGGCTTGAGACAGAGGTGTCTGTTACAAAAAACGCGATTCTAAAAGCTTAGAGATCTCCAGTGAATACTAGAAAGGACTGTCCTTCTAGCATCCAGCCTGTTACTGGGCTTTCGTAACAATTAGTCAGTATCCTTGTCCAATTATCCATTAGAATTCAGTATGAATTAATAGTGCTTCAGGATTACAACTGGTAGGCTACTAACTAGAGAAATTAAAATTTAATAAATTTATTAAGTCTAGAGGTATATTATCAAATTAAATTAAATTAAATTAATCACAGTAATCAAAATAATATCACTTCTCTCGAGTTCAATATTATTGTGCTGAAAGCACATATCACATTTATAATTCTTAAGTACCGTCTGGTACATTAACATTTAATAAGATATTACAAATATGTACAAGTAAGTGTGTATGTGTGTAAGTGTTCTAAGTAGTTCACTATGTCTCACGACTAGACTAGACTTAAACAAGTGACTGACAAAGTCCTCACATAAACTAACTTCTTGACCAACTGGCAATCAGAACAGTCTGCCTGAACAATAAAAAGAATGCTAAGCCCAATAGCAATATAACAAGCAACTGCGACACAAAATCAGGAACAAGGAGATAATATAACGACACTAAGTAGGGACCATCTGCAGATCCTCCACAAAAGTCACAAAACTCCCATACTACTGAATCTAAGTTCAGCATAAGAAAATCCCCGACTGTGATAATACACAGAAACCAGTACAAGTTAGGTCAGAAGCTACAGGGCAGGACCTGAGATGTTTCGAGTGTCTATGTGACACACAACCTCAGTACAACGTCGAAAATCACTAAGTCTATACAATGTTCGGTGAACAGAGTTCTACAGAACTAACAAGAATAATGAGACAGACAATCTGTCCAACCACCAAGAGAGTCTAGACCAGACTGAATATTTCAGGCGAGGTGAGGACACCCCCCCTCGATCACGTGATAGCTCCGTGGGTTGCTGCCCAGCAACAACGAGAAGCCGGCAGTCTAACGAGCAAAGAGCGATAATTACAGTAGTTAGACAATCAAGACTTGAACTGAGCACATAATATGTAACATCCTACCTAACAACATAACTAAGTCAAATAACAATATAAAGCAATACATTTACGATTTAGCTATTATCGCAAATATAAGCAATATAAAATTATATGAAAAGGTAATAATTATATATATACATAATCATTATATACATTATATATATTGCAACCCATTCAGTGGTTGCAACAGTGTCGTTTTTGATGGTAGAGCGCTGTAGGAATATTATGCAGAGAACTTGGAGTTTGAGATAAGTAGGTGCGGAGTTACCAAAAGTATTATGCACAAGCTAAAGATTTCTTGAAGTAATTTGAATATTTAGAGATATAGAGAGGATGAAAAAAAAAAGATTACACTGAGGACGTATAAATCTTGGGTGAAGGGAAGCAGGGAAAAGGGATGTCCTATAAAAGGCTGAAGGGAGGGAGAAAAGGTTTAGATTGAAAGGTGCTTGGACGTCCAACAGGCTTGTGTCATCGTATTAGGAGTGTTTGGAGGCAAGTGGTTTCTATAATTTGTCGTGTTCTTGACTGCATTACCCACATTCATTTTACTCAGAGCCTGTTGCAAATTGCATCATTTGCTTTTGGCTCTACTCCTCTTTAGTGCGTAATATCACTGCATCTCTCTTATCAATGTTTATCACATAATCAAAGTATTCTCTCCTTCTTTACGGTACCTCCATCTCCCTAAGTTTTCTCTGTGTATTAATCTCTACCCAAGAAGGCTTATTATTCTCAACAAAATTTACTGACAAAGACTCACCCATTTTCTCACTGACTCTCCAACTGCACTCTCTCTCACATTACTCTACCTACGTCACTCTCCCTACATCACTCTCCCTACATCATTCTCCTACATCACTTTCCCTACATCACTCTCCCTACGTCACTCTCCCTACGTCACTCTCCCTCACTCTCCTACATCACTCTCCTACATCACTCTCCCTACATCACTCTCCTACATCACTCTCCCTACGTCCTCTCCCTACGTCACTCTCCCTACGTCACTCTCCCTACGTCACTCTCCCTACATCACTCTCCCTACGTCACTCTCCCTACGTCACTCTCCCTACATCACTCTCCCTACGTCACTCTCCCTACGTCACTCTCCCTACGTCACTCTCCCTACATCATTTCTCCCTACGTCAACTCTCCTACATCACTCTCCCTACGTCACTCTCCCTACGTCACTCCCCCTACGTCACTCTTCCTACATCACTCTCCCTACATCACTCTCCCTACGTCACTCTCCCTACGTCACTCTCCCTACGTCACTCTCCCTACGTCACTCTCCCTACGTCACTCTCCCTACGTCACTCTCCCTACATCACTCTCCCTACGTCACTCTCCCTACATCACTCTCCCTACGTCACTCTCCCTACATCACTCTCCCTACGTCATTTCTCCCTTACGTCACTCTCCCTACATCACTCTCCCTACATCACTCTCCCTACGTCACTCTCCCTACGTCATCCCCCTACATCACTTCCCTACGTCACTCTCCCTACGTCACTCTCCCTACGTCACTCTCCCTACGTCACTCTCCCTACGTCACTCTCCCTACGTCACTCTCCCTACATCACTCTCCCTACGTCACTCTCCCTCCCATCACTCTCCCTACGTCACTCTCCCTACATCACTCTCCCTACGTCACTCTCCCTACGTCACTCTCTCTACATCACTCTCCCTACATCACTCTCCCTACGTCACTCTCCCTACGTCACTCTCCTACGTCACTCTCCCTCATCACTCTCCTACGTCACTCCCTACGTCACTCTCCTTACGTCACTCTCCCTACATCACTCTCCCTACGTCACTCTCCTACATCACTCTCCTACGTCACTCTCCCTACGTCACTCTCCTACGTCACTCCCCCTACGTCACTCTCCCTACGTCACTCTCCCTACATCACTCTCCCTACGTCACTCTCCCTACATCACTCTCCCTACGTCACTCTCCCTACATCACTCTCCCTACATCACTCTCCCTACATCACTCTCCCTACGTCACTCTCCCTACATCACTCTCTCCTACGTCACTCTCCCTATGTCACTCTCCCTACGTCACTCTCCCTACGTCACTCTCCCACGTCCTCTCCAATCACTCTCCTACGTCCACTCTCCCTACATCACTCTCCCTACGTCACTCTCCCTACGTCACTCTCCCTACATCACTCTCCCTACATCACTCTCCCTTCATCACTCCTAATCACTCTCCCTACATCACTCTCCCTACGTCACTCTCCCTACATCACTCTCCCTAAGTCACTCTCCCTACATCACTCTCCCTACGTCACTCTCACTACGTCACTCTCCCTACGTCACTCTCCCTTCGTTCACTCTCCCTACGTCACTCTCCCTACGTCACTCTCCTTCATCACTCTCCCTACTCACTCCTCCCTCCCACACTCTCCCTACGTCACTCTCCCTACATCACTCTCCCTACTCACTCTTCCCCTACGTCACTCTCCCTACGTCACTCTCCCTACGTCACTCTCCCTACATCACTCTCCCTACATCACTCTCCCTACTCACTCTCCCTACATCACTCTCCTATACTCTCCCTACGTCACTCTCCCTACGTCACTCTCCTACGTTCACTCTCCCTACATCACTCTCCCTACGTCACTCTCCCTACATCATCTCCCTACATCACTCTCCCTACATCACTCTCCTACGTCACTCTCCCTACATCACTCTCCCTACATCATCTCTCCCTACATCACTCTCCCTACATCACTCTCCCTACGTCACTCTCCCTACATCACTCTCCCTACGTCACTCTCCCTACTCACTCTCCCTACGTTCACTCTCCCTACATCACTCTCCTACGTCACTCTCCCTACATCATTCTCCCTACGTCACTCTCCCTACATCACTCTCCTACGTCACTCTCCCTACATCACTCTCCTACATCACTCTCCCTACGTCACTCTCCCTACGTCACTCTCCATACGTCACTCTCCCTACTCACTCTCCCTACATCATTCTCCCTACATCACTCTCCTACATCACTCTCCCTACATCACTCTCCCTACTCTACTCTCCCTTCATCACTCTCCCTACTCACTCTCCTACGTCACTCTCCCTACGTCACTCTCCCTACATATCCCCCTATCACCTACGTCACTCTCCCTACTCACTCTCCCTACATCACTCTCCCTACGTCACTCTCCCTACATCACTCTCCCTACGTCACTCTTCCTACATCACTCTCCTAGTCCTCTCCCTTCGTCACTCTCCCTACGTCACTCTCCCTACGTCACTCTCCCTACGTCACTCTCCCTACTTCACTCTCCCTTATTTCCCCACCTCTCCCTACATCACTCTCCCTACGTCACTCTCCCTACATCACTCTCCCTACGTCACTCTTCCTACGTTACTCTCTACTCCTCTCCTCCCACCTCTCCCTACGTCACTCCCCCTACTCACTCTCCCTACATCACTCTCCCTACGTCACTCTCCCTACATCACTCTCCCTACGTCACTCTCCCACGTCACTCTCCCTACGTAAACTCCCCCTACGTCACTCTCCCTACGTCACTCTCCCTACGTCACTCTCCCTACGTCACTCTCCCTACGTCACTCTCCCTACGTCACTCTCCCTACGTCACTCTCCCTACGTCACTCTCCTTCACATCTCCTACATCACTCTCCCTACATATCCACGTCTCCCTACGTCACTCTCCCTACGTCACTCTCCCTACATCACTCTCCCTACGTCACTCTCCTACGTCACTTCCCTACGTCACTCTCCTACGTCACTCTCCCTTACGTCACTCTCCCTACTCACTCTCCCTACGTCACTCTCCCTACATCACTCTCCCTACGTCACTCTCCCTACGTCACTCTCCTACGTCACTCTCCCTACGTCACTCTCCCTTCGTCACTCTCCCTACATCACTCTCCCTACGTCACTCTCCCTACATCACTCTCCCTACGTCACTCTCCCTACGTCACTCTCCCTACGTCACTCTCCCTACGTCACTCTCCCTACATCACTCTCCCTACATCACTCTCCCTACGTCACTCTCCCTACGTCACTCTCCCTACGTCACTCTCCCTACGTCACTCTCCCTACGTCACTCTCCCTACGTCACTCTCCCCTACATCACTCTCCCTACGTCACTCTCCCTACGTCACTCCCCCTACATCATTTCCCTACGTCACTCTCCCTACGTCACTCTCCCTACGTCACTCTCCCTACATCACTCTCCCTACGTCACTCTCTCCTACTCACTCTCCCTACATCCTTCCCACACTCTCCCTACGTCACTCTCCCTACGTCACTCTCCCTACATCACTCTCCCTACGATCAACCTCTCCCTACATCACTCTCCCTACGTCACTCTCCCTACGTCACTCTCCCTACATCACTCTCCCTACGTCACTCTCCCTACATCACTCTCCCTACGTCACTCTCCCTACGTCACTCTCCCTACGTCCACTCTCCCTACGTCACTCTCCCTACGTCACTCTCCCTACGTCACTCTCCCTACATCACTCTCCCTACGTCCACTCTCCCTACATCACTCTCCTACGTCACTCTCCCTACGTCACTCTCCCTACGATCACTCTCCCTACGTCACTCTCCCTACTCACTCTCCCTACGTCACTCTCCCTACGTCACTCTCCCTACGTCACTCTCCTACGTCACTCTCCCTACGTCACTCTCCCTACGTCACTCTCCCTACGTCACTCCCTCCCTCTCATCACTCTCCCTACGTCACTCTCCCTACGTCACTCTCCCTACATCACTCTCCCTACGTCACTCTCCCTACATCACTCTCCCTACATCACTCTCCTACGTCACTCTCCTTCATCTCCCTACATCACTCTCCCTACGTCACTCTCCCTACCATCCCCTGCCCTCCCCTACATCACTCTCCCTACGTCACTCTCCCTACGTCACTCTCCCTACGTCACTCTCCCTACGTCACTCTCCCTACGTTCACTCTCCCTACGTCACTCTCCCTACGTCACTCTCCCTACGTCACTCTCCCTACGTCACTCTCCCTACGTCACTCTCCCTACGTCACTCTCCCTACGTCACTCTCCCTAGTCACTCTCCCTACATCACTCTCCCTACCATCACTCTCCCTACGTCACTCTCCCTACGTCACTCTCCCTACGTCACTCTCCCTACGTCACTCTCCCTACATCACTCTCCCTACATCACTCTCCCTACGTCACTCTCCCTACGTCACTCTCCCTACGTCACTCTCCCTACGTCACTCTCCCTACATCACTTCCACATAGCATAATACCTCCCACCTGTCAAAGTTTTTATTATATTTCACTATCTTTCCCTCCTCATTTCATTAATTAATGCTCATCTCACCCACATCTACCCTCGTATCCTGAGAAATATTGTTGCTGCACACACTAGTACATTATTATAATTAAAATCAATACAAGTCGCTAAACCCAGGAGGGTCAAACAGGGTTACAGACACTAGTACAGCAGTTTTAACTCCACTCCGTACCTCTCTAACACAACGTTACCTATGTGCTCTATTTAACATCTTTCTTCCAGAAGTTGAATACATCTTTTCGTAATTCATTAATATTCACATTTCACTTACCTTCTATATCATTCTTCTTGTACTTCATCTACACTTCACTATTATTAGATTCAACTCAACAACAATATAATATATCCGTCGCTCCCCTAAATGATGAATATGTAAAGACAACAAATCCATCTTTAATCTAGTAATGTATATTCTAGCAAACTGCTGACACTTCACCGTTATGGGTTTGAACCCTTCCAGTTCTGTGATTTGTTTGCAATCGTGTAAGTGCGATTTCGTTAATTATGTATACTTATTAATCCTCTTCGTCTTATAGTATTAAATATTAAATAAATTCTTTCTAAATTATTATTATTATTATTATGACAATTAAAACTAAGCGGTCATACAGCGTTTCTGTAAAAAAATGAATTAGAAGACTTTATTATTAGTTACCTTTGGCACTACAATCTAGCTTAATATGCTCTGACACCAGTATGTCTCACTGTAGCATTTAGGTCCCGCACAATAATTGTTCTCTTACCTGCTTCAAAACCTTTAAACATTCACTTAACTCTTCTCAAAACCTTTTTCTCTCCTCTCGCAAACCTCCCTCGCCGGTGCATCAACACTTACTGCATCTCACTTCTCACATCCCAGCGTTATATTTATCCACATGAATTTTGAATTTCTTTAACCCACTTTCTTGCATAGTTCATGATAATTTAATATCACTGTTACTTCTTTAGATTCAGTTCTCTTCAGTACATCCGATTTAGCCCTGTTTACTCCTTCATCTTGAAATTATTCCTGCTTATTTAGCTTTCTCTCACTTAGTGTTATGACATCTAGATTCCTTTTATTTAAAACATTATAAGTCAGTTCTGTCTTCCATCCGAACAACGCCCACACACTTCTTAAAAAATTCCTTCTTTTGTCTGTAAATTATACAGAAGGTATTATTACCCCTTGTTCCTTCAGTTTAGTTCCACAAGACTTACTAAGGAAGAATTTGATTTACTTCTCCATGGAATTCAAAGAAAAGTATCCCTTGTCATGATACTTTAAACACGAGTTCAGTTCACCCTCTGGCCGCCATAGGATGCGAATTTATATAAACACCAGGAAGCAATTCGATACTCAGGACTAAAGAAATTTATCAAATTTCTATGGGACTAGTTTATAAGACATCTTTGTGTTGAGGTCAACTCATTGCCCTGGATAGTCTATGAAAGACTCTGGGGATTCCAGTGGCCACTATCACACAACTTGTTAATAATAATTTTTCAAACAGTAAACACTGTCTGCTACTAACACGAGGTTGCTGTTGCTAGATTCGCCGGTAAAATCACCCTCCAAGAGGTGGCCCGGCCCTGGCTCCCTGTTCAGGCAGTGTCTCAGACCAATGTCTGCCATGGGAGGAATCTGACAGGAAGGAATTGTGATTTTAATTTTGTCATTTATTATGTTTAATGGAATACGATTTTTTTTTTCAGTGAGAGTCTAATTATTTCTAAAAGGAGTGATATCGAATAATTGCACACAATTGTATTTCACAAGGGATAAAAAATTATAGTGTGAATAATAAGCATAAACAAGAAAACTAAAATAAATTACTACAATTAGGTAACATGAATAACAAGAATCCCAAAACAGACACGTATATATACTACTAAAACCAGGGAGATATAAAGACATGGATTGATATACGATACAATAAAAGGAGGGAGGTAATAGTGGCAGTAATGAGCCGCGGGTGAGGAAGGTGTTGAGGTCACTGTCTGAACAAGAGACGGTGTTGCTGCTCGCAGCTTACTAGGGGAAGGAAGGAAGGGTGGTGTCTAAAGCCAGCAGTCAGAAGTAAACTACTTCCACTATAATGAACCTTTGATGAATCCTGAAGTCAGCTTTGAAGGGATGTTCATCATAGACGGGCTTGTCTGAAGCAAAATATAAGTGTAGCTGAAGAGTGTAGAATTAGGTGAACGTTGACCTCCACTCGGTAGCCTAAATTACGTGTGCTCCGAGTCATTCTTTCTTTGTTGGGTTTATCAGGGCCACTGGCAGCATAAGCCGTATCGAGCCCGACTTGTCGATGGTACGAGCCCCTTGACGCTGGTGAGGGGCTTTTGACCTTGGGAATTGGATCTGTGCTCCAATTCCCTGCATTGAGCCTGAGTACCTTCCGTCCCATCCCCCCACATGAGCTGTATAATCTTACTGATTTAGCGCTCCCTCGTGATAATAATTATAATAATCGATGGTGCGAGGAAGATTTGTTGCCCGAGGCTAGGAGATGAGAGAAAAGGAACAAAAGTTCCTTTGTAAATAGACGCCAACACCCACACCTGAGTACAGTAACCGGCTTCCCACCAAAGACCATTAAAGAATTACATGCAGAGAGGAAAAAATGGAGTTGGCTAAAAGTAAGCCGATAACCAGATGCCCCTTTTGTAGAGTGTCCGGCGGGCAAAATAGATTAGGACAAACGTCCCAGAAAGAACGGGGAAAATATATCACAGATATTCAGATGAGAGAGAGACGTCCGCACCCGACGAAGGATGGCTCAGAAGTCCCCTCCGCGTCATTCACCAAAATCAGTGACGACACATGCATGTGTGGTAGTGTCTTCATTTAAGAATGTATTGCAGTCTTACCCAGCCAGATGCACAAAACTGTGTTAAATACATGCCTAGTTATAAAAAATACCTTATGGAAGCAACACTTTCATCTTGGATAAAACTAACACAAATGGGGACCAGAGTTTACACAGCCTATAACAGCTGAAAGTGCTAGAAACACAAATAACTCTAATAAAACAAAAAAACACAACTCAAAGGTACATACATGGACAGGAGGAGCTCAGAGAGAGACGTGAGGTATCACAAAGAAAGTTGTAAGAAGTTGCATAAATAGATATTAGGCTGAAATAGCCAGGAACAAAACGGAACGTGCGTATGTCAGGCCTACATATAGCGGAGGAAGGTGAGGCAGACAAAAACCAAGCCTGGGAACTGTCCCCAGCAGATTACCACTGCCTGGGAACTGTACCCAGCAGATTACTGCAATGCCTGGGAAATGTACCAAGCAGACTACCTAACTAACTGGGAACTGTATCCAGCAGACTACCTCACTGCCTGGGACCTGTACCGAGCAGACTACCTCACTGCCTGGAAACTGTACTCAGCAGACTACCTCACTGCCTGGAAACTGTACTCAGCAGACTACCTCACTGCCTGGAAACTGTACTCAGCAGACTACCTCACTGCCTGGAAACTGTACTCAGCAGACTACCTCACTGCCTGAGAACTGTACCCAGCAGACTACCTCACTACCTAGTAAGTGTATCCAGCAGACTACCTCACTACCTAGTAAATGTATCCAGCAGATTACCTCACTGCCTGGTAACTGCACCCAGCAGACTACCTCACTGCCTAGTACCTGAAATTTACCTGGAGAGAGTTCCGGCAGTCAACGCCCCCGCGGCCCGGTCTGTGACCAGGCCTCATGGTGGATCAGAGCCTGATCAACCAGGCTGTTACTGCTGGCTGCACGCAATCCAACGTACGAGCCACAGCCCGGCTGGTCAAGTACCGACTTTACGTGCCTGTCCAGTGACTACTTGAAGACAGCAAGGGGTCTATTGGTAATCCCCCTTATGAATGCTGGGAGGCAGTTGAAGAGTCTTGGGCCCCTGACACTTATTGCGTTGTCTCGTTAACGTGCTGTACTGTACCCAGCAGACTATCTCACCCCTGGAAACCGTACTCAGCAGACTACCTCACTGCCTGGGAACTGTATCCAGCAGACTACCTCGTTGCCTGGTAACTGTACCCAACAAACTACCACATTGCCTGGAGCGTGCATATGTCAGGCCCACAGATAGCAGCGGAAGGCGAGGCAGACTAAAACAAACCTGGAAACTGAACACAGCACACTACCTCTGCCTGGGAACTGTACCCAGCAGATTACTTCACTGACTGGGAAACATGAACCCAGCAGACACCTGCCCTGACTGTACCAGATACCACTCTAACTGCCCTCATGCCGTAACTGTACCCAGAAGACTACTTCACTGCCTGGAAACTGTATCCAGAAGAATACCTCACTGCCAGGTAACTGTACACAAAAGCCTGCCTCACTGCCTAGTAACTGTGCCCAGCAGATTACGTCACTAACTGGGAACTATACCCAGCAGACTTCCTCACTGCCTGGGAACTGTACCCAGCAGACGACCTCACGCCTGGGAACTATACTCAGCAGACTACCTCATTGCCTGGTAACTGTACCCAGCAAACTACCTCACGCCTGGGAACTATACTCAGCAGACTACCTCACTGCCTGGGAACTGTACCCAGCAGACGACTTCACGCCTGGGAACTATACTCAGCAGACTACCTCATTGCCTGGAAACTGTACCCAGCAGACTACCTCTGCCTGGGAACTGTACCCAGCAGACTACCTTTGACTGGAAACTGTACCCAGCAGACTACCTCTGCCTGGGAACTGTACCCAGCACGCTACCTCACAGCCCGAGAGCTGAACCAAGCAGACTACCTCACTACCTAGTAATTGTACCCAGCAGACTAATTCACTGCCAAAGAAATGGGCCCAGGAGACTTCCTCACTGCCTGGAAACTGTACTCAGCAGACTACCTCATTGCCTGGGAGCTATGTCCAGCAGACTACCTCACTGTCGGGTAATTGCACCCAGCAGATAACCTCACTGCCTAGTAACTCTACCCAGTAGACTACCTCACTGCCTAGTAACTGTGCCCAGCAGACTACCTCACGCCTGTTAACTGTACTCAGAAGACTTCCTCATTGCTCGGTAACTGTACCCAGCAGACTACCTCAGCATGGAAACTGTACTCAGCAGACTACCTCACTGTCTGGGAACCGTATCTAGCAGACTACCTCATTAACTGGAACGTGCATATGTCAGGCCTACAGATAGCGGTGGAAGGCGAGGCAGACAAAAATAAGCCTGGAAACTGTACCCAGCAGACTACCTCTGCTGGGAACTGTACCCAGCGAATTACGTCATTGCATGGGAACTGTACCCAGCACGCTACCTCACAGCCCGGGAACTGAACCAAGCAGACTACCTCACTACCTAGTAATTGTACCCAGCATACTACTTCACTGCCTGGGAACTTCACTCAGCAGACCACCTCACTACCTGGGAACTGTGCTCAGCAGACTAACTCACAAACTGGGAAATGTACCCAGCAGACTAAATTATTACTTGGGAACTGTACACAGCAGACTATCTCACTGCCTAGTAACCGTGCCCAGCAGACTACCTCACAAACAGGGAACTGTACCAAGCAGACTACCTCACTGCCTGGGAACTGTACTCAGCTGACTACCTCACTGTCTAGGAACTGTACCCAGCAGACTTCCTCACTGCCTTGAAACTGTATTCAGCAGACTGCCTCAAAGCCTGGGAACTGTACCCAGCAGACTTCCTCGTTGCCTGGGAATTGTATCCAGCAGACTACCTCACTGCCTTATAACTGCACCCAGCATACTACGTCACTGTCAGGTAACTGTACCAACAGACGACCTCACTGCCTGGCAATTGCTCCAAGCAGACTTATTCATTGCCTGGTAACTATACCCAGCAGAGCAGACTACCTCTGCCTGGGAACTGTACCCAGCAGATTATTCACTGCATGGGAACTGTACACAGCAGACTACCTCACTACCTAGTAACTGTTCCCAGCAGTCTACCTCACTAGCGAGGAACGATACCCAACAGACTACCTCACTGCCTGGGAACTGTTCCCAGCAGACTACCTCACTACCTAGAAACTGTACCCAGCAGACTACCTCACTGCCTGGGAACTGTGACCAGGAGACTACTTCACTGCCTGGGAGCTGTATCCAGCAGACTACCTCATTGCCTGAGAATTGTATCCAGTAGGCTACCTCACTGCCTTGTAACTGCACCCAGCAGACTACCTCACTGCCTAGTAACTCTACCAGAAGACTTACTCACTGCTAGAAACTGTGCCCAGCAGAAAATCTCAAGCCCGCAAACTGTACTCAAAATACTACCTCACTACCAACAGACGACCTCAGTGCCTGGTAACTGCTCCCAGCAGACTTATTCATTTCCTGGTAACCATACCCAGCAGAACAGACTACCTCTGCCTTGGAACTGTACCCAGCAGATTACTTCACTGCCTGGGAACTGTACATAGCAGACTACCTCACTACCTAGTAAGTGTACCTAGCAGACTACCTCACTGCCTGGAAATTGTACCCAGCGGTCTAACTCACTGCATGGGAATTGAACCCAACAGACTACCTCACTGCCCAGTAACTGTATCCAGCAGACTACTCCACTGCCTGGCAACTGTATCCAGTAGACTACCACATAGCCAGGTAACTGAACGCAGAAGACTGCCTCACTACTTAGTAACTGTTCACAGCAGTCTACCTCACTAACACGGAACGATACCCAGCAGACTACCTCACTACCTAGGAACTGTACCCAGCAGTCTACCTCACTGCCTGGGAACTGTGCCCAGGAGACTACCTCACTGCCTGGGAACTGTACTCAGCACACTACCTCACTGCCTGGGAACTGTATTCAGCAGACCTCCTCACTGCCTGGTAACTGTACCCACCAAACTACCTCACTGCTAAGTAACTATATCCAGCAGACTACCTCACTGCCTGGAAAGTGTACTCAGCAGACTACCTCATTCAATGGTAACTGTACCCATCATGTTACCTCACCCCTGTGAACTGTACACAGCAGACTACCTCAGTGCCTGGTGACTGTACTCAGCAGACTACTTCACTGCTTGGAAACTGTTCTCAGCAGACTACCTCACTGCCTGGGAACTGTATCCAACAGACTACCTCATTAACTGGAACGTGCATATGTCAGGGCTACAGATAGCGGTGGAAGGCGTGTCAGACAAAAAGAAGCCTGGAAACTGTACCCAGCAGACTACTTCTGCCTGGGAACTGTACCCAGCGGACTACCTCACTACCTAGTAACTGCACCCAGCATACTACCTTACTGCCTGGTAACTGTACCCAGCAGGCTACCTCATTGCCCGGGAACTGAACCCAGCAGATTACTTCACTACCTAGTAACTGTAGCCATCAGACTACCTCACTGCCTGAGAACTGTATCCAGCAGAGTACCTCACTGCCTGGGAACTGCACTCAGCAGACTACCTCACAGCCTAGGAAATGTATCCAACAGACTACCTCGCTGCCAGGTAACTGTACGATGCAGACTACCTCGCTGCCAGGTAACTGTACGATGCAGACTGCCTCACTGCCTAGTAACTGTAACCAGCAGTCTACCTCACTAACGGGGAACTATACCCAGCAGTCTACCTCACTGCCTGGGAACTGTACCCAGCAGACTACCTCACTGCCAGGGAACTGTGCCCAGGAGACTACCTCACTGCCTAGTAACTGTAACCAGCAGTCTACCTCACTAACGGGGAACTATACCCAGCAGTCCACCTCACTGCCTGGGTACTGTACCCAGCATACTACCTCACTGCCCGGGAACTGAACCTAGCAGAATACTTCACTACCTAGTAACTGTACCCAGCATACTACTTCACTACCTAGTAACTGTATCCAGCAGACTACCTCACTGCCTGGTAACTGTACGCTGAAAACTAACTCACTGCCTAGTAACTGTGCCCAGCAGACTACATCACTACCTGGGAACTATACCCAGCAGACTTCTTCATTGCCTGGGAACTGTACACAGCAGACTACCTCACTGCCTAGGAACTGTAACCAGCAGATTACCTCACTGCCAGGGAACTGTGCCCAGGAGACTACCTCACTTCCTGGGAACTGTCCTAAACAGACTACCTCACTGCCTGATAACTGTACTCAGTAGACTACCTCACTGCCTGGGAACTGTATCCAGCAGACTACCTCATTGCCTAGAACGTGCATATGTCAGGCCTACAGATAGCGGTGGAAGGTGAGGCACAATAAAACAAGCCTGTAAACTCGACCCAGCAGATTGTCTCACTGTCCGGAGCTGTACCCAACAGACTCTACCTCTGAGTGGGAACTGTAACTAACAGAATTCCTCATTGCCTGGGAACTGTACCCAGCAGACTACCTCACGACCTAGTAACTGTAGCCAACAGACTACCTCACTGCCTGGGAACTGCATTCAGCAGACTACCTCACAGCCTGGGAAATGTATCCAGCAGACTACCTCACTGCCAGGTAACTGTACGATGAAGACTCCCTCACTGCCTAGTAACTGTGCCCAGCAGTCTACCTCACTAACGGGGAACTATACCCAGCAGTCTACCTCGCTGCCTGGGAACTGTACCCAGCCGACTACCTCACTGCCAGGGAACTGTGCCCAGGAGACTACCTCACTGCCTGGTAACTGTACTCAGCAGACTACCTCACTGCCTGGTAACTGCACCCAGTAGACTTCCTTACTACTTACTAACTGTACCCAGCAGACTACCTTACTGTCTACGAACTGAACCCAGGAGATTACCTCACTACCTGGGAACTGTACCCAGCGAACTACCTCTGAGTGAGAACTGTACCTAGCAGACTGTCTCACTGTCTGGTAACTGTGCCCAGCAGACTACCTCACTACCTAGTAACTGTACCCAGCAGACTACTCCACTGCCTGGTAACTGTACACTGAAAACTACCTCACTGCCTGGGAACTGAACCCAGCAGACTAACTCCCTACCTAGTAACTATACCCAGCTGACTACTTCACTGCCAGGTAACTGTATGCAGAAGTCTGCCTCACTGCCTAGTAACTGTGTCCAAGGAGTCTACTTCACTAACTGGGAACTATACTCAGCAGACTACCTCACTGCCTAGGAACTGTACCACAGCAGACTACCTCACTGCCAGGCAACTATGCCCAGGAGACTACCTCACTGCCTGGGAAGTGTACTCAGCAGACTACCTCATTGCTTATTAACTGTACCTAGCAGACTACCCCACGCCTGGAAACTGTTCTCAGCAAATTACCTCACTGCCTGAGAAATGTATCCAGGAAACTACCTCATTGCCTGGAACGTGTAAATGTCAGGCCTACAGATAGCGCTGGAAGAGGAGGCACACAAAAACAAACCTGGAAACTGTATCCAGCAGACTACCTTACTGCCTTTAACTGCACGCAGCAGACTACCTCACTGCGTAGTAACTGTACCCAGCAGTCTACCTCATTGGCTGGGAACTGTATCCAGCTGACTACCTCATTGGCTGGTAACTGTACCTAGCAGACTTCTTACCTTCCTGGTACCTGTACTCAGCAAACTACCTCACTACCTGGTAACGGTACCCAGCAATCTTCCTCACTATTTGGTAACTGTACCCAGGAGACTACCTCACTGCCTGGTAACTATACTCAGCAGACTACCTTACTACCTCGTAACTGTACCGAGCAGACTACCTCACTGCCCGGGATCTGTATCCAGAAGACTACCTCATTGTCTGGTAACTGTACCCAACGGTCTACCTCACTGCCTGGGAAGTGTACTCAGCAGACTACCTCACGCCTGGAAACTGTACCCAGCAGACTACCTCACTACCTCACTGCAATCTTCTCAGAATTAAAATTTATATGCTTCGAGATCAATCATGAGTATTCCCTTCAATGCTGGGGAAGAGCTCATGATCCTAATAATCAAATCTGATTACTTCCAACTTCACTGGTCTGTTATGAGTAAACCTCAAGTTTACGTGAATAACAGTGCTCTGGTTGGCTCGGGTGAACACCCATAAGATAATAGTTAATATGTTGCTACTCAAACTAGAGTCTTGCAGCAAATGGATGGTACGTATAAAAAAAAAACTTATTTTCACTCATTAAACACTGATCCCATATTTTTCGCTCATAAGAGCATAAGAACATAAGAAAGAAGGAACACTGCAGCAGGCCTACTGGCCCATGCGAGGCAGGTCCAAGTCTCCTACCGGCTTAAGCCAATGCCCCAACCTAGTCAGGTCAGGTCAGGTCACATTCACCCAAAGAACACGGCAACTGACCTAGTAGTACAAGCTAATCAAGTCTAACTCACTCCCACCCACACCCACTCATGTATTTATCTAACCTATTTTTAAAACTACACAACGTTTTAGCCTCTATAACTGTACTTGAGAGTTTGTTCCACTCATCCACAACTCTATTACCAACAGTGCTTTCCTATATCCTTCCTTAATCTGAATTTATCCAACTTAAAATCATTGGTACGAGCCCTGTCTAGGCTAGATATTTTCAGCACGTTATTTACATCCCCTTTTTTTTATTCCTGTCTTCCATTTATACACTTCAATCATATCCCCCCTGGTTCTACGCCTTTCTAGAGAGTGCAGATTCAGAACCCTCAGTCTATCCTCATAGGGAAGATTTCTGTTACAGAGGTTGAAGGTTTGGTACACAAATGCGGATGGATTAACGAATAAACATGAGGAATGGCAAGAAATAATCAATGAGAAGTCCCCAGACATCATAGAAGCTACAAAAACAAAACTCACGGAGACAATAACAGATGCAATCTTCCCACCAGGATACCAGATCATGAGGAAAGATAGAAGGGGCAGAGGGGGAGGAGGGGTTGCTCTGCTCGTAAAAAACAGATGGAAATTCGAGAAAATGGGAGGCATAGACGAGACGGGAGAAAGAGACTACATAGTAGGTACACTTCAGTCTGGGGAGCACAAGGTGGTCATTGCAGTGATGTATAATCCACCACAGAACTGCAGAAGGGCCAAGAGAGGATTGAAGAGAGCAACAGAGAAAATGGTGGAAAACACTTGCTGAGTTGGCAAGAAGAGCTCACTCCAGCAGAGCAAAGTTGCTGGTTATGGGGATTTCAACCACAGGGAGATTGATGGGAAAACCTGGAGCCACATGGGGGTCCCGAAACATGGAGAGCCAAGATGTTGGCCCTGGTGCGGGAAAACTCATGCACCAACTGTTAAGGACACTACCAGAGTGAGAGGGGAGGATGAACCAGCAAGATTGGGCCTTGTGTTCACCCTGGGCAGTTAAGACATTGAGGACTTCACGTATGAGAGTCCCTGGGAGCTAGCGACCATGTGGTTCTGTGCTTTGAATACATAGTAGAGTTGCAAGTGGGGGAGGTAACAAGAGTTGAATGGGAAAACCCCTGACTATAAAGAGGGGACTATATGGGGCTTGAGGAACTTCCTGAAGAAGGTTCTGTGGGACAGAGAGCTGGCAGGAAAGCCAGTAAAGAAAATGATGGAATATGTAGAAAACAAAATGCAAGGAGGCAGTGGAAAGGTTTATTCCCAAGGGCAACAGAAACAATGGAAGACCAGAACGACCCCCTGGTTTACCGACGTTGTAAGGAGGCAAAAACGAAGTGCAATAGAGAATGGAAAAAGTACAGAAGGCAGAGAACACATGAAAATAGGGGAGATCTTTCACAGAGCAGGAACGAGTATGCACAGGTAAGGGAGGGAGGCCCAGCGACAGTATGAAAATGATATAGCATCGAAAATCAAGACTGACCGAAACTGTTGTATACCAAATCAGGAGAAGACAACAGTCAAAGACCAGGGATCAGATTGAGGACAGAAGGTGGAGAACTCACAAAAATGATCAGGAGGTATGTGGGGGAGCTAAACAGGACTTTTAAAAAGGGAAATTTTTTAAACAGTAGAGACAGGAAGGGATGTGGGAAGACAGCACAGAAGGGAAAAATAAAGAGGGAATATTTTCAAAAAGTGTTGGGTGACATACGAACAACCGAGGAGGTGCAGAAGTGCTAAGTGGACCTTGATACCTCAAAGGCGATGGGACCTGACAAATCTCCCATGAGTCCTTAGAGAAGGGCAGAGATGCTGTGTGTGCCTCTAACCACAATCTTCAAACACATCCCTTGAAACTGGGCAACTACCTGAGAAATGGAAGACAGCAAATGTAGTCCCCATATTTAAAAAAGGAAACAGAAATGAGGCGCTAAACTACAGCCTGTGTCTCTGAATGTATTGGGGTGCAAAGTCATGGAGAAGATTATCAGGAGAGTGGTGGAACACCTGGAACGGATAAAGATTATAAATGAAAACCAGCATGGGTTCATGGAAGGAAAATCCTGTGTCACGAACCTCCTGGAGTTTTATGACAAGGTAACAGAAGACACGAGAGAGAGGGGTGGGTTGACTGCGTTTTTCTAGACTGCAAAAAGGCCTTTGACACAGTTCCCCACAAGAGATTAGTGCAGAAGCTGGAAGATCAGGCTGTGAGGGAAAAGTTCAATAGATAGGAGTAGTGAGGGAATATATAGTAACAATAGTTTCATTGCCGGCTACTTGTTAAGGTAGGGTAAGTCAAGCTCCCGCTATTCCCGCCTTTTTTCCCCCACCCCTAAAGTGATAGTTTGTTTGCCGGCTACTTGTTAAGGTAGGGTAAGTCAAGCTCCCGCTATTCCCGCCTTTTTTCCCCCACCCCTAAAGTGATAGTTTGTTTGCCGGCTGCTTGTTAACGTAGGGTCAGTCTAGCTCCCAAACTATCCCTTCCCCTTCCCCCCTTCCCCCCCAAAAAGGTAAACGTGTGGGGCTCCTGGCAAACAAAAAATTTCACTCGATCTCACGCTCCCAACACTACTGTAAGTACATGCCTGCCTTGAAATTCTAGTGGATTTTTTGGGTTTGGGAAGCTTCACTTTGGACCAATAATAAACTTAGTCTTTTCGCCTTGCTCTAAGTTGACTGTTGTAATAATCACCACGTCTTTTAAGGTATTGTACTTATCATGGAGAGTGATTATTTAAGCGTGGGTAACCTGTCTATCTTTTCAGTTTGGGATGACAGAGAGGTCACCTGTCAACCAACGAGAAAAACTGAAGGAGATGGACTAACGTCTGGAGACGTCCCATTTTTGGATTTACTTCCTTGCACTTGTATGAAGAATCAGGACATAACCCCTCATCATTACGCGGTCAAGAACCTGATCTCCTGTCTCGGGAAAGATTACTTACGGCCACTGGGAACGAGCCAGTGGGTTGTCAAAAAACTGCGACCCCCCCAATCATCAGCAACGGCTTCTATTGCAACAATACGCAGTGTCACCAACACCAGACACCAAGTTTTTAGGTTGAATTCGGATATCATTTGTATTTTTAATTTTTCATTTTCTTTATGTAGGATCAGTATTTCGTATATAAGTGTTTTTATATTTCATATTTCCAAAATATAAAGTGTTTATATTTGTCAGTTTTTGTTCTTTTTCTATTCTTTAAATTTTTTCCTGAGGAGGAGCCAGCCTGAGTAATACTGATGAAGTTGTTACAGGGCTGAGTAAGCCTTCACAAGTGGCGACTTGCCAGGATCAACTCTACTGAATCAAGATTAAAATTCCATCTCGAATCTACCTTTGGAACTTCAACGCCGCCTTCACAGACGGTTACCACCAGCCATGAGTAATCATTCTCTATGGTAGGACTACAGTACAGGTATTTAAAAGATTTTGTGATTGTTATAGTCTCAATTTATTGTAAGTCAAGTCAGGCAGGATTAATATTTAATTCTGCTACAAATTTAGTGTGAGCTTGAAACACTTTGGAGGTTTTAGACTCTAGGGACCCGAGATTTTCCAGTGACAATTTGTTTCATTGAGCTCTTTATTATATCAAGGGAACATCTTAGGACACTCTTGATTTGTTGATGAGAAGATTGGATGGTCAAGTGACCCCATTTATTTTACTGTTTGCTCGGACCCGGGCATAGAACCCTTCGTTTTAATTAATACATATTGTTTAATTGAAGCAGGGATCGAGCCCTCTGGTTTATTTACAGTTTGAGCGGAGCAGGAATTGAACCCTCCATTTTTTAATACCCGTTTCTTTTTTCCCTGGTGTTTAAGTTATTCTTGCAAATATGGAGGAATACCAGTTTTGGATGAATGGGGAAAGTAATTAGGAATAACAGGGAAAAATTTAGAATCTTCATTAGTGTTAAGATCCAGGAAAGTCTTGAAAGAGAGGGAATAGAAAGAGAAAGAGAAGAAAAAAAGGAGCGTGTTTAGACTTGATCGTGAGGAGAGGCTAAAGTACGGTGAAGAACAAGTTAAATTTAAGGGAACTTGAGGAAAGAGCAAAGGATGGAGAAGTTGAGGAAAGTGCTAGAGAACATGAGTTGAGAGAGAGAGAAAAGGATCGCGAGCTCGAACAAGCTCGCCTTGAATTAGAGAATAAAAAGTTAACTTTCTCACAACAGCAATTAGATGAAGGAGTAATGGAACACCGTGCAGCTAGTGCACATATTCAAACCCCTAATTTACCTCCCTTCACAGAGGGGAAAAGACATACTTCTACATTATCAGCTTTGAAAATACCGCACCCTCTGTGAATGGCCTGCTGACACCTGGGCTACCAGGTTAGGAATGTTATTTTCTGGTACCGCTTTGAATATTCTTTTTTTATGCAAAAAACCCACTAATTTCTTACAGGAAAGATTTCAGGTATGCTCCTTACAGCCGGGCCAGAACTTTCAGCAGCTACAGGTAACACTCTTTCGTTTGTTCGCTTTTGGATAGAGAGTTCAGGAATTGATCGCAGTTATGAATCTTTAGAGACTTCATGGTTGCTGCCCAGTTCCTACAGTTCTTCCCCATCGTTTACGAACATACATCAGAGAACGAAAACCTGATTAAGCTGGAGGAAGTTGCTGGGCTGCTGACCTGTATCCTGGGCTCACAATTCCTATAAGACCTAAAGGGATCGAACCCTAAGGGCAAGGGGTTCATAGACCTTAAGAAATCAAACCCTTAGTGGAAAGAAAAAATGACTTCTTTTATTCCTGTTTGTCATTTGTGTGGTTGTTAAGGGACATAAACGTCAGATTGTCCTAAGAAGGTCCAAAAAGTTGGAAGATGTTTTAAAAAGACTGTAATGACCAAGCACCTTCTTTTTCAGGAACAGTTAATGGATTTAAATGTATCTACCATTCTACGAGACAACTGGATGCACATGTATAGTCATTTCTGATAAGCTGTTCCCTAACCTTAAGAAATCATTCCTCTGCTATACTTTCAGACTACTTGGGCAGTCGGACACTTTTCCTCCCAAATCCGTTGTTACATTGGGTCTAAATGGTTCACAGGTTGGTCTGAAGCCGTATAGCTCCCATCACTTCTTGCTCAGTTACTAATAGGTAATGTAAAAGGTGCCATTCTTCCTTCTGAGGTTAAACCTTTCATCACCAAAGGGTGTTTTCAGTTCCTCCCCCTTTGTAGAGTCAGAGAAGCCTTCGAAAGTTCAGATGAGACAATGTCTCGCGGATTCATGCGGGATTAAAAACCAGTGATGCTACTCTCGAAAGCAGGAAGTAGGATCACCGGTTCACTTGTTAGATGAAAGTGAAGGTATCACCTCCGATACCATAAATGTCTTGACTAGGGCTCAGACAAAAGCCCCAGGCTTCTCCTACTGTCCATCCTTTGATTTCCCCGACTTTAAGCCTTTAGTTATATCGAAGGACCTTTGTCAATTTACAACGTAATTGCCCTTCTCTTCAGAATGCCATAATGTCCCCTAAACAAAATCAAGTGATCCAAAGGAAAAACTTTTCATATTAAATTTGAATTATAAAAGCTATCTTGTACAAGTCAGTATTCAAATTAAATTCAGATGAGATAGACTATTCCATCTTAGTTGTTCCAAGTCAATGCAGAGAGACTGTTCTTAAAATGGCTCATGACCTGCCAGGGGACCGGACATTTCTCGCATCGTAAAACCTTAAATAAAATTAGGGAAACTATTTTTGGCCAAAATGTCCTCAGATGTCATACCTATTGTAGATCGTGTAAAGTTTGCCAACTGTCATCCTCCCGGGGTACCAGGCGAGTACCTATGGTCAAAAGGGCCCATCTTTTCGGTTTCCTTTGAAAGGTGCTATTGACATCGTTGGTCCTTTATCTTCACTTTCATCTGAGGGACATAGATATTTATTAACATTGTTGATTAGCTTCGAGTTTCCCTGATGCCGTTCCTTAAAGGGCCATAACTACTACGAGGTGGCTGAAGCCCTTTTGTCCATCTTCTCCAGAGTGGGCATCCCACAGAGAAATTTTGTCTACCGTGGGACACAATTCACATCTGACTTAATGCAACATCCCTACAACTTCTAGGAGTGAAGCCTCTCTTCACCACACCCTATCTTCCCAGCTGTAATGGGAGGATTGAGCGCCAGCATTCGATTCTCAAGTCCATTTTAAGGAAACTTTGTTCCCTTAAACCTAAGGAGTGGCATCGTTTACCTACCCTGTGCTTTGTTTGCCATGAGGGAAGTTCCCAGTGACTCTTTGGGGTTTTCACCTTTTGAACTTCTCTATGGTAGACAGGCCCGAGGTCCATTGTCCATCCCTCAGAATTATGGACTAATGAGGAGGGAAGGCTGAGTTCAGTCTTTCTTTTCCCGTTTCTCCTTGACCCCTTTGATCCAAAATTGAGGAGACCTCTGACATAGTTTCGAAAAACCTAAGCTTGTCAATGGACCAGTACAAAACCTATTTTGATTCCAAAGTCAGAGAAGTTTTAAAGTAGGGGATGAAGTTCTGGTACTTTTGCCTATTTAAGTCAAATAAATTTCAGTAGCATGGAAAGGTCCATATAAATTATTAAAAATTTGTGGGAAGTTGACTACCTCTAGAAGTCAAGGGGAAACCTAAGCTTTTTCATATCAACATCCTTAAGAAAAATTACCGAAGAAATTCGGTTTTAAATGTCTTATAACTTTGACTTAGTTTTTCCACACGAACTTGATACGACAACTGAAGAATGTAAGTGTTGGGGTAAAATTGACACCTCTAACTTAGACTATGAAGAACTACATGATTGGTGATCTTGACCACTCGGGCAACAAAACCAACATTAATATTAATGAACTTTGGATGACCATAGGACATGAACTACTTCAATGTGTGAGTAACTTTTCAGACGTCTTTTCTGATATTCCAGGGGTTACTCCACGGTAGTCCATAAGATTGATTAGTGACGGGCATCCTATCAAACGGAAATTATACCCAGTTCCCGTTCACCCTTTGGGATGCATTTGACCGAGAGGAAGACAAATTATTTTAAAAATAAAGATCATTGAACCTTCAGTATCTCATATTGTTTACCAGTAGTCATGGTTAAAAAGGAGGATATTCATATAGACTTGCTATTGACTTCAGAGGCCTTAATGCTATTTAAATCGGTGGGATGTGAGCCTATGCCCTTAATAGATAGCAATCTACACAAATTTTTTGACTCTTCCTTCTTTTCAGAGATTGATATTGCGCAGGCATATCATCAATAAAGTTAGATCCTTCTTCTAAGCAGTACACCGCTTTTCCTACACACCAAGGACTGATGCAATATAGAACTATGCCCTTTGGTTTGGTTTAATGCCTGTGCTACCTACGTGAGACTGATGAGAAAGGTCTTGGGTAATATGCCAAATGTTTCAGTTTATTTTGATTTCATTTAGGTAATGACATTCACTGGGGGGAACATATCCAAACATTAACATCAGTTTTTTCGTAGGTTACGCTCGCATGGCCTCATGCCAAGCCAAAGAAATGCTTCCTTGGGTATAACAAAATTAGATATCTTGGACTGATACTTTCTAATAACACCTGCAGCCTCCTCACCAGTAAGATCAAAGCTTTATTAGAATTTAAATTCCCCAAAACAAGAAGCTCATGCGTAGTTTTCTTGGTTCTGTAAATTTTATGCACGGTTTATCCTGAACCTTACTGATCTTACAGGCATCTTATCCAAATTCCTTAAAAAGTCTGTGAAGGAAAAATCTTGAACTTTCCGACGTAGGTCGGAAAAATTTAATGAGATTAAAAAGCATCTTTTCGAAAGCCCTATACGAAGATTCCAGATATTAATAAAACATTTTGTTTAAAACTGATGCCCAATACTGGCTTAGGTGCGGTTACTACAATACCTTATGGTACTCCCTTCCTGTATGCTTCCTAAACCGGAAACTCCTTCCCACAGAAACGAGATACTCCACCATAGAAAAGGAATGTTTAGCCCTTTTGTGGGGTATCTCCAACTTAAATTTTATTTGCTGGGAAAAAAAATTCATTTTAGAAAACAGACCACAAACCTTTGATATACCTAGAAACTTTTAAAGGGGAAACCCAAAAGTCGCCTCTTTAGGTGGACATTGGCACTCCAGGCTTTTTTAAATTCCATATTGTGTATATCATGGTTCATCCAATTATTTCTCTGACTGGTTAAGTCGTGACAGTCAGTAGCAGATTTCTTGCATTACGCGACTTCCACATGTTAGAACTTTTTCCTCGCCTGTTCTTCTTATATTCCTTGACTATAAGTCTTGGTATGGGGGAGTGTGAGGGAAAAGTTCAATAGATAGGAGTAGCGAGGGAATATATAGTAACAATAGTTTCATTGCCGGCTACTTGTTAAGGTTTGGGTAAGTCAAGCTCCCGCTATTCCTGCCTTTTTTCCCCCACCCCTAAAGTGATAGTTTGTTTGCCGGCTACTTGTTAAGGTAGGGTAAGTCAAGCTCCCACTATTCCCACCTTTTTTCCTCCACCCCTAAAGTGATAGTTTGTTTGCCGGCTGCTTGTTAACGTAGGGTCAGTCTAGACCCACTATTTCCCCTTTCCCCCCCCTCTTCCCCCCCCCCAAAGGTGGACGTGTGGGGCTTTTGGTCAAACAGTAAATCACTTGCTCCCCAGCTCCCCAACACTACTGTAAGTACATGCCCGCCTTGTATTCTAGTGGATTTATTGGTTGAAAGCTTCACTTTGGACCAAAAAATAAACTTTGTCTTTTAGCCTTGCTCTAAGTTGACTGTTGTAATAATCACCACGTCTTTTAGGTTATTGTACTTATCATGGAGAGTGATTATTTAAGCAGTGGGTAACCTGTCTATCTTTTCGCTTGGATGACAGAGAGGGTCACCTGTCAATAACGAGGAAAAACTGAAGGAGGGACTAACGTCCTGGAGACGTCCCATATTGGATTTACTTGCCTGGCACTTGTATGAAGAATCAGGACATAACCCCTCTTCATTACAGCGGCCAAGAACCTGATCTCCTGTCATCGGGAAAGATTACTTACGGCCACTAGAACGAGCCAGTGGGTTGTCACAAACTGCGACCTCCCCCCCCACATCATCAGCAACGGCTTCTATTGCAACAATACGCAGTGTCACCAACACCAGACACCCAAGTTTTTAGCGTTGAATTCAGATATCATTTATATTTTTAATTTTTCATTTTCTTTCATGTAGGATCAGTATTTCATATATAAGTGTTTTATATTTCATATTTCCTAAATAATAAAGTGTTTATATTTGTCAGTTTTTGTTCTTTTTGTATTCATTAATTTTCCTGAGGAGGAGCCAGCCTGAGTAATACTGACTGAAGTTGTTACAGGGCTGAGTAAGCCTTCACACAGGCGCCTATAACAGGATGAGGATGAGGCAGGACTGCAAAGAGACCTGGACAAGCTGGACATGTGGTCCGAAGCTGGCTTCTCGAATTCAATCCTGCCAAATGCAAAGTCATGAAGATTGGGGAGGGGCAAAGAAGACCGCAGACAGAGTATAGGCTAGGTGGACAAAGACTTCAGACCTCACTCAGGGAGAAAGACCTTGGGGTGACCATAACACCGAGCACGTCACCGGAGGCACACATCAACCAAATAACTGCTGCAGTATATGGGCGCCTGACAAACCTGAGAATAGCGTTCCGATACCTTAATAAGGAATCGTTCAAGACACTGTACACTGTGTATGTTAGGCCCATACTGGAGTATGCAGCACCAGTCTGGAACCCACACCTGGTCAAGCACGTCAAGAAGTTAGAGAAAGTGCAAAGGTTTGCAACAAGGCTAGTTCCAGAGCTAAGGGGAATGTCGTACGAGGAAAGGTTGAGGGAAATCGGACTGACGACACTGGAGGACAGAAGGGTTAGGGAGACATGATAACGACGTATAAAATATTGCGAGGAATAGATAAGGTGGGCAGAGACAGGATGTTCCAGAGATGGGACACAGAAACAAGGGGTCACACTTGGAAGTTGAAGACTCAGATGACTCAAAGGAATGTTAGGAAATATTTCTTCAGTCACAAAGTTGCCAGGAAGTGGAAGTCTGGAAAGTGACGTAGTGGAGGAAGGAACCATACATAGTTTTTAATACGGGGTATGTTTAAAGCTCAGGAGCAGGAAAAAGGAACCCAGTAGCGGTCAGTGAAGAGGCGGGGCCAGAGCTTAGTCTTTGACTCCTGCAACCACAAATAGGTGAGTACACATACGCACATGAGCGTACAGACACCACGAGCACATGCACTCACGCATGTATAAGTACACAAAAAACACACAAACATGCACACAAGCACATACATACATATACTACACACCACACAACATATACACATACACACTCACACACAAAACACACATACACAATCCCTTGAAGCGATTTACAATTTTCTCTGGGCCACATAAGTGTTGGGAGAGCCACAGTTTTATTAGGTGAACTAGAAAGTGATACTTGGTGGCGCATTCAGAGTTGGCAAGTAGTGTGTTCCCGGCAACGTTGCCACATGTCACCCAAGAAAGATAATAAAGAGAAACAATGTGTGACCAGTGAAAGAAATACAGTGAATGGGTACATTATATATTGAGAAGAAAAAGGAGGTGGATATCACCAGAACATCACATCGAGCTGGACAAACTACAGGCTGTTCACAAGTATTCACCTATGATGGTTGTGGGTTGTGGGTTTTGATTTCCAATTAACCCCCAAGCTGATTGTGAACGGTCCACTGAGTATTTGGAGTACTCCTTACTGAGTACTCCTAGTACTCAGTAAGAAAAGCAATTTGGTAATTTATAGAATATGGCGAGACAGGATTCTATAGACTAGTTGGAAAGTAGTAGCATAGAGGATGCAGAATAGCAGGTAGGTGTGGGTTTAGGCCATAGGAGGAATGTGGCCAGGTAAGTCAGCTAAGGGAACACTGTAAACTCCCTATTCACACTCATACTGGCAGAAATGGCGGAAATCGTACGCCAAATCCAGCCATTTCTGGAGTGGAACCACAGTCGATGGCCCCCACTCCAAACCAACAGAAACAATACTAAGCCGGAAAAAAATCCCCCCCCCGTACCACAATACCACCGTCCCATGACATTCTTTTTTGCAAATTACAGGGTCTAAAGCCAGGAAAAGAACAACAAAATACCTTTCATCCGTGGACTGCTTGCAGAGGCAAATGCAATATTTGCGGCTTTCACAGAGACCCATATAAAGGATCACTTGGACAACGGAATATGGATCCCAGGTTACAACCTATACAGATGTGACAGAGTGAACAGGGAAAAGGGGGGACGGTTGGCCTGTATATCGCAGAGTCACTTGTGTGCACAGAACTGCTTAATGCCTCAAATGATGTAGTGGAAGTTTTAGCAGAAAAGATCGAGAACAAAAAACCTAGTCATTGTGGTAGCCTACAAGCCTCCGGATGCAACGTCCCAGCAATTCCAGGAACAGCTGTTAAAAGTTGACCACTGTCTGGAAAATCTGCCAGCTCCTGCCCCCAACATCTTGCTCCTGGGGGGATTTCAACTTGAGGCACCTAAAATGGAGGAATATAGCAAATAATGTTGTTGCAGTAATGACACCAGGAGGCAGCTCTGATGAAAACTCACACACACACGAGCTTTTAAATCTCTGCACAAAATTCAACTTAAACCAGCAAATAATAGAGCCTACTAGAGTGGAGAATACACTAGACCTCATCTTCAATAACAATGATGATCTGATACGAAATGTCACCATATCAAAAACAATATACTCAGATCACAACATAATCGAGGTTCAGACATGTATGCGCAGAGCCCCAGACAGACAAAATGAGATTAGTCACGAGGGAGCTTTCACCAAATTCAACTTCAATAACAAGAACATAAAGTGGGACCAAGTAAATCAAGTCCTAAACGATATAAGCTGGGAAGATATACTAAGCAACACAGACCCCAACTTATGCCTAGAACGGATTAACTCGGTGGCACTCGATGTATGCACAAGGCTTATTCCTTTAAGAAAAAGGAGAAGTAGATGTAAAATAGAAAGAGGCAGGCGCTCCCTTTACAGGCGACGGAAAAGAATAACAGAGCAGCTAAAAGAGGCCAACATATCTGAAATGCGTAGGGAGTCACTGGTCAGAGAAATAGCAAACATCGAACTTAAGCTAACGGAATCTTATAGGAGTCAGGAATCGTGGGAAGAACTTAAAGTCATAAATTAAATCGAAAGAAACCCAAAGTATTTCTTTTCTTATGCAAAATCAAAGTCGAGAACAACATCCAGTATTGGGCCCCTACTCAAACAAGATGGGTCCTACACAGATGACAGCAAGGAAATGAGTGAGCTACTCAAGTCCCAATATGACTCAGTTTTTAGCAAGCCGCTAACGAGACTGAGAGTCGAAGATCAAAATTATTTTTTTATGAGAGAGCTTCAGAATTTGGTTAACACAAGCCTATCTGATATTATCCTGACACCAAATGACTTCGAACAGGCGATAAATGACATGCCCATGCACTCTGCCCCAGGCCCAGACTCATGGAACTCCGTGTTCATCAAGAACTGCAGAAGCCTCTATCACGAGCTTTTACCATCCTACGGAGAGGGAGCATGGACACGGGGGTCGTCCCACAGTTACTAAAAACAACAGACATAGCCCCACTCCACAAAGGGGGCAGTAAAGCAATAGCAAAGAACTACAGACCGATCGCACTAACATTCCATATCATAAAATTCTTTGAAAGGGTCCTAAGAAGCAAGATCGCTACCCATCTAGATACCCATCAATTACACAACCCAGGGCAACATGGGTTTAGAGCAGGTCGCTCCTGTCTGTCTCAGCTACTGGATCACTACGACAAGGTCCTAGATGCACTAGAAGACAAAAAGAATGCAGATGTAATATATACAGACTTTGCAAAAGCCTTCGACAAGTGTGACCATGGTGTATTTGCGCACAAAATGCGTACTAAAGGAATAACAGGAAAAGTTGGTAGATGGATCTTTAATTTCCTCATAAACAGAACACAAAGAGTAGTAGTCAACAGAGTAAAGTCTGAGGCGGCTACGGTGAAAAGCTCTGTTCCACAAGGCACAGTACTCACTCCCATCTTGTTTCTCATCCTCATATCTGACATAGACAAGGATGTCAGCCACAGCACCGTGTCTTTCTTTGCAGATGACACCCGAATCTGCATGACAGTGTCTTCCATTGCAGACACTGCAAGGCGGACATCAACCAAATCTTTCAGTGGGCTGCAGAAAACAATATGAAGTTCAACGATGAGAAATTTCAATTACTCCGAAATGGTAAACATGAGGAAATTAAAACTTCATCAGAGTACAAAACAAATTCCTTCCACAAAGTAGAGCAAAAAACCAACGTCAAAGACCTGGGAGTGATCATGTCGGAGGATCTCACCTTCAAGGACCATAACATTGTATCAATCGCATCTGCTAGAAAAATGACAGGATGGATAATGAGAACCTTCAAAACTAGGGATGCCAAGCCCATGATGACACTCTTCAGGTCGCTTGTTCTATCTAGGCTGGACTATTGCTGCACACTAACAGCACCTTTCAAGGCAGGTGAAATTGCTGACCTAGAAAATGTACAAAGAACATTCACGGCGCGCATAACGGAGATAAAACACCTCAATTACTGGGAGCGCTTGAGGTTCCTGAACCTGTATTCCCTGGAACGCAGGCAGGAGAGATACATGATTATATACACCTGGAAAATCCTAGAGGGACTAGTACCGAACATGCACACGAAAATCACTCACAACGAAACCAAAAGACTCGGCAGACGATGCAACATCCCCCCAGTGAAAAGCAGGGGTGTCACTAGCACGTTAAGAGACAATGCAATAAGTGGCAGGGGCCCGAGACTGTTCAACTGCCTCCGAGCATACATAAGGGGGATTACCAATAGACCCCTTGGTGTCTTCAAGCAGGCACTGGAGAAACAACTAAAGTCGGTATCTGGCCAGCCGGAGTGTGGCTCGTACGTTGGATTGCGTGCAGCCAGCAGTAACAGCCTGGTTGATCACGCTCTGATCCACCAGGAGGCCTGGTCACAGACCGGGCCGAGGGGGCGTTGACCCCCGGAACTCTCTCCAGGTAAACTCCAGGTACACCGCAACACACAATTCCCCTTAATAAACCCACATATAGTTCTACACACACACACACACACGCATCCTGTGACGAGGTGTCAGAGTGGGCGCCTGTGACAAGCTGGGTTCCAAAGGGGTCAGTCCTAGGACCTGTGCTGTTTTTGATATATGTGAATGACATAACGGAAGGGATAGACTCAGAAATGTGCTTGTTTGCAGATGATATGAAGTTAATGAGGAGAATTAAATCGGTCGAGGATTAGGCAGGGCTACAAAGCAACCTGGATAGGCTACAAGCCTAGTCCAGCAACTGGCTCCTTGAATTTAACCCTGCGAATGCAAAGTCATGAAGATCGGGGAAGGGCAAAGAAGACCGCAGACACAGTGTAGTCTAGGTGGCAAAAGACTGCAAACCTTACTCAAGGAAAAAGACTTTGGCGTGAGTATAACACCGATCACATCTCCTGAGGTGCACATCAATCAGATAACTGCTGCAGCATACGGGCGTCTGGCAAACCTAAGGATAGCATTCCGATACCTCAGTAAGGAATAGTTCAAGACTCTGTACACCATTTACGTCAGGCCCATACTGGAGTATGCAGCACCAGTTTGGAATCCACACCTGGTCAAGCACGTCAAGAAATTAGAGAAAGTGCAAAGGTTTGCAAGAAGCCTAGTCCTAGAGTTAAGGGGACTGTCCTACGAAGAAAGGTTAAGGGAAATTGGCCTGACGACACTGGAGGATAGCAGGGCGCGGAATAGACAAGGTGGACAAAGACAAGATGTTCCAGAGATGGGACACAGAAACAAGGGGTCACAATTGGAAGTTGAAGACTCAGATGAGTCAAAGGGATGTTAGGAAGTATTTCTTCAGTCATAGAGTTGTCAGGCAGTGGAATATCCTAGAAAGTGATGTAGTGGAGGTGGGAACGATACATAGCTTTAAGACGAGGTTTGATGAAGCTCATGGAGCAAGGAGAGAGAGGACCCAGTAGCAATCAGTGAAGAGGCGGGGTCAGGAGCTATGACTCGACCCCTGCAACCACAAATAGGTGAGTACAAATAGGTGAGTACACACACACACACACACACACACACACACACACACGACTAGCTGAAGACTCAGACGAGTCACAGAGACGTTAGGAAGTATTTCTTCAGTCATAGAGTCGTCAGGAAGTGGAATAGCCAAGCAAGTGAAGTAGTGGAGGCAGGAACCATACATAGTTTTAAGAAGAGGTATGACAAATCTCAGGAAGCAGAGAGGGAGAGGACCTTGTAGTGATCAGTGAAGAAGCGTGGCCAGGAGCTGAGTCTCAACCCCTGCAACCACAATTAGGTGAGTACACAGTACACAGTACACACAACCGAGCAAGAAGTGAAGAGGCTTCTGAGTGACCTAGGTACCTTAAGGCAATGGGGCCGGATATGTTCCCTCCATGGGTCCTGAGAGAGGGAGCAGAGGCGCTATGTGTACTCCTAACAGCAACATTCAATACATCTATCGAGAAAGGGAGATTGCCTGAGGCATGGAAGACAGCAAATGTAGTCCCAATTTTTACAAAAGGAGACAGACATGAAGTACTAAATTACAGACCAGTGTCACTGACATGTATAGTATGCAAAGTCATGGAGAAGACTATCAGAAGAGTGGTGGAACACCTAGAAAGGAATGATCTCATCAACAGCAGCCAACATGGTTTCAGGGACGGGAAATCCCGTGTCACAAACCTACTGGAGTTCTACGACATGGTAACAGCAGTAAAACAAGAGAGAGAGGGGTGGGTGGATTGCATTTTCTTGGACTGCAAGAAGGCGTTTGCACAGTTCCACACAAGAGACTAGTGCAAAAACTGGAGGACCAGGCAGGGATAACAGGGAAGGCACTACAATTTATCAGGGAATTCTTGTCAGGAAGACAGAAGCGAGTCATGGCACATGGCGAGGTGTCAGAGTGGGTGCATGTGATCAGCGGAGTCCCACAGGGGTCAGTCCTAGGTCAGTGCTGTTTCTAGTAATTGTGAACGACTTGACGGAAGAAATAGACTCTGAAGTGTCCCTGTTTGCAGATGATGTGAAGCTGATGAGAAGATCTGGACAGGTTGCAGACCTGGTCCAGCAATTGACTCCTGGAGCTCAACCCCACCAAGTGCAAAGTCATGAAGATTGGGGAAGGGCAAAGAAGACCGCAGACGGAGTACAGTCTAGGGGGGCCAGAGACTACAAACCTCACTCAAGGAAAAAGATCTTGGGGTGAGTATAACACCAGGCACATCTCCTGAGGCACACATCAACCAAATAACTGCTGCAGCATATGGGCGCCTAGCAAACCTCAGAACAGCATTCCGACATCTTAATAAGGAATCATTCAGAACCCTGTACACCGTGTACGTTAGGCCCATATTGGAGTATAGAGCACCAATCTGGAACCCACTCCGAGCCAAGCACGTAAAGAAACTAGAGAAAGTGCAAAGGTTTGCAACAAGACTAGTCCCAGAGCTAAGGGGTATGTCCTACGAGGAGAGGTTAAGGGAAATCGATCTGACGATTCTGGAGGACAGGAGAGATAGGGACACATGATAATGACATACAAAATACTTAGAGCAATTGACAAGGTGGACAAAGACAGAATGTTCCAGAGATGGGACATCAACAAGGGGACTCAGTTGGAAGTTGAAGACACAAATGAATCACAGGGATGTTAGGAAGTATTTCTTCAGCCACAGAGTAGTCAGGAAGTGGAATAGTTTGGGAAGGGATTATAACGAGATTATTTGGTGATGCTGGTAGCAGGGAGTAAAGGATAAACATCTTTGCAAGGTGGTGGTGGGTACACAGGCTTGTGTATTGTGCCCATGGCTGGGAAGGCCATCCCCCGAGGGAGGGAGAGAGCGAGAGTAGGCCTTGTGTCTTTCTGCTAGGCCGCTGAGTGAGTGAGAGAGTGTGGGCCCAGTATCCCACTCACTTTGGGCTGGCCCAGAGGGCAGCACCTTAGTGGCATGAAATATGAACTAAGCTGGCAGACAGCATAGGCTGTCTGTGCAGACAGTACAGGCTGTACACAAATAACCCGCACGGCCACCGACCTCACGTCGTCCCGACGTGACAATACTGGAGGTAAAAAAAACTCGGTCTCTCTCTTATAGGAACAGGGCACAGAACACAAAATAAAAAACATGTATATACATATGGACATAGAAAAATAAACTTCCTACAGGGAGGGAAGAAAAAAACATGTGGGCTGTGCTAAACGTCGTGGTCAAAGGCCATGAGCATTGACGGGCATCACTGCACACCTTCCTGCGTCTGGACAGATACTGCAACACAGAAGACATCGCTGCGGCTGAGCTGTGACGTAACAGGGTACGGTCTCCTCTGGAACAGTGAAGCAGACATCGTAGGAGTCACTGCAGGTTTCACTCAACCTGGGGCACGACATGCTGGTGCCCTCGAGTGAGGCATTGACAAAACTCGGCAACTGGGCAGGACTTCTTTTGGCAAGTGACTCAGGAGGTCACTTCTCGACTGATACTGTTGCTGGGCTGTCACTGCCGGCTAGCGTGGAGTAAGTCATGAAGTGAGTCGTGACGGAGATAACTGGATGAAACATCTGGGAGTTGTAACATCATGCACCAGACTGCAGTGAGCGAGTTAGCAGTCAAAGTGCAGGCTGCTCATTGAAGCTTGTGACACTAGGCTGACACAGCGCCTGTCGACAGGGCTAACTGCAGCTTGACGAGTGTCATTCTCTCGGCAGTTGGAGTTATGGCAGAGGTTAGTCTAAGCGTCCCAGACTTGTTTCTCTACATATAACTGCATTCTGAAGGTCTGGAGATGAAGTGAAACAAATCTCTATGGGAATCGTAGCAGGTACGATTCTGCAGAACATCACGAGCGACGAGCATAAGAGCTTTCTGTACAAGAGGGCTCGGTCACTCGGGGGCTGAGTAATATCAGCTGTCAAATTTGCTGGTCACACCGGTGACAACACAAAGTGCTACACAGGGGACTGACCGCAGTCCACACTGGACACACGGAAAACTTTACACACACCCGCGGTACATGCGGTGCAACATGACTTAACTAGCAAAAGATGCTTTTCTGTGCACAAAACTGACACTAAGCCATACACTAACATGTGAGAACACTGACTGAGAGAAATTAATTAACACACGACATATATCTTCACTCAATCTTCTCGACAATACTGAAATAATTACTAGAACACTCGATGTGACATTATGTGATGTCAGGCGTGACATCACGAGGTGACGTCAGTAGCACTGTGACATCAGCAGACATCTCGAGGAGACGTCAGGCAGACATCATGACATCATGAAGTTGGCAGCAACGTAGGTGATGTCATGAGGTTACGTCATGAAGTCGGGCAGCATTTTGGGTGATGTCAGTGCAGCGACATCAGTGGAATGCTGCAGCAGCAGACTACAGCATGTGGCCTGGGCTGGCTCAGTAACTCATGTGGCTTGAAGATCCACGTGACATCGCCCACACCCCACGTGGCGTCGTGATCCATGTGGCATGCTGCTCCACATGGCTTGCTGATCCACATGGCTTGCTGATCCACGTGGCATGCTGATCCACATGACTTGCTGATCCACATGGCTTGCTGATCCACGTGGCTTGCTAATCCACATGACTTGCTGATCCATGTGGCTTGCTGATTCAAGTGGCTTCGAGTGGCCTCGGGCACTCGGATACACAGCTCTGGCAATGAATTCACACAAAAAACAGCAGAAAACACAGCAGAGGGAGTGGGCAGTGGTGAGTAGTGTATGGTAGGCTGGTGAGGTGTGAGAGTACTGTAGGGCGAGCATAGGTGGGTGTATGGCGAGAGAGGATCTGGTCACTTCCTCCTCTCAAACCCACAACACAGTGAAATACTCACACTGGACACAGAAATCACCACAAAACTCACCTCTGGCTTGCTGAAATAGCTGTGCTGAGCTGAACAAAAGCAGAACATAGAAGTGATGCTGGACACGTGACTTGAGAAACAGCGTGGGAGGCTGTAGTGTGGAGTCACTGGGACGCCACTTACAATTCTCGAAGAATTTCGGAAAATTTCGGTCTGGATCCTGCTTGTACCTGTGTCTGGATGCTGAAACGTGCAGACACGACATTAGGATAACTTTTTGAGAGACGAATGCTTGTTGTGTAGGGTGATGAAGAGAAGATGACTTCATTCCCTCCTTCCTTCCTCTCTCCGGGCAAACACAACTGCTGTGACCACCGCTTCCCTCCATTTATAATGAGCAATGTTGTCACTATTTATAACGAGATTATTTGATGATGCTGTTAGTGGGGAGTAAATGATAAACATCTTCGGAGGCTTCTTACTTTATTTGCAAGTTCGTGGTGGGTACACAGGCTTGTGTGTTGTGCCCATGGCCGGGAAGGCCATCCCCCGAGGGAGAGAGCGAGAGTAGGCCTTGTGTCTTTCTGCTAGGCTGCTGAGTGAGTGAGAGAGTGTGGGCCCAGCATCCCACTCACTTTGGGCTGGCCCAGAGGGCAGCACCTTAGTGGTGCAAAATATGAACTAATCTGGCAGACAGCATAGGCTGTCTGTGCAGACAGTACAGGCTGTCTACACAATATAGTGGAGGCAAGATCCATACATAGCTTTAAGCAGAGGCATGATAAAGCTCATGGTTCCAGAAGAGTGACCTAATAGCGACCAGTGAAGAGGCGGGGCCAGGAGCTGGGGCTCGGCCCCTGCAACCACAACTAGGTGAGTACAATTAGGTGAGCACAACTGAGTACACACACTCTCTCTTTCTCTCTCTCTCTTTCTCTCTCTCTTTCTCTCTCTCTCTTTCTCTCTCTCTTTCTCTCTCTCTCTTTCTCTCTCTCTTTCCTCTCTCTCTTGCACCCTCCCCTGGTAATCCCCCACTTCTTCCCCTGATCCCCCTCTCTCTCACCTCCTTCTCCTCCACCACTTTCCCTTTCGCCCTCTCCCTCTCCCATTCTCCCCCTTTGCTTCTCCCTCCTCCTCACTCCCCATATTCCCCTCTCAATTCCACTCCCCACCCCTCTCCCATTTAGCCACTGTCTAGAGCTTCCTCCTCTACCTCCCCCGCCCCCCCCCCCCCCACACTCGGACAAACCTACCACAAAATATACACACAGAATTACATAAGTTTTTCATTCTGTGGCAATCAAAACAAAAAAAATGGGTTGCCGGAGAGCAGGAAGGAAAACCAAGGGACTGGAGGATGAAACTGCAAAGGAAGATTGGGCAGCAGAGCTCATAAAAAGGGAACACGAATGGGGAAAGAAGCTAGAAGAATTTAGCATGAGAATGGAAAAGAGGGTAGATACAGAAAGCAAGAAGTGGTAGATGCAAGTCACAACGGCAGAGGCTAGGAAACAGAGATTAGAAGAGGAACTGAAAAATCTGAAACATCCTAAAAAACTAAAGAACAATTCGGGAATGACATCAGAGACTGCTACCTCAGTCACAAACAAGGGGACTGTAGGGAATGAAGGAGTTAAACTGCATGCAGAAGCCCTATCAGACTACTGTGGAGCCCAAGAAAAAGAAAGAAACACACGAGGAGCAATCGAGGGGGCTGTAGAAAATGAAAGAGCTAAGTTATATGTGGAGGCCCTAACAGACCACAGCAGAGCCCAGGGAAAGCTGAGAAGGGAAAATGACAGGCCACGGAGCCTAAGGACAATAGATAGTGAAGAAACTGAAGAAAGGAAAGCTGCAATGGAGGAAACTAAATCAAATCAGGGGATAAGTAGGGATATGCAGTGGGAGTATGAAAGGGAGAGGTCAGTCTTTGTTCATGGGCTCCAGGAAGTTGAAAGGGAAACTTACAAAACAAGAAGACAAGGGGAGAAAAATGCAATCAAAGGCATCATAAAGGCAATAGGGGAAGATGACATGACTCAGCTGGCAAATTTTCGGAGAATAGGGGGGGTTGCAAGAAGAAGAACCCGACCAGTGAAAGTGACTTTCAAGGCAGAATCGACTTGGAACAGGATCCTGCAGGAGAAAGCAAGAGTAAGAGACAGGCTGGCGTACCGGAAGGTGTATCTCGACTGCAACAGAACACATGAAGAAAGGCAGAAACTGAGAGAGATGATACAAAGACGAAAGGAGGAAAGAAAGGTGATGATGGAGATGGACAGGACAACCCAGACTCAGGAGGAAGATCAAATACAGCCTCCCTCACAAACACCTACAGAAGCCCCCAACCAGGACAACCCCAATACAACAAAAACATTCTACCCAAAGCATACATGCCGTATCCAATGCCCCCACCCACCTCATTATAAGCTCCACCCCCACAGCAACCACCCATAGTTCCTTTTAGGTCTCCCACTTCTCCAACCCCAACGTATTCCCCAGACCTCAGTTTTAGAAAAGAGGTTGAAGGTGTGGTATACAAATGCAGATGGGATAACAAATAAGTGTGAGGAGTGGCATGAAAGAATCAAGGAGACATCCCCAGACATAATAGCACTCACAGAAGCAAAACTCACCAGGATGATAACAGATGCAATCTTTCCATCTGGATATCAAATCCTCAGGAAAGACAGAGGGACGAGAGGGGGAGAAGGAGTTGCACTGCACATTAAAAACTGATGGGATTTGAGAAAATGGAAGGAATGGATACCATAGCCGAAAGGAACTACTTAGTAGGAGGAATCCAGTCTGAGGGCCATAAGGTGGTAATTGCAGTAATGTACAACCCATCACAGAACTGCAGGAGCCCAAGAGAAGAATATGATGAGAGCAACAGAGCAATGGTCGACACACTAGCCGAGGTGGCCAGAAGAGCTCACATGGGGGGGAGCAAAGTTACTAGTTATGGGTGATTTCAATTACAAGGAGATTGACTGGGAAAACTGGAGCCCCATGGGGGTCCCAAAACATGGAGATCCAAGATGGTGGATGTGGTACTGGAAAACCTCATGCATCAACATGTTAGAGACACTACCAGAGAGAGAGGTGAGGATGATCCTGCAAGACTGGACCTTGTATTCACCTTGAGTAGTTCGGACATCGAGGATATGTATGAGGTCTCTAGGAGTCAGTGATCATGTGGTTCTGTTCTTTGACTACATAGTTGAGCTACAAGTGGAGAGAGTAGCAGGAATAGGATGGGAAAAACAAACTACAATAGGGAGGGGGTACTACACAAGCAAGAGGAACTTCCTGCAAGATATTCATTGGGAGAGAGAACTGGCAAGAAAACCAGTAAAAGAAATGATGTACTATGTGACAACAAAATGTAAGGAGGCAGAGGAGAGGTTTATTCTCAAGGGAAACAGAAATAGTGAGAAGATCAGAACGAGTCCTTGGTTCACCAAAAGGTGTAGGGACGCAAAAACTAGGTGTACTAGAGAATTGAAAAGGTACAGAAGACAAAGGACCCAGGAAAATAAAGAGATCAGCCAAAGAGCCAGAAACAAGTATGCACAGATAAGATGGGAGGCTCAGCGACAAGATAAAGATCTTGGGGTGAGTATAATACTGAGCACATCTCCTGAGGCGCACATCAGTCAGATAACTGTTGCAGAGCACGGGCGTCTGGCAAACCTAAGAATAGCATAGCGTTCCGATACCTAAGTAAGGAATCGTTCAAGACTCTGTACACCATTTACGTCAGGCCCATATTGGAGCATGCAGCACCAGTTTGGAATTCACACCTGGTCAAGGACGTCAAGAAATTAGAGAAAGTGCAAAGGTTTGCAACAAGACTAGTCCCAAAGCTAAGGGGACTGTCCTACAAAGAAAGGTTGAGGAAAATTGGCCTGACGATACTGGAGGACAGGAGGGTCAGGGGAGACATGATAACGACATATAAAATACTGCACGGAATAGACAAGGTGGACAAAGACAGGATGTTCCAGAGATGGGACACACAAACAAGGGGTCACAACTGGAAGTTGAAGACTCAGATGAGTCAAAGGGATGTTAGGAAGTATTTCTTCAGCCATAGAGTTGTCAGGCAGTGGAATAGCCTAGAAAGTGACGTAGTGGAGGCGGGAACCATACATAGTTTTAAGACGTGGTTTGATAAAGCTCATGGAGCAAGGAGAGAGAGGACCCAGTAGCAATCAGTGAAGAGGCGGGGACAGGAGCTATGACTCGACTCCTGCAACCACAAATAGGTGAGTAAACGCCACACACACACACACACCACACACACACACACACACACACACACACACACACACACACACACACACGCACACACACACGCACACACACACACACACGATGGAAGGAATAGACTCTGAAGTGTCCCTGTTCGCAGATGACGTGAAGTTGATGAGAAGAATTAAATTGGACGAGGATGAGGCAGGACTGCAAAGAGACCTGGACAGGCTGGACATGTGGTCCAGCAACTGGCTTCTCGAGTTCAATCCAGCCAAATGCAAAGTCATGAAGATTGGGGAGGGGCAAAGAAGACCGCAGACAGAGTATAGGCTAGGTGGACAAAGACTACAGACCTCACTCAGGGAGAAAGACCTTGGGGTGACCATAACACCGAGCACATCACCGGAGGCACACATCAACCAAATAACCACTGCAGCATACGGGCGCCTGGCAAACCTGAGAATAGCGTTCCGATACCTTAATAAGGAATCGTTCAAGACACTGTACACTGTGTATGTTAGGCCCATACTGAGTATGCAGCACCAGTCTGGAACCCACACCTGGTCAAGCACGTCAAGAAGTTAGAGAAAGTACAAAGGTTTGCAACAAGGCTAGTCCCAGAGCTCAAGGGAATGTCGTACGAGGAAAGGTTAAGGGAAATCGGACTGACGACATTGGAGGACAGAAGGGTCAGGGGAGACATGATAACGACATACAAGATACTGCGGGAATAGACAAGGTGGACAGAGATAGGATGTTCCAGAGAGGGACACAGGGACAAGGGGTCACAACTGGAAGCTGAAGACTCAGACGAGTCACAGGGACGTTAGGAAGTATTTCTTCAGTCCATAGAGTTGTCAGCAAGTGGAATAGCCTAGCAAGTGAAGTAGTGGAGGCAGGAACCATACATAGTTTTAAGAAGAGGTATGACAAAGCTCAGGAAGCAGAGAGAGAGAGGATCCAGTAGCGATCAGTGAAGAGGCGGGGCCAGGAGCTGAGTCTCGACCCCTGCAACCACAATTAGGTGAGTACAATTATGTGAGTACGGTTCAGGGAGAGTGACCTAGTAGCGACCAGTGAAGAGGCGGGGCCAGGAGCTTGGGCTCGACTCCTGCAACCTCAACTAGGTGAGTACAATTAGGTGAGTACAAACACACACACACACACAGGCAGGACTTCAAAGAGACCTGGACAGGCTGACACCTGGTCCAGCAACTGGTTTCTCGAATTTAACCCCGCCAAATGCACAGTCATAAAGATCGGAGAAGGGCAAAGAAGACCGCACACAGAGTTTAGGCTAAGTGGCCAGAGACTGCAAACCTCACTCAAGGAGAAAGATCTTGGTGTGAGTATAACACCGGGCACGTCTCTGGAAGCACACATCAACCAGATAACTGCTGTAGCATATGGGCGCCTGGCAAATCTGAGATTAGCGTTCCGATACCTAAGTAAGGAATTTTCAAGACATGGTACACCGTGTACGTCAAGCACGTTAAGAAATTAGAGAAAGTGTAAAGATTTGCAACAAGGTTAGTTCCAGAGCTAAGGAAAATGTCCTACCAAGAAAAATTAAGGGAAATCAGCCTGACGACACTGGAGGACAGGAGGGTTAGGGGAGACATGATAACGACATACAAAATACTGCGTGGAATAGGCAAGGTGGACAGAGACAGGATGTTCCTGAGAGGGGACACAGAAACAAGGGGTCACTCTTGGAAGTTGAAGACTCAGATGAGTCACAGGGATGTTAGGATGTATTTCTTCAGTCATAGAATGGTCAGGAAGCGGAACAATCTGGCGAGTGATGTAGTGGAGGCAGGAACCATACATAGCTTCAAGACGATGTATGATAAAGCTCGTGGAACAGGGAGAGAGAGGGCCTACTAGCGTTCAGTGAAGTGGCGGGGCCAGGAGCTGAGTCTCGACCCCTGCATACACACACACACACACACACACACACACACACACACACACACACACACACACACACACACACACATACACACACACACGTGCTCATATACAACAGGCCTAGTGTCTAATCGACATGTGCCTAGGACAAAATGGTAACTAACTCGTGGAGGAGTCACGCGGTTTGAGCTCGTGTTTTGGTGGTAATTTCTGACTGTACCATAAGGTATAGAGTGTGGGATATAGGCGTGTGCACGCATAAGAGTGAATATAATCACTTAAGCCCCGAAAAAACGAAATATAAGTGATCACAGAAAAGCAATTTAGTAAATAGTGACAGTTACTATGAGGGGGCCGTTGGAAGGAAGGTGAACGGTTGTGTCAGTCCTAAATAGTGTTGCCATAATAACGCAGTGGGGTAATTGAGGAATAAGTGCGACTCAAGATCAGGGAGATAAGAGATATATATAGATGTGTCAGTAAATGCAGTGAGTGAGTGAAAAAAAAATAGATGAGCTAGAGACTACAGTGCCTACAGGAAGTTAGTGGAAACATTACCTAGAAGCATCAAGCTTTTTCAACTACTGGGACCCAGGAGGACGACAGCATTACTCCACTGCCAGCCGCACGTAATATTCACCTAGTTTGAGTTGCATGGGGTCAGCACCAGTCTCTAGCTGGAAATTGGGGGTCACTCTCCTCGAGCTATCAGAATTAGAATAAGCAGCATTTACTGGCATTTAATAGAATTTATTGAGGTTTAGGAGAGTTAAGCAGTTAATGATAGATAGCCTAGTATGAGAGGTAGCCTAGCGATGCCTAGCATACAGAATTGAAAGTAATTTTAGGCATAAGACAGTACAGTGGGAACCAAGAGATTAGGTACATATGCAAAACATTTGTAGTACATACGAGGGAAATAAGGACTGCTTACATAAACACACGAATACACACACAACACACACACACACACACCACACACACACACACACACACACAAACACACCACACACACACACACACACACACACACCAACACCACACACACACAACACACACACACACACACACACACACACACACACACACAACACACACACACACACACACAAACAAACAACAACACACAACCACACATACACACACACACACACACATACACACATACACACACACACACACACATATACAGGATTTCACACCTTTATGTGAATTTACGTAATTTTAGGCACACAAGACAGTACAGTGGAAACCAAGAGATAGGGTACATATGCAAAACATATGTAGAACATAGGAGGGAAATAAGGACTGCTTAAATAAACACATGCATACACACACATACACACACACTTGGTGAGAACAGGATCTGCTGTTAGGCACTTGAATAGCTGTAGCACACACACACACACACACACACACACACACACACACACACATTCACATACACACACATATGCAGGATTTCACACCTTTATGTGAATTGACCCTCTAACCATTCCTTCTCTCTCCGTCTCTTTGTCTCTTTTCCTCTCTTTCTCTCTCTATGCTCTCTCTCTCTCTATTCTTCTCTTCTCTCTCTCTCTCTCTCTCCTCTCTCTCTCCTCTCTCTCTCCCTCTCCCTCTCTCTCCTCTCTCTCTCTCTCTCCTCTCTCTCTCTCTCTCTCTCTTCTCTCTCTCTTCTCTCCTCTCTCTCTCTCTCTCTCTCTCTCTCTCTCTCTCTCCTCTCTCTCTCTCTCTCTCTCTCTCTCTCTCTCTCTCTCTCTCTCTCTCTCTCTCTCTTTCTCTCTTTCCTTTACTAAAAAAAAAAAAAAAATGGTTGGGACTCGTAGGAATCAGGGATCAGATGACAATGGTATTGGTAGGGAGGAATAGATGGAGGAGCAGTGGAAAAGGATGGAGCAAGAATGGGAGAGAAAATTAGAGCTTTCTGAAAAAATGGAGAAAGAGCTCTCTGTGAAATAGGAAAAGAGGTTGGAGAAGGAGACGAAGAAATTGGAGGCTTAAGTCAAAACTGCAGTAGACAGGGTAAGGGTCCTAGAGTTTGAGGTAAACAGGCTGAAGCAAGTCTCAGGGGCAGTGACCAGAGAAGACACAGCATATGAAGCTGAGAGGATGAACAGGAAGGAAGGAGATATGAATTATGCTAAGGTCATATCAGCCTGCAAAGAAGGGTCAGGGAGTAAAAGGAAAGAGCAGCTGGGTGCAGATAGAGAGGGAGATAAGTCGAATGCTGAGGCACAACCATGCTACCAAGAGCCACTGGAAAAATCAAGGGAGAAAATGACCATATACAGGCAGGAACCAGAGTCACAGAGGGAGAGGCAATGGAAGGAGGAAAGGGCAAAATCAGTGATTATCCATGGGCTTCGGGAGAGAGAGAAAAAGACACACACTGAAAGACGGCAGGAAGAAAGAAAGGAGATTGGGAAAACCATCACGGAAATAGGGGGAGAAGACATGGACGAGATTGTAAATTTTCAGAGAATAGGGGGGTACGTGAAGGGGAGAAACCAACCGATCAAGCTGATTCTCAGGATAGAAACAGTGAGGAACAGGATCCTCCAAGAGAAACCAAGGTTGAAAAACTCGGAAGAGTACAAGAAGGTGTTCCTAGACAGAGACAGAACACAAACAGAGAGACAGCAGCTGAGGGAGAGGACAAAAAAAGCGAAAGGAGATAGGAAAGGAAACAAGGATGGCACCAGCAGAGGTCAGTCAGACCAGAACAGAGAAGCAAGGGCAAGCACACACACAACTATCCTCAGAACCCCACAACCTATCACACCATCCCAACACAAACTACAATCCATACCCACAGCTTCCACCCAACCCCCAATCATAGAATCCCACAGTAAGCTACCAGGTCTCCCACCCCCACAGGCCCCCCAAACCACAGTATTGGAAAGGAAACTGAAGGTATGGTACACAAACGTTGATGGAATAACAAACAAGTGGGAGGAGTGGCACGAAAGAGTCAAAGAGACATCACCGGACATCATAGCGCTCACAGAAACCAAGCTTACAGGTATGATAACAGATGCCATCTTTCCAACGGGATACCAGATCCTGAGGAAAGACAGAAGGAATGGGGGGGGGAGGAGTGGCACTGCTGATCAAACACCAATGGAATTTTGATGAGCTGGAGAGAGGAGACAGCGGAGAAGAAAGTGATTACATAGCGGGAACGATTCACTCTGGAGGTCCCAAGGTGGTAATTGCAGTGATGTATAACCCACCACAGAACAGCAGGAAACCAAGGCATGAGTATGACAAGAGCAATAGAGCGATGGTTGACACACTGGCTGCAGTGGCCAGAAGAGCTCTTGCATGCAGGGCAAAGCTCCTGATCATGTGCGACTTTAACCACAAGGAGATCGACTGGGAGAACTTGGAGCCACATGGGGGCCAAGATACATGGAGGGCTAAGATGATGGAGGTGGTACTGGAAAACTTCATCTACCAACACGTAAGGGACACTACAAGAGAGAGAGGAGAGGATGAGCCAACAAGACTGGACTTAGTATTCACCTTGAGCAGTGCAGATATTGAGGACATCGCATATGAAAGATGCTCTGGGGCCAGGGATCATGTGGTTTTGAGCTTCGAATACACAGTAGAGCTAAAAGTGGAGGGGGAAGCAGGAAGGCCAGGACAAATGAAACCAAACTACAGGAAAGCGGACTACACGGGAATGAGGAACTTCCTGAACGAGGTTCAATGGGACAGAGAACTGGCAGGGAAACCAGTTAATGAGATGATGAAATATGTAGCAACAAAGTGCAAGGAGGCTGAAGAGAGGTTTGTACCCAAGGGAAATAGGAATAATGAAAAAGCCAGGATGAACCCATGGTTCACCCAAAGGTGCAAGGAGACAAAAACCAAATGTGCTAGTGAATGGAAGAAATATAGAAGGCAAAGGACCCATGAGAATAAGGAGAGCAGTCGTAGAGCCAGAAACGAATATGCACAGATAAGAAAGGAGGCCCAACGACAATATGAAAACGACATTGCAGCGAAAGCCAAATCTGACCCGAAGCTGTTATACAGCCACATCAGGAGGAAAACAACAGTCAAGGACCAGGTAATCAGGCTAAGGAAGCAAGGAGGAGAGACAACAAGAAATGACCGTGAAGTATGTGAGGAACTCAACAATAGAGTCAAAGAAGTGTTCACAGAGGAGACAGAAGGGGCTCCAGAGGGACGGAGAGGTGTGGCACATCACCAGGTGCTGGACACGGTACACACAACTGAGGAAGAAGTGAAGAGACTTCTGAGTGAACTAGATACCTCAAAGGCAATGGGGCCAGATAACATCTCTCCATGGATCCTGAGAGAGGGAGCAGAGGCGCTATGTGTACCCCTAACAACAATATTCAATACATCTATCGAAACAGGGAGATTGCCTGAGGCATGGAAGACAGCAAATGTAGTCCCAATCTTTAAAAAAGGAGACAGACATCAAGCACTAAACTACAGACCAGTGTCACTGACATGTATAGTATGCAAAGTCATGGAGACGATTGTCAGGAGAAGAATGGTGGAACACCTAGAAAGGGATGATCTCATCAAAAGCACCCAACATGGTTTCAGGGACGGGAAATCCTGTGTCACAAACCTACTGGAGTTCTATGACAGGCTGACAGCAGTAAGACAAGAGAGAGAGGGGTGGGTGGATTGCATTTTCTTGGACTGCAAGAAGGCGTTTGACACAGTACCACACAAGAGATTAGTGCAAAAACTGGAGGACCAAGCAGGGTTAACAGGGAAGGCACTACAATTGATCAGGGAATATTTGTCAGGAAGACAGCAGCGAGTAATGGTACGTGGCGAGGTGTCAGAGTGGGCACCTGTGACCAGCGGGGTCCCACAGGGGTCAGTCCTAGGACCAGTGATGTTTCTGGTATTTGTGAACGACATGACAGAAGGAATAAACTTTGAGGTGTCACTGTTTGCAGATGACGTGAAGTTGATGAGAAGAACTCATTCGATCGAAGACCAGGCAGAACTACAAAGGGATGTGAACAGGCTGCAGACCTGGTCCAGCAATTGGCTCCTGGAGTTCAATCCCACCAAGTGCAAAGTCATGAAGATTGGGGAAGGGCAAAGAAGACCGCAGACGGAGTACAGTCTAGAGGGCCAGAGACTACAAACCTCACTCAAGGAAAAAGATCTTGGAGTGAGTATAACACCAGGCACATCTCCTGAAGCGCACATCAACCAAATAACTGCTGCAGCATATGGGCGCCTGGCAAACCTCAGAACAGCATTCCGACATCTTAATAAGGAGTCGTTCAGGACCCTGTACACCGTGTACGTTAGGCCCATGTTGGAGTATGCGGCACCAGTTTGGAACCCACACCTAGCTAAGCACGTAATGAAACTAGAGAAAGTGCAAAGGTTTGCCACAAGAATAGTCCCAGAGCTAAGAGGTATGTCCTACGAGGAAAGGTTAAGGGAAATCAACCTGACGACACTGGAGGACAGGAGAGATAGGGGGGACATGATAACGACTTACAAAATACTGAGAGGAATTGACAAGGTGGACAAAGACAGGATGTTCCAGAGACTGGACACAGCAACAAGGGGACACAGTTGGAAGCTGAAGACACAGATGAATCACAGGGATGTTAGGAAGTATTTCTTCAGCCACAGAGTAGTCAGGAAGTGGAATAGTTTAGGAAGAGATGTAGTGGAGGCAGGATCCATACATAGCTTTAAGCAGAGGTACGATAAAGCTCATGGTTCGGGGAGAGTGACCTAGTGGCGATCAGTGAAGAGGCGGGGCCAGGAGCTTGGAATCGACCCCTGCAACCTCAACTAGGTGAGTACAACTAGGTGAGTACACACACACACACACACACACACACACACACACACACACACACACACACACACACGCACACAAGCACGCACGTGGTAATGTTTTATTTACAGGGTGCAAAGTTAGGGTATTTCTCCAGAAAGGTCTGTAATATACCACTGAGGATAAAATATTTTGACATATCTTGAACATTTCTGAGCGAGTTGTCTCTAAATTCTCTAATTTTATCGCACTCCAGTACATTATGACTCAAGGTGTGACAATAGTCCATCTGGCAAAGTTTACATTTCGTTTGGTGATGAGGGCATCAAACGATTTAGATAAAGAACAATTTGATATCACATTGGAGGAAGGGAGTATGAAAGAAGTGAATGTTTTCAGATATTTGGGAGTTGACGTGTCAGTGAATAGGTTTATGAAGGATGAGGTTTGGCATAGAATTGATGAAGGAAAAAAGTCGAGTGGTGTGTTAATGTATCTGTAGAGACAAAAAAGTTATCCATAGAGGCAAAGAGGGAATGTACGAGAGCACTGTGGTATGAACACTCATATATGATAAATGACATGCCCATGCACTCTCCCCCAGGGCCAGACTCATGGAACTCAGTGTTCATCAAGAACTGCAAGAAGCCTCTATCACGAGCTTTTACCATCCTATGGAGAGGGAGCATGGACACGGGGGTCTTCCCACAGTTACTAAAAACAACAGACATAGCCCCACTCCACAAAGGGGGCAGTAAAACAATAGCAAAGAAAGGGTCCTAAGAAGCAAGATCGCCACCCATCTAGATACCCGTCAATTACACAACCCAGGCAACATGGGTTTAGAGCAGGTCGGTCCTGTTTGTCTGAACTACTGGATCACTACGACAAGGTCCTAGATGCACTAGAAGACGAAAAGAATGCAGATGTAATATATACAGACTTTGCAAAAGCCTTCGACAATTGTGACCATGGCGTAATAGCGCACAAAATGCGTGCTAAAGGAATAACAGGAAAAGTTGGTAGATGGTTCTATAATTTCCGCACAAACAGAACACAAAGAGTAGTAGTCAACAGAGTAAAGTCTGAGGCGGCTACGGTGAAAAGCTCTGTTCCACAAGGCACAGTACTCGCTCCAATCTTGTTTCTCATCCTCATATCTGAAATAGACAAGGATGTCAGTCACAGCACCGTGTCTTCCTTTGCAGATGACACCCGAATCTGCATGACAGTGTTTTCCATTGCAGACACTGCAAGGCTCCAGGCGGACATCAACCAAATCTTTCAGTGGGCTGCTGAAAACAATATGAAGTTCAACGATGAGAAATTTCAATTACTCCGATATGGTAAACATGAGGAAATTAGAGCTTCTTCAGAATACAAAACAAATTCCATCCAGAAAATAGAGCGAAAAACCAAAGTCAAAGACCTGGGAGTGATCATGTCGGATGATCTCACCTTCAAGGACCATAACACTGTATCAATCGCATCTGCTAGAAAAATGACAGGATGGATGATGAGGACCTTCAAAACTAGGGATGCCAAGCCCATGATGACACTCTTCAGGTCGCTTGTTCTATCTAGGCTGGAATATTGCTGCATACTAACAGCACTTTTCAAGGCAGGTGAAATTGCTTACCTAGAAAATGTACAGAGAGCCTTCTTGGCGCGCATAACGGAGATAAAGCACCTCAATTACTGGGAGTGCATGAAGTTCCTGAACCTGTATTCCCTGGAATGCAGGCAGGAGAGATACATGATTATATACACCTGGAAAATCCTAGAGGGACTAGTACCGAACTTGCACATTAAAATCACTCACAACGAAAGCAAAAGACTCGGCAGACGATGCAACATGCCCCCAATGAAAAGCAGGGGTGTTACTAGCACGTTAAGAGATAATGCAATAAGTGTCAGGGGTCCGAGACTGTTCAACTGACTCCCAGCATACATAAGGGGGATTACTAATAGACCCCTGGCTGTCTTCAAGCAGGCATTGGACAAGCCCTTAAATCAGTACTTGACCAGCCGGGCTGTGGCTCATACATTGGATTGCGTGCAGCCACAAGTAACAGCCTGGTTGATTAGGCTCTGGTCCACCAGGAGGCCTGGGCACAGACAGAGCCGCGGGAGCGTTGACCCCCGGAACTCTCTCCTGGTAAACTCCAGGAAGCAAAAGATGTAAATGTTGCAGCGAGAAGGTGGTTGGAGGCAGTGGAGATATTGTGTCTAAAGGAGATGTGTGGTGCAAATATTATGCAGAGAATTCGTTGTGTGGAAATTAGGTGGAGGTGTGGAGTTAATAAAAGTATTAGTCAGAGGGCTGAAGAGGGGTTGTTGAGGTGGTTTGGTCATTTAGAGAGAATGGACAAAGTAGAATGACTTGGGGAGCATATTAATCTGTGGGGGAAGGAAGTCGGGGTAGGGGTCGTCCTCGAAAAGGTTGGAGGGAGGGGGCAAAGGAGGTTTTGTGGGTGAGGGACTTGGACTTCCAGCAGATGGAAGTGAATGGAGACGAATGGTTTGTGGGATCTGACGAGCTGTTGGAGTGTGAACAGGCTAATATTTTGTGAAAGGATTTAGGGAAACCGGTTAGCCGGACTTAAGCCATGAAAATGGGAAGTACAATGCCTGCACTTTAAATGAGGGGTTTTGGATATTGGCAGTTTAGAGGAACATCTAAACTGCCTTATCTGAGAGCCTCTGCAAAGGCAGTGATTATGTAAGAGTGATGGTGAAAGTGTTGCATGAAGATGAAAGTTTTTCTTTCTTTTTAGGTTTTTCTTTTTTTTGGGGGGAGGGGTCACCCTGCATCGGTGGGAAACGGCTAACGTGTTAGAAAAAATTTACAAGTACTATATACCGACCTAGCTAACATCCTAGCCTTGGGTATTTCGAGGAACTTAGGTTAATCTTGCCCCCTAGGATGTCACCAACAAGAGTCGGCTAACACCCAAGTACCTACTTACTGCTAGGTGAGCAAGTGTAATAAAACATGCCCAACGTTTCACCCGAGTTGGGTGTGGAAATATTTTAATTTTCCGAAGCTATAGTGCCTAATAGGTGTTTAATGTGTTGATAGAGGTCAAAAAATGAATTTGAAAATGGAATAGAACCAACAGGGAAGCTCTGTGCCTGCGCTGATGGGCATCAGGGAGCGGGGGGGGTTTTGAATGGAGTTAAGAGGCTGGGAAAGCATGGGACCAGGAAATTGGCATTCACAGCGGCCTAAGGATTCATATAGGCCTCACTTCATAATAGGAAGTGTAGTAACTGTTCCTGGTGAAGAGTGAGGGAACGTGATTTACAGGACCACTGTAATAAAGTGATAAAATTAGTGAATAATGGCAGGACTGGTGGTGACTGATGTGACGCCATGGAGGGTGTCCAGGGGAAAATACCCGTGATTTAATCATCACTCATCAGTCTCAGATCTTAATGGAGTGGCCTCTAATGTGCATAATAATTATGAGACATTAAATCGACTTGTGAATTGTAATGTAATCGGTGATAATAACACTAAGTTAAGAGAATGTTGAAGGGAAATAAGTCGCTGTTCTCCTAGTGAACACGTGTAGACCTCGTGGTACCTGTCCCGAGGATAGTGAAATTTTTATGGAGTCACGACTTCTAAACCGGGACAAACCAATGGATACCTCGTCCTGCTGGAATAAGAACCGTGTCGGTGTAGCAGGACATCGAAATGAGATGGTGAATGGAGGAAATAAGGAGCATCAATCACCCACAGTTAAGTAACCCATTCTAGTTATAGCAGACTGATACTGGCCAGTTAGGTATGTTGTAATTGGATAGGGTGTGTGTGATCCAGCTACATCAAGTGACCACCAGAGAATATCTGGTAAGTGGTGGTATTATATACAAGTGTTTTTCATTGATGGATATATCCATATGTAACCTACCCCCCCCCCTTCATTCAGTTAAACTAATATAATTTATACAGTCCACAGTTAATTAGTAGCGCCGTACTTGCGGGTGCTATCCAATTCATACTGGTCTCGGATAGATATGGGTAAGATTGTGAGGTCAAAGGAGCCACCTGCAGTGACCAGGGGTGGCTAAGTTTTCTCCCATGTCTACACGGGGTGACTACGGTAAACAATATGGTTGTTGTCTCCCAATGAGATTACTTGTATGAATGTAATGTTGAGGTACATACAGGTAACCCATTATAAATTTTCCATATCGGGTATCGATCCTGGACCTTAATAAGACACTATGTTTATTCAGGTACAGGTACACATAAGTATAGTTATATGAATGATCATATATAGCAGCATATTTGTAGATTATCTGGGATGTGTCCTTTACCAAGGCTTTAGAAGTGAGTCTAAAGAAATGTCTTTAGCTACACTGCAGGGAGGAGTTCTTAGTCCCATGCTATTTAATATCTGATTAATGCTCTCCTAAATGCTCTGCCTGCCTCACCTAAACATATAGCTATAAGCTATGCTGATGATATCATGATCCATACAACAGGGCATAAGAAGATGAGTACCATTCTTAATGAAGTTCAAGCAATTTGTAATCGACTAGGCTTCATAATATCTTCCTCTAAAACAAAGATATTAACAAGCAAACGATATCCCCCACCCATCTATTTGCAGGGTGAAATCATTAGCTACGTTAAAACTTACAGATATCTTGGTGTAGATGTACCCTTTAACAAATCCCCTATACCACAACTAAATAAGAAATGCAAAGCTATGCTAAATGCTCTCAAAGCTGTTGCTGGCTACAACCCAGCTATGGTGCTAATGTGAGAATCGTGAGAATGATGTACATAGCCTATGTTAGGTCCTTAATTGATTATGCTGCTCCCATGTTGATATTAGCTAGAGAAAGTTCTCTCTGAGTCTTGGAGTTAATGCAAAATGAAGCTCTCAGAATTATTCTTGGCTGTCCTAGATCTACAAAAGTTCTTAATATTAGAAAGGAGCTTGGTATTTCTAGTATCAGTGATTGGATTGTTGAGATTAACACTGTACTCGGTATTAGAATGTTGAGAAATGAACCAGACTGTCACAATGAATCTTACCAAGTGTCTAGAGGTCAATACACACAGATCTAAATGGATTGTGAAAACGTGCGATTGCATTAAATTTTATAACCTGCATGAACTGTATCACTGTAGGCAACTAGAGCATTTCACCCCTCCATGGAGGATGTGTTCATTTAATATCACATACCTGCAAGTCCCTCCGAAGAAGCTCATTGCTATTAATCCCTTCTTAAATCACTTGTTAGAGCAACTGCTCAAGAAGAAATTTCTCACCTAGCTTGTAGTAATAAGTTATCACAAGTTATATACACTGATGGATCTAAACAGGAGTCTTCTGGCCGGGCTGCATCTGCTCTTGTTGCCACCTCCCTAGCCCTTGACTGTCGCGGCCGTATATATACGTCTTACGAGGTACTGTTTGACGTATATATACTCATAAATTCTAGCGGCTTCAAACCAAGCAGGAGAAAGCTGGTAGGCCCACATGTGAGAGAATGGGTCTGTGTGGTCAGTGTGCACCATATAAAAAAATCCTGGAGCACGCAGTGCATAATGGGAAAAAAAAAACTCCGACCGTTTTTTTTAATTAAAATGCCGACTTTGTGGTCTATTTTCGTATAGTATTTATGGTTGTATTCTCGTTTTCTTGGTCTCCTTTGATAGAATGGAAAACATGTTATAGAAATAGAGGTGATTTTGATTGATTTTACTATAAAAAGAACCTAGAAATGGAGCTCAAAGTAGGGGAAATGTTTGATTTTTGGCAATGTTCAAAAGTAAACAAATGATGCCATTGTCCAATAAATGTCCAACTAGCCATTCTAATATGCAGTCATGAATAGGTTGATGTTATTTATACAATTATTACGGTATTGCAGTAGTCTGCATTATAGTAAGTCTTCAATTTTTTGTTTGAATAAAAATTCAAAATAGAAAGCAAGAGTAATATCAGAGGGGCCTGGAGACATGACTGATGAACAAAGAAAATGTTATTTTAGAGCCAGGAATGTCTGCATTGTTCATTCTGGACCTTATTTGAAATTTTTCATTTTTTTTTATTTTTTGGGAAAATTTGGGCCCAAATTTAAATTTTTCACCACATTATTAGGTATTTAAAATCGGAAAAAGGGAGTTTCTTAACTCAATCGAAGAAAAAAATGGGATTTTCTAAAGAAATAGCTATGGTTTGGTCGACTGGAACAATGGAATTAGCCGAGAATGGGCTCAAAGTGGCGAAATCGCCGATTTGTAAACCCGCCCCGAGGTCGCTAACTTCGCGAACGTAATTCCGTAGTTTTCCATAAAATTTCTTTTTTTTTGGGTCATTACAATCGGGAAAAGATTCTTATCATTTCATAAAAAAAAAATTTTTTTCAAACACCCGGGAGACACCCAGGATTGGGGGGTTGCACAGTCAAAGGGCTATTAAGAACGATAATAAATTTGTTGATTAGGATAAGGGAATTAACAACTGGGCGCTCACTGAAAAACTAATTTGTTTGCAATCCTAAGGCCAAAGCAACCCATGACACTGAGCTTGACTCTATCATCATTACTGTTTCTTGTCATCATTGAAGGCTCTTGACTCATAAAGACTCCAACAACATGCTCTTGGAAAAAACCAGGTATAGATCTCAAAAATTAGGGAAAAAGGAATTAATGTACAATTGCTAGGATCCCATCAACCCTTGAACTCCCTTTATGATAAAATTTTATGTTAGCCAAAAAGAGTACCCAGAAGGAATGTAAAAATTTTAAATTTTGGATAACTGTGTCTAAATTTGGAATATATTAGGAGAGAAGTAAATAATGAAAAAAGATTGTTGTAGGAATGGTTAGAAAACCTGAGTAGATCTATAACCCCCTATGATAACTGAACGTAGATAATTTGTTTTTGGAGCAATTGGGAATGTGAAAGACTGACTGATGTTGTAGTGGCCAGGCTTAGGCTTGGTTACAAGTACTTCTGGCAATTTGGCAGACACACAGATGATTATCAAACTAAATGTAAATTACATGATCAGGCATATGGTCACTGTCTTGAACACTATGTGCTTAATTGTCCACTTATTGAGGAATACAGACAGACAGTGTAATAACCTATGTGACATGTCAAGATATATTATTTATGAAAATAAGATACCAGATATACTAAGCAAATTTCCTAAATTTGCTTGTAACAGATAGGTGAACTATAGATATGAAGATATAAATCCATATGTATTCCTGTTAACCCTTTGGGGCCTAGTTCCTGGGCCTTTTGTGTATCCATATGCTCTTGCTCTACCGTCCACAGGATGGATATGGGGTGCACAATAAACTAGCCACTTCGGTGGCAAAATCTAAAATTCAAATTCAAAATAAAATTCAAAGTTTATTCTCTATAAGGATTACAATGCTGAGTTTACAGAATTTGGTTATTGTGTGGTTTACATGTAGTAAAATACTAATTACAGAGGGGGTCACTAGAACACCTAGCATGGCTAGGCATTTCGGGCAGACTTAGATTAATTCTTAACTTTAAAATCTAGGATAACAGAAAAAAAAGTCAAAGTGACTTATTTCCGTTGGGGTCCTTGTAATATCTTATTATTTAAACTTTAAGAGTTACAACAGGTAAGCAGTTAAAGTCAGTTAGTTTAATATCTTTATTATGCACCCCATACCCATCCTGTGGGCGGTAGTCACCCCATACTCATCCTGTGGGCGGTAGTCACCCCATACTCATCCTGTGGGCGGTAGTCACCCCATACTCATCCTGTGGGCGGTAGTCACCCCATACCCATCCTGTGGGCGGTAGTCACCCCATACCCATCCTGTGGGCGGTAGTCACCCCATACCCATCCTGTGGGCGGTAGTCACTCCATACCCATCCTGTGGGCGGTAGTCACCCCATACCCATCCTGTGGGCGGTAGTCAAAAATATTACAAAGGTACATAATGGGTCCAGTGACTGGACCCCAAAGTTTTGATAGCTGAGCAAGTTACAAAGGTAATGAACTCCAGGTAGATCTGGTCACAATCATGGTAAGTTACAGAGGTAATGAACTCCAGGTAGATCTGGTCACAATCATGGCAAGTTACAGAGGTAATGAATCAGCCTCACTCCTATACATGGTTACAGTCATGAACAAATTACAAAGTAATGAACCACTGATACGTCCACACCTGGTCACAATTGTAATGAGTTATAAATACAAATATTAAGTGGGTCATACCCACACGAGCGCGCGCGCACACACATACACACACGAGGACTCACGCACGGACATAAGCTCACGAGCGTACAAATATATGCATACACACAAGCACACACACCCACACGCACACACACACCCAAACACACACCACCCCCCCCCCAACCCACACCCACACCCCCACGCACACCCAAACCCACACACACACCCACACCCACACACCCACACCCACACACCCACAACCCATGCACCCACACCCACACACCTACACACACACCCACACACACACACACAAAACACACCCACACACACACCCCACACCCACACACACACCCACATACACACCCACACACACAACCCACACACAACCCACACACACACAAAACCCACACAAAACACCCACACACACCACATACCACACACACACACACACACACACACACACACACACACACACACCACACACACAACACACACACACAAAACACACACACACACACCCACACACACACCACCCACAACAACACAACCACCACACCCACACACACCAAAACCACACACCCACAACAAAACACCCAACACCCCACAAAACACACACACACACACACACAGGAATTGGGCAAGGTGGACAAAGACAGGATGTTCCAGAGATGGACACAGAAACAAGGGGACACAGTTGGAAGCTGAAGACACAGATGAATCACAGGGATGTTAGGAAGTATTTCTTCAGCCACAGAGTAGTCAGAAGTGGAATAGTTTGGGAAGCGATGTAGTGGAGGCAGGATCCCTCATAGCTTTAAGCAGAGGTATGATAAAGCTCACGGCTCAGGGGGGTGACCTAGTAGCGTCAGTGAAGAGGCGGGGCCAGGAGCTCGGACTCGACCCCCCCAACCTCAACTAGGTGAGTACAAAATAGGTGAGGACACACACACACACACACACACACACACACACACAACACACACCCCACACACACCCACACAACACACACACACACACACACACACGCACAAAACACCACACACCACACACACACACACACACACACACACACACACACACACACACACACACACACACACACTCGATCCTGCAACACTCGGACCCCTGCAACCACAAATAGGGGAGTACACACAACGTGGTAATGCATTATTTACAGTAGACAGTCAGGGTATTTCTCAGATATGGTCGTAATATTACCACTGTGGATAAAATATTTGCATTCTTGAACATTCTGAGTGAGTTAGTTGTTTCTAAATTTATTATTTGGTCACACTCCAGTACATAATGGACGCAAGGTGTGAAAAATGTCATCTGGAAAGTTTACATTTCGTTTGGTCGCCATTGCGTGACGATTGATTTAACCTGCCATAGAATACTAGTACCCAGCCGGAGCCGGGCAGTAGTTACATCAAGAGTTGCTTTTCTTGTTGGTGCACCATTAGACATGTGGCTCCTCCTGCATGATGGAAATGATGATATGTATGGACTGACTTGTGTCATTCTCCCTAAGTCTTAAGTCAATAAAGTTCATTTGAAGTCTTTTCGTATTATTGTTCTCAAAAACTGTTAACTGACAACCAAAGATTGTAATTATCCTCTTTCCCCCCCCCGCAAGCATACAGCTTAGCCAATTTATCAGTTCTGTCATGCATCTGAAGCCCAATGTGGAGTTGGAATCCACAGCATGTGCACTCTGACTCCATTTCCACAATCTACTATGGCTTCTGACACAGGCATGCCACAATTTATACTTAATGAGTTGAGAGCATTTATGGATGACAGAGAATCAGTTAAATTAAAGTGTCAACTTAGATACAAGGACGATTTGAGTGCAAGGAGTAGTATGGCAAACCAAGGGTTTTTTCTTGTTTGAAGGGTAGAAGGCCCAGTTATTGAGGAGTCTCCAATTTCGTTATATAGGCAGCCATCACTCTGTATGACAAACAGCAGCACTACCAGCTGCACCAGTGGACTGGTGAACAGAACCATTAACGTAAATAAATTGTGAATGAGTGTTTTGTGTGACTAAGTTATCAATACAGCTTAAGGCATCATGTGTGGTCTCAAGCCGGAAGCTTTGCGTTGTGATTTAAGAAGAGTTTTGGGGGCAAATGGAGGATGGTCGTTTGGAATGGGGTAATATCCACGGAGAAGAAAAATGTCTCTGGTTGTCTAACTTGACATAGATCTGTAGCCTGGTTCTTGCGGAGGTCGGTTCCTGTTTTTTCGATCTATCTGAAGGATGTTCACCAGTGCTGAGGAAAGTTGGAGGGCGCTGTGCAGGGGTTTGAATGGCTAAACCTACAGTATTGGACCCCAAATAAGGATTATTTTCTTTCAGTAACACGTCTCTAATGTTACTTGGAATATTGAGTCTTTCCGCCATTTAAAACATTTTGGCAGTACGAGGGCATCCTAGGATGCTCCTCAATGCTTCGTTTGAGTTTTTTCCAAGCCCTCCAAAGCTTCCAGTCAGACACGAGTGCAAGTAGTGGCGCCGCATAATCAACCAATGATCTAATATAAGCAAGATACATCATTTTCACAATTTTAACATTATCGCTCCATACCTGGGATCGAAAACCTGCCACAAACTCTATTGCTCTCAGCCCTTTCTTTGTAATGGCGACAAAAAGTCTCGTTTACAAACAGGTCCAAGTAGTGGAACCTCAAAGCCTAGATACCTGTATCTGCTTTACTATTCTAGAAGAGGCCCATCATGCAACTGGATCTGACGAACTGTGCCCTCTGCGCAGGAGGAACGCCTGTTGAGTATCTTAGTTTTATCCATGAGATTATTAACCCCAGGTCCTTGCACGAGCCGTACATGATAAGAATGGATTAGAGAGTTGGAGAATCCGGTGGTGTGAATCATTATGTCATCAGCAAAACTAACCATATAATGATGGGGCTGGCTAGGCATGGCATTAAGTAAGGCATTAATCAGAATATTGAAAAGGGTGGGACTAAGCACACCTCCATGTGGGGTTCCTAATTCAAAATCTTTAGTTACACTTCTATGTCCCTGGAACAACACAGACGACTTTCTGTTGGACAGGTAACCTTTAACCCTTAAATGGTCCAAACAAATCAGCGTTCAAATTCGTAGTGCTACAAAAGTAGATCTACTTTTTTTTTACATATTTTCAAATGTAACAATAAAAAATGTATATAAAAGTTTTTTTACACGTTTTCAAATGTAAAAAAAAAAAAAAAAGATTACTTTTTTTTACATAGTTTCAGATGTTGAAAAAACGTATATATATGTTTGGACCTTTTAAGGGTTAATCCAGCGGAGAAAAGCCATCCTCCAAATCCATTCGGCAAGTTTCACAATGATTAACATGTCGGTTGGCTACATCAAAAGCGGATTTAAGGTCAAGGAAGGTAGTGTATGAGCTGTCAGTGTGTAGAGTGAGAAAGGTGGTAATGCAATGATGCACACTCCTTCCATGCATGAAGCCATGTAACCGGGGAGACAAGAATTGCTTAATTCTGTGCATAAGACGATTAAGAATCATCCTTTCGAATGTTTTACACAAGCAGCTAGTAAGGGATATTGGGCGAAATGAGTTTTGTTGATTGGGCTTCGGCAGTTAAAGCAAACTGAATTATTTACAAAAACATTAAAGAGAGGATCAGATCATAGTAATAGGTACATGAATGTTAATGTGCTGCCAGCCAAGCATTATCTTAATTTCTTTGCTCAGAGCAACGCTGTACTTTGCGTACTTTAACTCATTAGTTGACATTTAATGAATCTGAAATTTTTGTTGTTAGAAGAGACCCCTGGAGATGAAATTTTGTTTAGCTGACGCTAAACAATGGAAATAAGCGTTTTCTGTGAAAAAAACTTTAGTTAACTGTTTTCTTTAATAGAATTCATGGTACACTAATCTAACTATCTCTGTAAGAAACGTTAGGCACTTCATTGTGGGAGTAGTCGAGACTTGTTGATTACATACACGTTTTGATTGATTATGCATCATATCACTAAGACCTGTGGAAATATAATAAAATAATAGTTTCAATTTAATATTTTTATTATGCGCCTCATACCCATCCTACGGAGACAGTAAAAAAAATTACAGTTGCACATAATGGGTCAAGGGAGTGAGCCGTAAAGTTTTCATAACTGAGCAAGTTACAATGTTAATGAACTATTTACTTGTTTATATCTGGTTACAACCGTAATGAGTTATTTACAAAGACATGAATTATGTCACACATACACACACACACAAAAGAAAATAGTGGTAATGCGTTATTTACAGTGAGCAAAGTCAGGATATTTTTCCAGAATGGTTTGTAATATTCCACTGTGTAGTGCCGGCTCGTAGCTAAAATTAGTGGAGGTGCTACTACAAAAAATTTTTTAGTCATTGCTTTAATATTGTGTAAAACGAAACAAGCATATAAAAAGAAAATTAATACATAAGCTTGTTTAAATCATAAACAAAAAAATATTTCTTACCTAAATTGTTACAGTTCAAGCTTGATCCATTCATTTAAAAATGAAATCCATTCTTCTTGTTCTACTTTGCGCGAAAAGATAAATAATTTTCTCCTTGATCTCTTGATGACTGTTGAGGAAGTTTTTCTCCAATGAAAGTACTGTAAGTGCATTTAGTCTTTCGGGATTCATAATGCTCCTTAGAAAAGTTTTTATTCTTTTCATCGTTGAAAACCAGCCTTCGGGCTCTGATGTCGTGGAATTGTCAAGCATTTTTCAGTTTCGAATTTCGCAAGGCATATTAGTTTTTTTCCCAAGAAAAATTTTTCGCTCAATTAATTTGCAATTTTATGATATCGGATCTACAATAGAATACTTTAAATTCATTTTTCAGGTTTTTTTTGTCATGATGGGATAAACTTCAGGATCGTACTTCTCTTTGTAGGCAGTTCATTTTTAAAACTATGAAGCTTTTCTTGTGAAAATTTAGCAGCACTAATTTTAGTAGAAAATTTTGCCATTTATATCAAACCAATATAGAGTACACAAACCATGGTGTTTTTAAAGGGATTCTCCAGTACTTAAAATTTCTTATTTCTAAAATAGCAGTTTGAAATCTTTTATATATTCACCTATTCTGAGAATGTTTTTGGGTTGAAAAATGCTTCAACACGAGGCATAATCATAAAAAAGTCAACCAAAAACATAAATTTATCACATTCGGGTTTTTTTAAAATTTCTTTTGTTCTGCAAAAGTTTTTTTTTGATTTGATGTTGTTTGAATTTCAGAAAAGCACCTTTTAAAGTTTGAAAATTTTTCATAAACTCATTTTTTCGGCCCATATGTTAAAGTTGCCCTTGTAGAGGAGGCGGGGAATGTGACGTCCTATGCTTTTTGAGAAGAATACACGTGCATATCTTGGAAAAGAAGTTAAAATAGCCAAAATGATGAAAAAAAAATATTCTTGCGTTCAGGAAATACTTGCTGCATTTCTCATTTTTTAAAATTAAGTTGATATCATAATGGGAACAGATATGGATCTTATTATTTTGCCCCCTCATTAGAGGAGGTAAAGGGGAAAAAAGGGGAAAATTGCAACAGCAAGTTAGAGAGAGGTGAAAGTTTGAACTAAGGGAGGAAGAAGTTAGGGTGAGTAAAGAACATTGGCGAAAGGGATAGTGGAAGTATGATAGTGGGGGGTGGGAGGGGGTTTAAGAGTGTTAATGGTTTTAAAAATGCAGTATTAGAATGGGGGAAAAAGTTTGGGTTTAGGGGGCGGTGCAGGAAGAAAAAAGAGTGATTGGGGAAGATGAAAAAAGGGGGTGATAAAAGAAAAAAAATCTTATGAAGGTTTTTTAAAAACAGAAGTATTATAAGAAGAGCAGAGTATTGGAGAGTAAAAGAAAGGTGAAGAGGTGGTAAGAAGGCAAAGGGGACAATGAACCAAGGAAAAGAGCTGTCAAGAAATTTTTTGAAAATAAGAAAAAAAGGGGGAGAGATAAACAAATTAATTAAAGAAAACCAGGAACGAAGGATTTGTCATTAAAAACAGAGTAGAGGAGTTAGTTGATGGGGAAATGGAGGGATTGGGGAGTGGCGGGAATTTTTGAGGGGAAATTTTTTAAAAAGGCTTGAAAAAAGGGGGGCGGCATTTCATGCAGGTAGGGAGGGATCATCTTTTAGGGGGTGAAAAGAGCAGGATGTGAGGGGAGGGAGGTGCATGGGTTGGAATAGGGTCAGACAGAAAGTTAAAACAGGGGGGGAAATAGTGTTAGAGGGGTTAGTATTTTTTTTAACAAAAGTATGAAAAGGGGGGGATAGGGATTGGTAGAGGCGTATAGTTTCCCTTTTTATAAAGGGAGGGGGGGCAAAAGAGATTGTAAAAATTATAGGGAACAAGTTTTACTGGTACACCAGGAAAAATTATGGTAAAGGTTTTTTATTGAAAGAAAGAGGGAAAAGAGAGTAGGTTGCGTGGCAAGGAGGGTTTAGAGTAGGTGGGGATGTGTAGTTTAAGTGTTTTTCATTGAAGCATATTATGAACATATTTGGAAAAAAAGGTAGGGAAGTTTTATGTTATTGATTTAGAAAAGGCATATGATAGAATGGATAGGGGAGCAATGTGGCAGATGTTGCAAGTGTATGGAATATGTAGTAAGTTATTAAATGCTGTAAAGAGTTTTTATGAGGATAGTGAGGCTCAGGTAAAAATAGGTCTTAGACAGGGATGTGTAATGTCACTATGGTTGTTCAATATATTTATAGACGGGGTTGTAAAAGAAGTAAATGCTAAGGTGTTGGGGAGAGAGGTGGGATTAAATTATTGGGAATTAAATACAAAATGGGAGTTGAGACAGTTACTTTTTGCTGATGATACTGTGCTTATGGGAAATTCTAAAGAAAAGATGCAAAGGTTAGTGGATGAGTTTTGGGAAGATGTGTAAAGGCAGAAAGTTTAAAGTGAACAAAGATAAGAGTAAGGTGATGAGGGTATCAAACGATTTAGAAAAAGAAAAATTGGATATCACATTCGAGAGAGGGAGTTTGAAAGAAGTGAGTTTTTTTCAGATATTTGGGAGTTGACTTGTCAGCAGATGGGTTTATGACGGATGAGGTTAGCCAAAGAATTGATGAAGGAAAAAAGGTAAGGTATCTGTGGAGACAAAAAACGTTATCCATGGAGACAAGAAGGGAATGTATGACTCACGAAATCGTAATGACACGATTGCAAACAAACCATACCCCGGCCGGGATTGAACCCGCGGTCAGTCTCAAAACTCCAGACCGTAGCGTTTAGCCACTAGACCAGCTAGCCACAATAAGATTCGTCCAACTAGGTATATTTCTACACCATAGGAAGGTTAGCACAGGCACCACTGTGACCACAAATGCAAGTTTTTACAGGCGAATCTCCAGCTAGCGTGGCCGTGACGAACTCTAGCTCAAGTCCCCTCACTGCCGTCAACATGACTCACGAAATCGTAATGACACGATTGCAAACAAACCATACCCCGGCCGGGATTGAACCTGCGGTCAGAGAGTCTCAAAACTCCAGACCGTCGCGTTAGCCACTAGACCAGCTAGCCACAATAATATTCGTCCAACTAGGTATATTTCTACACCATAGGAAGGTTAGCACAGGCACCACTGTGACCACAAATGCAAGTTTTTACAGACGAATCTCCAGCTGTATGTATGAATGTATGAAGGTATAGTGGTACCAACGCTCTTATATTGTGGTATGAATACTCTTATATGAGTGTGAAGCTTGGGTTGTAAATGCTGCAGCGAGGAGGTGGTTGGAGGCAGTGCAGATGTCCTGCCTAAGGGCACTATGTGGTGTAAATATTGTGCAGAGAATTCGGAGTGTGGAAATTAGGAGAATGTGTGGAGTTAATAAAAGTATTAGTCAGAGGGCTGAAGAGGGATTGTTGAGGTGGTTCGGACAAAGTAGAATGACTTGGAGAGCGTATAAATCTGGCCGGGTAGGGGTCGTCCTCTAGAAGGTTGGAGGGAGGGGATAAAGGAGGTTTTGTGGGGGGTGGGGCCTGGACTTCCAGCAAGCATGTGTGAGCGTGTTAGATAGGAGTGATAGGGATGCATGGTTTTTGGGACCTGACGAGCTGTTGGAGTCTGAGCAGGGCAATATTTACCGAAGGGATTCAAGGATATTGGCAGTTTGGAGGGACTTCTAAACTGTCGTATCTGAGAGCCTCTGCGAAGACAGTGATTATGTATGAGTGAGGTGAAAGTGTTGAATGATGAAAGTATTTTTCCTTTTTTTTAATTTTCTTTCTTTTTGGGTCACCCTGCCGACGTGTTAAACAACTACTACGCTTATGAGTCAATTTTACACATTTGAGCTTTTAGTGCTTATTTTATATTTAAAAAGGACACACTTTACTAATTTTGAAAGATTTCCTGCAACATTTTACTTTTCTTTCTCAAGAATTATCGTTCAGACCTTAAGAATGCCTTATTCGATAGGTCTCAAATTTTCGACTCTGGTGTACTGAATTTAGGTCAAGATTCATGAGACTGTTTACACGCGTCAGTGTTTTTAATCTAAAAAAATCAGGCATTAAAGTATTTTTGCCTTTAGGTTTATTGAGAGTTCTTGATCCAAGAAGCTGGATTTATTATCCCATTCCTTGGATTTAATCTGAATGCCCAGAACACAAGCATTATAAGACTCCTACTGGTTTAGCGCTTTTCCCCTGATTAAAATATAACAATTGTGAACAGAATCACTTTCTAATGTCTGATTCATCTTGCAAAATGGATGTAATATTTTTTGGGCTTATAATGTGTAGTTGAACGTTTTATTGGATTTTTTTTGCAATAACTTGAGAATGCTTCTCCTGGTCGGCTTTAAACTTTCCATGCTGAAGTATTTTCCTCAAAGGAAGGTTTACCTTGATTTTAGGTTGGGTTTTTAAATGCGTCTTTTATTAATATAATTAATTTATGTGAAATAACTGGAGAGTGTTGCATTTTATTATAAATAAATCAGTGTTTGACTTTATTCTAGGTTAAACCTACATGATCATTTGATAAAACGGAATTATGTATATAAAAACTTAAACCATAGAAAATATTTCAGATTTATTTTGTCCTGTGTTTGTTTTATTTTGAAATTTGGTATTTAATAAATGCCATAATCATAGACCAGTTTCAAGTGACCTTATTGATGAATTGATGAATCTTTATAGTGAGCGAAACGTAACTTGGTAAGACTCTGTACAGAGGAAATATAACCAGATGGCTACTGTGATATACAGTATAATAATGCTCGTCACACCTTCCTCAAGTTGTGCAGAGAACGAAATATGGTTTGATAAATCTCTACCCGGAGTTTACCTGGAGAGAATTCCGGGGGTCAACGCCCCCGCGGCCCGGTCTGTGACCAGGCCTCCTGGTGGATCAGAGCCTGATCAATCAGGCTGTTACTGCTGGCTGCACGCAAACCAACGTACGAGCCACAGCTCGGCTGGCCAGGTACCGACTTTAGGTGCTTGTCCAGTGCCAGCTTGAAGACTGCCAGGGGTCTGTTGGTAATCCCCCTTATGTATGCTGGGAGGCATACACGACATTATAAAGATCTACATAGACAAAACGTTACTTGATAAAGTTCCACACACAGTGATACATGACGTTACTTGATAAAGTTCCACACACAGTGATACATGACGTTACTTGATAAAGTTCCACACACAGTGATACATGACGTTACTTGATAAAGTTCCACACACATGAATTACATGACGTTACTTTATAAAGTTCACACACAGTGATACATGTACGTTACTTGATAAAGTTCCACACACAGTGATACATGACATTACTTGATAAAGTTCCACACACAGTGATACATGACGTTACTTGATAAAGTTCCACACACAGTGATCATACGTTACTTGATAAAGTTCACACACAGTGATACATGAGTTACTGATAAAGTTCACACACAGTGATACATGACGTTACTTGATAAGTTCACACACAGTGATACATGACGTTACTTGATAAAGTTCCACACACAGTGATACATGACGTTACTTGATAAAGTTCCACACACAATGATACATGACGTTACTTACCATACCCCCGGCCGGGATTGAACCCGCGGTCATAGAGTCTCAAAACTCCAGCCCATCGCGTTAGCCGGGGGTATGGTTTGTTTGCAATCGTGTCATTACGATTTCTTAAGTCATGTTGACGGCAGTGAAGGGACTTGAGCTAGAGTTCGTCACGGCCACGCTAGCTGGAGATTCGTCTGTAAAAACTTGCATTTGTGGTCACAGAGGTGCCTGTGCTAACCTTCCTATGGTGTAGAAATATACCTAGTTGGATGAATCTTATTGTGGCTAGCTGGTCTAGTGGCTAACGCGACGGGCTGGAGTTTTGAGACTCTCTGACCGCGGGTTCAATCCCGGCCGGGGGTATGGTTTGTTTGCAATCGTGTCATTACGATTTCTTAAGTAACGTTACTTGATAAAGTTCCACACACAGTGATACATGACGTTACTTGATAAAGTTCCACACACAGTGATACATGACATTACTTGATAAAGTTCCACACACAGTGATACATAAAATGATATATGACTTCTCAAAACAAAACGTCATATGAAACAGATTTAAATTAAGCAAAACATCGCAAAGTCTATACAGAACGAAACATTTCTTGTTTAAGTATTACACCGAGCGAAACATTACTTAATAAAGTTGTACATTAGGGAAAGCGTATCTAAATAAAGCTAAACAGAGCGAAATTTGGATTTATAAATCTCTACAGGAAGCGATGTATGACTTTAATCTCGTAAGAGAGCGAAATAAGACTTGAAGCTCTATGAAGACTTGGTAAATCTCTTTGTATGGTGAAACATTAATTGATAAAGCATCAGACACCAGGTACGACTTGGAGAGAGTTTCGATATACTCCTTAAGTTGACAGAACTGCCACAAAGCTTGTAAAGGAAAAATTAATGACTACTGCCATGACGGAACAAATGCTGCGGTGGGCACTCTATCATAAGGGATGGACGACAGATGAACAGAGAAAAGTTGTATTTTTATATGAGATGCATTCTTAAGTACACGGGTATTGATCAGTGATAGTGGGACGGAGCAAAGGCAAACCTCTGATATGTGTGAAATTCTAAATACCTGCTCCCTCTCAGTTTTCACCCAGGAAAATACTAGCGATATTCCTGAAATAATAGATTATGTAGAACAGGATGATAATAAACTATGCACGATTGCGGTAACTAGTGACATGGTCCTCAGACAAATAGAGAAACTAAAACCTAACAAATCCCCAGGTCTTGATGAACTGTTTGCAAGGGTGTTAAAGGAATGTAAAGAGGAACTTAGCATACCTTTGGCTAATCTTTTTAACATATCGCTACAAACTGGCATAGTGCTTGATAAGTGGAAAATGGCAAATGTAATACCTATTTACAAGGCAGGTGACAGGTCCTTGGCTGTGAACTATAGACCAATAAGCCTTACCTCCATAGTGGGAAAATTTTATGGAATCAATAATTGCCGAAGCAATTCGTAGCAGGTGTTTGAGGAGGTAGATCATGGTAATGAATATGATATTGTGTATATGGACTTCAGTAAGGCTTTTGACAGAGTTCCACACCAGAAGCTATTGAGGAAACTTAGGGCACACGGAATAGGAGGAGAATTTTTTTCCTGGGTAGAGGCATGGCTGACAAATAGACAGCAGAGAGTTTGCATAAATGGGGAGAAATCAGAATGGGGGCACGCCACAAGCGGTGTTCCTCAGGGGTCAGTGTTGGGCCCGTTGTTGTTAACAATTTACATAAACGACATAGATGAGGGAATAAATAGCGACATAAGCAAATTTGCTGATGACACCAAAATAGGCCGTCCAATTCATTCTAATGAGGACACTAGAGCACTCCAGGATGATTTGAATAGACTGACGCAATGGTCGGAGAAGTGGCAGATGCAGTTTAATATTGACAAATGCAAAGTTCTAAATGTTGGACAGTTAAATAACCATGCCACATATAAACTAAATAATGTAGATCTTAATACTACTGATTGCGAAAAGGATTTAGGAGTTCTGGTTAGCAGTAACCTAAAACCAAGACAACAGTGCATTAGTGTTCGCAATAAAGCTAACAGAATTCTTGGCTTCATATCTAGAAGTATAAATAATAGAAGTCCTCAGGTTGTTCTTCAACTCTATATATCCTTGATTAGGCCTCATTTAGACTATGCTGCTCAGTTCTGGTCACCGTATTACAGAATGGATATAAATGCTCTGGAAAACGTACAAAGGAGGATGACGAAGATGATCCCATGTATCAGAAACCTTCCCTATGAGGATAGACTGAGGGCCCTGAATCTGCACTCTCTCGAAAGGCGTAGAATTAGGGGGGATATGATCGAGGTGTATAAATGGAAAACAGGAATAAAGGGGATGTAAATAGCGTGCTGAAAATTTCCAGCCATGACAGGACTCGCAGCAATGGTTTCAAGTTGCAAAAATTCAGATTCTGGAAGGATATAGGAAAACACTGGTTTGGTAATAGAGTTGTGGATAAGTGGAACAAACTCCCGAGTACAGTTATTTAGGCTGAAACGTTGTGTAGTTTTAAAAATAGGTTAGATAAATACATGAGTGGGTGTGGGTGGGTGTGAGTTGGACCTGACTAGCTTGTGCTGCTGGGTCTGGTGCAGTGCTCCATCCTTGAGTGGAGACGACCAAGCTGGGTGGGTCATTGGGATAATCTGGGGGGGGTAAACTCCAGGTAATCGGGGGGGGGACATGGACCTGCTTCGCATAGGTCAGTAGGCTTGTTGCAGTGTTTGTTCCTTCTTATGTTCCTATATTCTGGTGATCCTGACACTATTTCTTACGATAACCTTGTCAACTTCCTTGACGCAGAGCTCCACGATCACCAGTGTTGTCAGCTTTCTTCAGAATTTGACCAAAAATTGACTTTGCTAGACTCAAATTTTCGGCGATCGCTCTGATGCTCATATCAGCATGTTTTCTAAGAGGTACATTACTTGCTCGCTTCATAGGTCAAACATCCATTATGAATTTCAGCAGTAATCCTGAATTGGAGGGGAGAATTTGGCGAAAGCATATTCACTCACGGAGCACGCTTGCAGGAATAGACTGACAGAGCAACAGCTGTTGTAGCACTGACGAGAATAGCAGGGTAACACCACAGCTAGATGGTTGCCAGAAGTCAACAGAAAAGAACCAAAATCACATTAAAATGGAGATTAAGACATATTATGAGATAATAACAAAATTTACTCCTGTCCGAATTTACACACCCCTGAACTATTAAAATATTTCTTAAATAAGAAACAAATATTAGAAAAGTAGTATTTATGATCAATAAAGGCTTTTGCGGTTTCTTAAAAAACAGAAAGATGCGACAGTCTGAGCTCGACGTGATGACCTTGATGACAGTCTGAGCTCGACGTGATGACCTTGATGACAGTCTGAGCTCGACGTGATGACCTTGATGACAGCCTGAGCTCGACGTGATGACCTTGATGACAGTCTGAGCTCGACGTGATGACCTTGATGACCGTCTGAGCTCGACGTGATGACCTTGATGACAGTCTGAGCTCGACGTGATGACCTTGATGACAGTCTGAGCTCGACGTGATGACCTTGATGACAGTCTGAGCTCGACGTGATGACCTTGATGACAGCCTGAGCTCGACTTGATGACCTTGATGACAGTCTGAGCTCGACGTGATGACCTTGATGACAGTCTGAGCTCGACGTGATGACCTTGATGACAGTCTGAGCTCGACGTGATGACCTTGATGACAGTCTGAGCTCGACGTGATGACCTTGATGACCGTCTGAGCTCGACGTGATGACCTTGATGACAGTCTGAGCTCGACGTGATGACCTTGATGACAGTCTGAGCTCGACGTGATGACCTTGATGACAGTCTGAGCTCGACGTGATGACCTTGATGACAGTCTGAGCTCGACGTGATGACCTTGATGACAGTCTGAGCTCGACGTGATGACCTTGATGACAGTCTGAGCTCGACGTGATGACCTTGATGACACCTGTGGTCGGCCTCGCTCTCACGCTACATAATTCTTCTTGATAAATGACAATTCTAAAATTCTCATATAACTATATGTCATGTGGTGGGCAGTAGGTTCGTCCTTATCACAAACAATCATTATAAAAAAAAATAGGTATCTTTATTCCGAAACATTTCTCCTACCCAGAAGACTTTTTCAGTCGAATAATGAGGCAATTTAGCAAAATTTGTTGTACATGTGTCTCAGTCTTCAACTTATCAGTTTAATAAACCATTAACATCACATTCTTCACTGGAAAACAAAGGCAGCAGGAGACAGATGTCTTTCCCATGATAAGTGGTCTACAGGAGGCAGGGTGTGACTCCCATGATAAGTGGTCTACAGGAGGCAGGGTGTGACACCACCAGCCTGGTCACACCGGGTCCTTGTTCACTTTATAGCAAGTTGAAACTTGAACTAGGAGAGCGAGAGTGTTGTCAAGGGAGGTGGCGCATCACACTACAGTCTGGAGGATCATAAAGCTCATGGCACTACTGTGTAGTAGAGGAGTAGTCTAGTCTTACTTGCAGCCTAAGCCATGGGTAAACCTGGTGAGTAGTCTACCAGGATTAGTAACCCAGGATAATCCAGTAAAGTCAGGATATCATCATGGGCTGTCTGTCTTGTTTCCACTGGGGTCTGAGAGAAATGTTCAGACCCCAGTGGAAGTAAGTCACTGACTTCTGTGCTACCCTGGTCAGTCGTCACGTGAGGTCACAGACCCTGAGCTGCTTTGGGGATTAGCGTGGACGGTTACAAAGCATGGCTTGCTTCTGCAGTGTTTTAAAAACTGAGTTTGGAGAGTTGAAGGAGGAGGTCTTGCTTCTCCAGGAGGAGATTAGGAGGCTGAAGGTCCACCTCAATGGGCCTGGGAGAGAGTGTGAGGTGGTTGGAGATGTGGGGAATGAGGCTTCTAGCAGTGAGGTGCAGTCTGTCTCTCACTGTGAGGAGGCTGTAGGTGGGGAGGTTTAGCAACGGGTACCAGCAGTGAGGTGCAGCCCAGCACCTGCTACAAGTGGCGAGTTGTTCACAGTAATGGGAGGCGCATCAGAGTAAGGAAAGTTAAGAGTGAAGATCTGAAGGTAGGAAATCGCTTCTCTGTTCTCCAGGATGAATGTACTTCAGTGGCCAGTGAAGGTAAGGGTTTCTACTGCCCCTGCTAATGAAGGTAAGCGCATTCTTGTGGTTGGTGACTCTCAGGTAAGATATGTTGACCGTGCTTTTTGTAATAGGAATAAGAAGATGAGAGATAGAGTGTGCTTCCCTGGAGCTGGTGTTGGGGACATTGTCAACAGACTGGATAATATCATGTCAGGTAATGGGAACAAGCCCATTATCTGTCTCAGTGCTGGTGGAAATGATATTGGGAAGGGTAGGAGAGAAGAGCTGCTAGATAAGTACAGGTCAGCTATAGATTTCATTAAGTCTAAGGGGGGGATCCCAATCATATGTAGCATCTTGCCTAGAAGGGGAGTAGGAAATGAATGGTTGTCTAGGGCAATTGTGTAAATTGCTGGCTAGACAGATACTGCAAGGAACTTGCAATCCCATTCATTGACAACTGGAACAACTTTTATGGCAAACATGATATGTATGCAAGGGATGGGGTTCATCTCTCTGGGGCAGGGGGGGTAGCACTTGCAGACTCGATTGAGAAGGCCATTGGTGAAATGCCTATGATTTTAAACTGATGGAAGATAGAGGTATGGGTGTGTGTGGGAAACAAGCAGGTTGCAACACTAGGGTTGGAAACAGTAAATGTATAAAAGGCATTCAGCATGAAGTTATAAATAAAGACAATAGAACAGGTCAGAAAACAAAGGGGGACAGCAGAGGGCAGCAAGGGACTAGCTCCCTTAAGGTTTACTATACTAATAGCAGGAGTGTTAGAAATAAGATAGATGAGCTAAGATTAATTGCAAGTGCAGGAAACATAGATATTATTGCTATAACAGAGACCTGGCTCAATCTGAAAGATAGAGAGATGCCATCTGAATGTCACATACAAGGCTATAAATTATTCCACACTGACAGGGTCAACAGGAAAGGTGGTGGAGTAGCGATGTATGTCAGAGACAATTTAAATTGTTGTGTTTAGACAAGATATTAAATTAGAAGCGTCAGCCACTGAAATCTGTTTGGTTACAGCTTCTCGAGGGCCGAGAAAAACTAATTTTGGGTGTGATTTACAGGGCCCCAAATCTTGATAGGGAGTGCAGTAAACTTCTATGGGACGAAATTCGTAAGGCATCTACATACGAAAATGTTGTGCTAATGGAGATTTCAACTATAGACAGATTGATTGGAGCAATTTGACAGGAAATTTAGAGTCGGGTGACTTTCTTGATACGATCCAGGATTGTTTTTTAAAACAGTTTGTGACAGAGCCAACTAGGGGAAATAACCTCCTTGACTTGGTTCTTGCCAGTAGGGAAACACTAATTAATAATCTTGAGGTTTAATGATGAGCTTGGGGAGAGTGATCACAAATCACTCAGTTTAACATATCATGGAATTCCCCTAAAATGGCAATCAAGTCTCCGTCCTGCTTTCGCTTGGCTGATTTCATAGGACTGAAAAATTACTTGGGTGGGCTGAACGGGATTGACCTGATAGGGGTCAGGTTAGGTGGTGAGGGTTTGCCGATATGATGCTTCCAGGGCATAGTTCTAGCTGCTCAGTCAAATTATTTTCCCAAATAGGGAAATCAGATCAAACAAAAATGATCCTAAATGGATGAACAATAGTTTAAAAATATCTGATTGGTCAAAAGAGAGGCATATATAGGCAAATAAAAAGAGGGAGGGGCAATTAAGAAATCGATATATTCAGTTAAAGAGAGAAATAAAAAAGGGAAATTTTAAAAAAGCAAAAAGAGATTATGAGGTTAAAGTTGAAAGAGAATCGAAGACTAACCCAAAAGGATTTTTTCAGGTATACAGAAGTAAGATCAGGACAAGATAGGCCCACTCAAAAGTTCCTCGGGTCAGCTCACTGACAGTGATAAGGAAATGTGTAGAATTTTTAAACACATACTTCCTCTCAGTTTTTACACAGGAGGATACCAGTGATATCCAGTAATGATAAAATTATGTAGAAACAGGACGATAATAAACTGTGCACTATTAGGGTCACAAGTGACATGGTCCTTAGGCAAATAGATAAATTAAACCTAACAAATCCCCAGGCCCTGATGAACTGTATGCAAGGGTTCTAAAGGAATGTAAAGAGGAGCTTAGCACACCTTTGGCTAATCTTTTTCAACATATCACTAAAACTGGCATGGTGCCAGATAAGTGGAAAATGGCAAATGTGATACCTATTTTCAAAACAGGTGACAGGTCCTTAGCTTCGAACTTTAGACCAATAAGCCTAACCTCCATAGTGGGAAAATTTTTTGGAATCAAAATTGCCGAGGCGTTCGTAGCCACCTTGAAAAGCATAAATTAATCAACGAACTCAGCATGGTTTTTTCAAAAGGGGCGTTCCTGCCTTACGAATTTTTTAACTTTTTTCACTAAGGTATTTGAGGAGGTAGATCATGGTAACGAATATGATATTGTGTATATGGACTTCAGTAAGGCTTTTGACAGGGTCCCACATCAGAGATATTGAGGAAAATTAAAGCACATGGAATAGGAGGAGAAATTTTTTCCGGGTGAGGCATGGGTTTACAAAAAAAGGGAAACAGAGAATTTGCATAAATGGGGAGAAATCAGAAGGGGGGGGAAACGTTTACGAGCGGTTTTTCCCAAGGGGGGCAGTGTTGGGCCCCCCGCTGTTCACAATCTACATTAAAAGACATAGTGAGGGCCAAAAAAGAGCGACATCGGCAAGTTTGCCGAGGGCACCAAAATAGGGGTCGAATTCATTCTGCGAGGACATTCGAGCAAATCCCGGAAGATTTTAATAGACTTTATGGGAGTGGTCGGGAGAAGTGGCAGATGCAGTTTAATTTAGACAAAAGCAAAGTTCTAAATGTTTGGGCAGGGAAAATAAACCTTTCCCCATATAAACAAATAATGTAGATCTTAAAATTACGGATTGCGAAAAAAAAATTTAAAGGGGTTCTGGGTTTGCAGTAATTGAAAAACCCAAAACCCAAAAGGGGCCCTAAGTGGGTTTGCAATAAAGCTAAAGAATCCTTTGGGTTCATATCAAAAAAGCATAAATAATAGGAGTCCCCAGGTTGTTCTTTCCAACCCCTATACAAACCTTTGGGTTTGGCCCCATTTAGATTATCGCACAGGTTTTTTGGTTTACCGTTTTTACAGAAAGGATATAAATTCTCTGGAAAATGTACAAAGGAGGGGTGACAAAGTGATCCCCTGATCAGAAACCTTCCCCATGAGGATAGATAAGGGGCCCCGAAACTGCACTCTCAGAAAGGGGTAGAATTTGGGGGGATAGGGGTTGAGGGGTTTTTAAGTGGAAGAAAGGAATAAATAAAGGGGGGGGGATGTAAAAAAGTGTCTGATAATATTAGCCTTTGCAGGGACCCCGCAGGGGATGGCTTTTAAATTGGAAAAAAATTCCCGATTCAGGAGGGATATAGGAAAAATACTGGTTTTGGGAATTTGAGTTGTGGATGAGTGGAACAAACTTCCCCCAAGTACCGTTATAGAGGCCGAACGTTGTTTTTAGCTTTAAAAATAGGTTGGGAAAAAAACATGAGTTGATGTGGGTGGGTGTAGTTTTGACCTGGGTAGCTTGTGCTAAGGGGGGGTGGGGGGGGGTTTCCTCCCTTGAGTCAATGTGACCTGACCTGCTAGGGTTTGGGGGGCATTGGCTTAAGCCGGTAGGGGCTTGGACCTGCCTCGCATGGGGGCCCGTAGGCCTTTGCAGTGTTCCCTTGTTTTTTTTGTTTTTTATGTTCTTATTTAAATGGTTTTACAGGGGCAGGGTTGATCCCATGATAAAATGGTCTACAGGAGGCAGGGTATGGGCTCCCCCTGATAAGTGGTCTACAGGGGCAGGGTGTGGGTCCCAAAGATAAGTGGTCTACGGAGGCCCGGGGGTGGGCTCCCATGGGTAAGTGGTCTTTCAGGAGGCAGGGTAATGACTCCCCAAAAAGTGGTCTACAGGAGGCAGGGTGTGACTCCCTGAAAAAAGGGGGGTCTTTCAGGAGGCCCGGGTATGGAAAATCCCCTGATAAGTGGTCTACAGGAGGCAAGGGTAGAAATCCCAAAGTAAGTGGGCACAGGAGGCGGGTTTTGAAATCCCAAGTAAGTGGTCTACAGGAGGCAGGGTTTTGACTCCCCTGGGTAAAATGGTCTACAGGAGGAGGGTATTTACTCCCAGGGTAAAATGGTTACAGGAGGCAGGGTGTGACTTCCCATGATAAGTGGTTTCGGGGGGCGGGTATGACCCCATGATAAGTGGGGCTACAGGGGCAGGGTATGACTCCCCTGATAAGTGGTCTACGGAGGCAGGGTATGATCCCCTGAAAGTGGTCTACAGGAGGCAGGGTGGGGGACTCCCATGATAAGGGTCTTTCAGGAGGAGGGGGTGACTCCCATGATAAGTGGGGCTAAGGGGCAGGGTATTTTAAATCCCCGATAAATTTTTACGGGGGGCCGGGGGATGGGGCTTTCCCCTGATAAGTGGTCTACAGGAGGCAGGGTATGGGCTCCCATGATAAGTGGTTAAGGAGGCAGGGGATGACTCCCCAAAGAAAAAAAATGGTCTAAAAGGGGGCAGGGTATGACTCCCATGATAAGTGGTCTACAGGAGGCAGGGGGTGACTTCCATGATAAGTGGTCTACAGGAGGCAGGGGGTGACTCCCATGATAAGTGGTCTACAGGAAGGGAGGGGGGTGACCCCCCATGTAAGTGGAAAAATACAGGAGGCAGGGGGTGTGACTCCCATGATAAGTGGTCTACAGGAGGCAGGGTGTGACTCCCATGATAAGTAGTCTACAGGAGGCAGGGTGTGACTCCCATGATAAGTGGTCTACAGGAGGCCCGGTGTTTACTTTCCCCTGATAAAATGGCTTAAGGAGGCTGGGGTGATCCCCTGATAAGTGGTTTTACAGGAGGGAGGGGGTGACTCCCATGTAGTAGTTACAGGAGACAGGGTGTGCTCCCCTGATAAGTGGTCTTTCAGGAGGCTAGGTGTGACTTTCCCCTGATAAGTGGTTACAGGAAAGGGAGGGTTTTGAATCCCCTGAAAGTAGTTACAGGAGGGCAGGGTGGGACTCCCCTGTTAGTTTGGGCTCAGGAGGCGGGTGGGGGACTTTCCCCTGAAAAATGGTCACAGGAGGGAGGGGTGTGTACTTTCCCCTGAAAAATGGGGCTTTCAGGAAAGGGGGGGGTGTGGGCTCCCCTTTATAAGTGGTCTACAGGAGGCCAGGGTGTGCCCCCCCTGTAAGTTTATTAAGGAGGGGGCAGGGTGTGATCCCATATAAGTTTGGTTTTCAGTAGGCAGGGTGTGACCCCATGATAAGTGGTCCTTTCAGGAGCCAGGGTGTGACTCCCATGATAAGTGGTCTAAGGAGGCCCTGGTGGACTCCCATGATAAGTGATCTTCAGGAGGGAGGGTGTTGGGCCCCCCATGATAAGTGGGGCTTCAGGGGCGGGGTGTGACTCCCCCTGATAAGTAGTCTACAGGAGGCAGGGGGTTTTGGGGTCCCATGATAAGTGGTCTAAAAGGGGGCCCGGGTGTGGGCTCCCAAATAAGTGGTCTACAAAGGGGGCCCGGGGGTGCTCCCCTGAGAAGTGATTACAGGAGGCAGGGTTTTGATCCCATGATAAGTGGTCTACAGGAGGGAGGGGGGTACTCCCTGATAGTGTCTACAGGAGGCGGGGGTGACTCCCCTGATAAGTGGTCTAAGGAGGCAGGGTGTGACTCCCTATGATAAAATGGTCACAGGAAGCAGGGTTTTGACCCCCCATGGGGCAAGGGGCTACAGGGGGGGCAGGGGGTGACTCCCATGATTAAAAGGGGTTTCAGGAGGGGGGTGTGACTCCCATGTAAGTGGTTAAAGGAGGCAGGGGGGGTGGGCTCCCATGATAAGTTTTACAGGAGGGAGGGTGGACTCCCATGATAAAATGATATACAGGAGGGGAGGGTTTTTGGCTCCCCTGTAAAATGGGTCTACAGGAGGCAGGGTTTTTGAATCCCCTGATAATTTGGGCTTTTAAAGGGGGCAGAGGGGTGACTCCCCTGAAAGTGGTCTACGGAGGCAGGGGGTGCTCCCCTGATTTAAGGGTCTACAGGGGGCGGGTGTGATCCCACGAAAAAGTGGTCTACAAAAGGGGGCAGGGGTGTGACTTCCCCTGATAAGTGGTTTAAAGGAGGCCAAAGGGGTTTTGACCCCCCTGATAAGTGGTTTCAGGGGGCAGGGTGTGACTCCCATGATAAGTGGTCTACAGGAGGGAGGGGGGGGGATCCCATGATAAAATTGGGTTTTCAGGAGGAGGGTGTGACTTCCCCTGATAAGTGGTCTACAGGAGGCAGGGGGGACTCCAAAGATAAGTGGGGCTAAGGAGGCAGGGTGTGACTCCCAAGTTTAAATGGGCTACAGGGGCTGGGTGTGCTCCCATGATAATGGTTACAGGGGGCTGGGTGTGACTCCCATGATTTAAATGGTTACAGGAGGCCCGGGGGGTGGGCTCCCTGATAAGGGTCAACAGGAGGGAGGGGGGGGACTCCCCTTTATTAAATGGTCACAGGAGGAGGGGGTGGGCTCCCAAAGATAAGTGGTCTACAGGAGGGGAGGGGGTGACCCCCCATGATAAAATGGTTTTAAGGAAAGGCCCGGGTGTGACTCCCAAGATAAGTGGTTACAGGGGGGGGGGGTGTGGGCTCCATGTAAAATGGGGCTACAGGAGGCGGGTGTGACTCCCCTGATAAGTGTTCTACCCGGAGGCAGGGTTGTGAATCCCTTTATAAGTGGCTAAAAGGAGGCAGGGGGTGGGCTCCCATATAAGTGGTCTACAGGAGGCAGGGTATGACTCCCCTGATAAAATGGTCTACAGGGGGGGCAGGGTATGACTCCCAAAGAAATTGGTCTACGGAGGCGGGTATGGGCTCCCAGATAAGTGGTCACAGGAAAGGGAGGGTATGACTCCCCTGATAAAAAAGGGTCTACGGAGGCAGGGGATTTACTCCCATGAAAGTGGGCTAAAAGGAGGCAGGGGGGGTGACTTCCCCTGATTTTTTTTTAAATTTGGTCTACAGGGAGGCAGGGGGTGACTCCCATGATAAGTGGTCTACAGGAGGCAGGGTGTGACTCCCATGATAAGTGGTCTACAGGAGGCAGGGTGTGACTCCCATGATAAGTGGTCTACAGGAGGCAGGGTGTGACTCCCATGATAAGTGGTCTACAGGAGGCTGGGGTGAAATCCTTTTGATAAATGGTCTAAAGGGGCAGGGTGTGGGCTCCCATGGGTAAGTGGTTTACAGGAGGCCCGGGGTGTGACTCCCATGATAAATTTGGGCTACAGGAGGCAGGGTGTGACTCCCAAAGATAAGTAGTCTACAGGAGACAGGGTGTGAATCCCCTGATGAGTGGTCTACAGGAGGTGGGGTTTTACTCCCATGATAAGTGGTCTTAAAAGGAGGCAGGGTGTGGGTCCCAAGATAAGTAGTGACGGGGGCAGGGTGTGACTCCCCTGATAAGTGGTCTACGGAGGCAGGGTGTGATCCCATGAAAAGGGTCTACAGGGGGCAGGGGTTTTTTTCCCCCTGATAAGGGGGTTACAGGAGGGGGGGTGTGACTCCCATGATAAAATGGTCTACAGGAGGCAGGGTGTGCCTCCCATGGTAAGTGATTTACAGGAGGGGAGGGTGTACTCCCAATTTTAAAAATTGGGCTACGGAGGCAGGGTGTTGACTCCCTGATAAAATGGATTACAGGAGCCCGGGGGTTTTGACCTTTATGATAAATGGTCTACAGGAGGCTTTGGGGTGACTCCATGATAAGTGATCAAAAGGAGGAAAGGGTTTTGCCTTCCCATGATAAGTGGTCTACAGGAGGGAGGGTGTGACTCCCCTGATAAGTATTTTACAGGAGGCAGGGTGTTTACTCACATGATAAAGATTGGGTTTACAGGAGGCAGGGTGTACTCCCATGAAAAAAGTGGTCTACAGGAGGCAGGGGGTGACTCCCATGGGAAGGAAACTAAAAGGAGGCAGGGTTTTTGACTTTCCCCTGAAAAAGTAGTCTACAGGAGGCAGGGTGTTTTGGGCCCATGATAAGTTGTCTACAGGAGGCAGGGGGTTGGGCTCCCATGATAAGTGGTTCCCACAGGAAGGGAGGGTGTGGTTTTCCCCTGATAAGTTTGGGTTTGGGGAAGCAGGGTGTGACTCCCCTGACAAATGGTTACAGGAGGGGAGGGTTTTGGGAAATCCAAAGATAAGTGGTCTCAGGAGGCAGGGTGTGAAACCCCCTGATAAGTGGGGCTACAGGAGGCAAGGGGTGTGACTCCCCTGATAAGTAGTCTACAGGAGGCAGGGTGTGACTCCCATGATAAATGTTTACAGGAGGCAGGGTTTTGGGCTCCCATGTAAATGGGGCTACAGGGGGCAGGGTGTGACCCCCTGATAATTGGGGCTCAGGAGGCAGGGGTTGACTTCCATGATAAGTGGTCTACAGGAGGGAGGGTGGACTCCCCTGATAAATGTTTACAGGAGGCAGGGTGGACTCCCATGGGTAAAATGGTCTAAAGGAGGGAGGGTGTGACTCCCATGATAAGTGGTTCCCTTCAGGAAAGGGAGGGTTTTGGGGACTCCCATGATAAGTGGCTACAGGAGGCAGGGGGGGGACTCCCCTGATTTAAATGGTCTACGGAGGCGGGTGTGATCCCATGATAAGTGTTTTACAAAGGGGGCAGGGGGGGTGACTCCCCCTTGATAAGTGGGCACAGGAGCAGGGGGTGGCTCCCAGATAATGGTCTACAGGAAGCAGGGGGGGTGGGCTCCCATGAAAAAGTGGGGTTTCAGGAGGGGGGGGGTGACTCCCATGATAAGTGGTTTTTTACGGAGGCAGGGTGTGACCCCCCATGATAAGTGGTTTTACAGGAGCGGGGTGTGATCCTATGATTTAAATGGTCTACAGAAAAAGGGGTGTGGACTCCCCTTTATAAGTGGGTTTCAGGAGGCAGAGGGTGACTCCCATGATAATTTGGCTGCAGGAGGCTGGGTGTGACTCCCTTTTAAGTTTCTCTACGGAGGCAGGGTTTTGACTCCCAAAGATAAATGGTCTACAGGAAGCAGGGTGCGACTCCCATGATAAGTGGTTACAGGAGGGGGGGGTTTTAAAATCCCATGATAAATGGTTTCAGGAGGCAGGGTGTGACTTTCCCTGATAAGTTTTTTTTTACAGGAGGAAGGGGTGACCTTTCCCCTGATAAGTGGGGGTACAGGAGGCAGGGGGTGACTCCCATGATAAGTGGTCTACAGGAAGCAGGGGTTTTGACTCCCCTGATAAGTGTCAGGAGGGAGGGTGTGATCCCCTGATAATGGTCTTTCGGGGGGGGGGGGTTTTTGACTCCCATGAAAAGTCGTCTGCAGGGGGGCAGGGGGGTGACTCCCATGTAAGTGGGGTTTCAGGGAGGCAGGATGTGACTCCCATTTATAAGTGAAAATACAGGAGGCAGGGGGTGACTCCCATGATAAGTGGTCTACAGGGAAACAGGGTGTAAATCCCCCTTTTAAAAAGTGGTTTTTAAAAGGGAAACTGGGTGTGACTTTCCCTGATAAATGGCCCACAGGAGGCAGGGGGTGACTCCCATGATAAGGGGTCTACAGGGGGGCAGGGTGTGACTCCCCCTGATAAGTGGTTACAGGAGGCAGGGTGTGACTTTCCCTGATAAGTGTCTACAGGAGGGGAGGGTGTGGGCTCCCATGATAAGTGATATACAGGAGGCAGGGTGTGACTCCCATGATAAGTGGTTTTAAGGAGGCAGGGGTGTGGGCTCCCATGATAAGGGTCTAAGGAGGCGAGTGTGACTCCCATGGGTAAGTGGGGCTACAGGAGGCAGGGGTGTGACCTTTCCCCTGATAAATGGTCTTTCAGGAGGGAGGGTTTTGACTCCCACCCCTAAGTGGGGCTACAGGAGGCCCGGGTTTTTTTGGGCTCCCCTGGGTAAGTGGTCTAAAGGAGGCAGGGTGTGACTCCCATGAATTTAAGTGGTTTTAAAGGAGGCAGGGGTGTGACTCCCCTGATAAGTGGTCTACAGGAGGGGAGGGGGTGGAATTTCCCCTGATAAGTGGTCTACAGGAGGGAGGGTGTGACTCCCTGAAAAAGGGGGCTACAGGAGGCCCGGGGGGTTTTGGGGGCTCCAAAGATAAGTGGTTAAAAGGGGGGCAAGGGGTTTTGACTCCCATGAAAGTTTTTCTACAGGAGGCTGGGTGTGAACCCATGATAAGTGGTCTTAAAAGGAGGCTGGGTGTGACCCCCAAAGATAAGTGGGTCTAAAAGGAGGCAAAGGGTGTGACCTTTCCCCTATAAGTGGTCAACAGGAGGAGGGGGGGTGATCCCAGATAAGTGGGGGCTACAGGAAAGGGAGGGTGTGACTCCCCCTGATTTAAATGGTTAAGGAGGCCCGGTGTGGGCTCCCATGATAAGGGTCTACAGGGGCAGGGTGTGACTCCCATGATTTAAAAGGGGGCTACAGGGGGGGAGGGGTGTGGACTCCCATGATAAATGGTCTTTCAGGAGGCAGGGTTGTGACTCCCAAAGATAAGTTTTTTACAGGGGGGCAGGGTGTGACCCCCCATGATTTAAATGGGGCTACAGGGGGCAGGGGGTGTTTCCCCTGATAAGTGGTCTACAGGAGGGGGTTTTGCTCCCATGATAAGGGGTCTACAGGAGCAGGGTTTGGGCTCCCCCTGATAAGTGGTCTACCCGGGGGGGGCAGGGTAGGGGCTCCCTTTATAAGTGGTCTACAGGAGGCAGGGTATGACTCCCATGATAAGTGGTCTACAGGAGGCAGGGTGTGACTCCCATGATAAGTGGTCTACAGGAGGCAGGGGGGGGGAATTCCCTGGGTAAGTGGTTACAGGAGGCAGGGGGGGCCCCCCCCATGATTAAAATGGCCCGGATCCCGGGGGATTGTGGGCTCCCATGATAAGTGATATACAGGAGGGAGGGTGGATCCCCGATAAGTGGTTTACAGGGGACAGGGGGTAATCCCTGATAAGTAGTTACAGGAGGCTGGGGGGTGACTCCTATGATAAGTGGTCTACAGGAGGCCCCGGGTGGACTCCCATGAAAAAGTGGTTTCAGGAGGCTGGGTGTGACTCCCCTGATAAGTGGTCTAAAAGGAGGCAGGGGTGTGACTTTTTATGATAAATAGTCTAAGGAGGGCGGGTGTGACTCCCATGATGAGTGGTCTACAAGGGAAGGGTGGGTGTGGGCTTCCCCTGATAAGTGGGCCCACAGGGGGGCAGGGTGTGGGCTCCCATTTATAAAATTTGTGTACAGGAGAAAGGGTGTACTCCCATGGTTTAATGGTCTACAGGAGGCAGGGTGTGACTCCATGAAAAAATGGTTACAGGAGGGGAGGGTGTGACTCCCATGATAAGTGGTCTACAGGAGGGAGGGTTTGGGGACCCCCTGATAAGTGGTCTACCCGGAGGGGAGGGGGGTGCCTCCCTGATAAGTGATCTACAGGAGGCAGGGTGTGACTCCCATGGGTAATGGGTTTCAGGGGGGCAGGGTGTGACTCCCTGATAAGTGGTCTACAGGGCCGGGGGTTTTGACTTCATGTTTTGTGGTTTTACAGGAGCTGGTGTGACTCCAAAGATAAATGATCTACAGGAGGGGAGGGTGTTTCCCCATGATAAGTGGTTACAGGAGGCCGGGTGTGACTCCCATGATAAGAGTTCAGGAGGCAGGGGTGTGACTCCTGATAAGTGGTCTACGGAGGCGGGTGTGGGCTCCCATGATAAGTGGTTTTCAGGAGGCAGGGGGTTTCTCCCATGAGAAGGGATCTACAGGGGGCAGGGGTGTGACTCCCATGATTTAAATAGTCTTTCAGGAGGCAGGGGTGTGACTCCCATATAAAAAGGGCTACAGGAGGAGGGGGGTGACTCCCCTTTATAAGTGGTTTCAGGAGGAAGGGGGGTGACTCCCCTGATAAGTGGTCTACGGGGAAACCAAAGGGGGTGACTCCCCTGACAAGTGGCTACAGGAGGCAGGGGTTTTTGACTCCCATGATAAGTGGTTTTCAGGAGGGGAGGGTTGTGACTCCCATGAAAGTGGCTACAGGGGGCAGGGGGTGGGACTCCCCATGTAAGTAGTCTAAGGAGGCAGGGGGTGTGTGACTCCCATGATAAGTGATATAAAAGGAGGCAGGGTGTGATCCCCCTGATAAGTTTGGGGGGGGTTTCAGGAGGCAGGGGGGTTACCTTTCCCCTGATAAGTGGTCTACAGGAGGGAGAGTGTGAAATCCCATGATAAGGGGGTCTACGGAGGCAGGGTGTGATTCCCCTGTTTAAATGGTCTACAGGAGGTGGGTGTGACTCCCATGATAAGTGGGCTAAAAAGGCAGGGTGTGACTCCATGATAAGTGGGTTTCAGGAAAGGGAGGGGTGGTCTCCCATGATAAAATGGTCTACAGGGGCAGGGGGGGGAAATCCCATGATAATTTGGGCTTTTTGGGGCAGGGTGTGACTCCCATGATTAATTTATTTTACAGGAGGCAGGAGGGGGGGATCCCATGATAAGTGGGGCTACAGGAAACAGGGTGTGACTCCATGATAAGTGGTCTACAGGGGGGCAGGGGGTGGAATCCCATGATAAGTGGTCTACAGGAGGGCAGGGGGTGACTCCCTGATAAGTGGTCTAAGGAGGAAGGGGTGTGACTCCCATGATAAGTGGTCTAAAGGAACGGGTGTGGGCTCCCATGAAAAAGGGGGGGTTTTACAGGAAAGCAGGGGGTGACTTCCCCTTAAAGGGGGTCTAAAAGGAGGAGAGGGTGACTCCCTGATAAATGGTCTGCAGGAGGCTGGGTGTGACTCCCATGATAAGGCTTTTACAGGAGGCAGGGGGTGATCCCTTTATAAAATGGTCTTCAGGAAGCGGGGGGCGACTCCCAAAATAAGTGGGGTTTCAGGAGGGGGGTGTAAAATCCCATGATAAAGTGGTCTACAGGGGAGGGGGTGACTCCCCTATAAAATAGTTACAAAAGGGGGAAAGGGGGGGGGACTCCCCTGAAAAAGTGGTCTACAGGAGGCGGGTTTTACTCCCCTGAAAAAGTGGTCTACAGGAAGCAGGGGTGCCCCCCATGATAAGTGTACAGGAGGCAGGGTGTGACTCCCATGATAAGTGGTCTACAGGGGGCAGGGTGTGACTCCCCTGAAAAGTGGGTCTGCAGGAGGGAGGGGTGTGACTCCCCTGAAAAAGTGGCTACAGGGGCAGGATGTGATCCCATGATAATGATATAAGGAAGGCAGGGGGTGACTCCCATGATAAATGGTCTACAGGGAAAACAGGGGTGACTCCCATTTAAAAAGTGGTTTCAGGAAGCAGGGTGTGACTCCCATGATAAGTGGTCTCAGGAGGAGGGGGGGGTCTCCCCTGATAAAATGGTCTAAAGGAGGCAGGGGGTGACTCCCATGATAAGTGGTCTACAGGAAGCAGGGTGTGACTCCCATGATAAGTGGTCTACAGGAAGCAGGGTGTGACTCCATTTATAAGTGGGTTTCAGGAGGCAGGGGGTGACTCCCATGATTTAAATGGTTTTACAGGGGGCAGGGTTGTTTACTTTTCCCCCTTGATAAGGGTCTACAGGAGGCAGGGGGCTCCCCATGATAAGTAGTCTATAGGAAACAGGGTGGTTTATCCCATGATAAGTGGTTTTAAAGGAGGCAGGGGGGTGACTCCCATGATAAGTGGTCTACAGGAGGCAAGGGGTGTGACTCCCCCTGAAAAAAGTAGTCTACAGGAGGCAGGGGGTGACTCCCATGATAAGTGGTCTACAGGAGGCAGGGTGTGACTCCCATGATAAGTGGTCTACAGGAAGCAGGGTGTGACTCCCATGATAAGTGGTCTACAGGAGGCAGGGTGTGACTCCCATGATAAGTGGTCTACAGGAGGCAGGGTGTGACTCCCATGATAAGTGGTCTACAGGAGGCAGGGGGTGACTCCCATGATAAGTGGTCTACAGGAGGCAGGGTGTTTTTGTGACTCCCCTGATTTAAAGGGTATACAGGGGGGCAGGGGGTTTACTCCCATGATAAGTGGTCTACAGGAAGCAGGGTGTGACTCCCATGATAAGTGGTCTACAGGAAGCAGGGTGTGACTCCCATGATAAGTGGTCTACAGGAGGCAGGGGGTGACTCCCATGATAAGTGGTCTACAGGAGGCAGGGTGTGACTCCCATGATAAGTGGTCTACAGGAAGCAGGGTGTGACTCCCATGATAAATGGTCCCCAAAGGGAAACAGGGGGTTTTGACTCCCTGATAAATGGTTACAGGAGGCAGAGGGGTGATCCCATGAAAAATGGTCTACAGGAGGCTGGGGGGTTTTACTCCCCTTTATAAAGTGCTTACAGGAGGCAGGGTGTGACTCCCCCTGATTTAAATGGTCTACAGGAAACAGGGTGCGACTCCCATATAAAGTGGTCTAAAAGGAGGGCAGGGGGGGGACTCCCATGATAAGTGGGCTACGAGGAAAGGGGTGGACTCCCTGATAATGGTCTACAGGAGGCAGGGGGGTGACTCCCCTGATAAGTTGTCTACCGGAGGGGAAAGGGGGGACCCCTTTATAAGTGGTCTACAGGAGGGAGGGGTTTTGACTCCCATTTATTAAATGGTCTACAGGAAGCAGGGTGTGGACTCCCATGATAAGGTGGTCTACAGTAGGCAGGGGGGGGCTCCCCTGTAAAATGGGGCTACAGGAGGCAGGGTGTGACTTCCCCTGATAAGGGGGACAGGAGGGGAGGGGGTGACTCCCATTTATAAATGGTCTACAGGGGGCAGGGGTGGGGGGGGACTCCCATGGAAAAATGGTTGCAGGGGCGGGGTGCTCCCATGGGTAAGTGGGCTACAGGGGGCAGGGGTGGGGACTCCCATGAAAAAGTGATATACAGGAGGCAGGGGGGGGACCCCCCATGATAAGTGGGTTTTTGGAAGGGAGGGTGTGGGGCTTCCCCCGTAAGTGGTCTACGGGAAACAGGGTGTGACTCCCCTGATAAGTGGTCTACAGGAGGGGGAGGGGGTACTTTCCCCCGTTTAAATGATCTACAGGAGGCAGGGTTTTTGACTCCCATGATAAAGTGGGGTTCAGGAAGGAAAAGGGGGGACTCCCATGATAAAATGGTCTAAGGGGAAAAGGGGGTGGCTCCCCTGATAAGTGGGTTTAAAAGGGGGCAGGGGGGTGACTCCCTTTTTAAGTGGTCTACAGGAGGCAGGGGGGGTGACTCCCATGATAAGGGTCTACAGGAGGAGGGTGTTTGGGCTCCCTTTATAAATGGTCTATAGGAAAGCAGGGTGTGACTCCCATGAAAAAGTGGTTAAGGAGGCAGGGGGTGACTCCCTTTATTTAAATGGTCTACAAAGGGGGCAGGGGGTGACTCCCTGATTTTAAATGGTCTCAGGAGGGAGGGTTTGACCCCATGATAAGGGAGTCTACAGGAGGCAGGGGGGGGCTCCCCTGTTTAAATGGTTTAAGGAGGCCCGGGGGGTGAATCCATGATAAGTTTGGTCTACCCCGGGGCAGGGTGTGACTCCCCGGGTAAATTGGGCTACAGGAGGGGAGGGGGGGACTCCCTTTATAAGTGGGCTACAGGAGGCAGGGTGGGGGGACCCCATGATAAGTGGTCTACAGGAGGCAGGGTTTTTGATCCCATGATAAGTAGTCTACAGGGGCAGGGGGGTGACCCCCCATGATAAGTGGTCTACAGGAAAAGGGAGGGTGTGACTCCCCTGATTTAAATGGTTGCAGGAGGCAGGGTGTGACTCCCATTTATAAGTTGGGGCTACAGGAGGGAGGGTTGGGACTCCCCTGTAAATGGGGTTTCAGGAGGCAAGGTTTTGGGCCCCCCATGATAATTTGTCTACGGAGGCAGGGGGGGACTCCCCCTTTATAAGTGGTTCAGGAGGCAGGGGGTGACTCCCTTTTAAATTTGGGCTACAGGGGGGCCGGGTGTGACTCCCATGATAAGTGGTTACAGGAAAACAGGGGTGACTCCCATGATAAGGGTTTTACAGGAAGAGGGGTGGGACTCCCATGTAAGTGGTCTACAGGGGCAGAGGGTGGGCTCCCATGATAAATGGTCTACAGGAGGGTGGGTTTTGACTCCCCTTTATAATTTCTCTACGGAGGCAGGGTGTGACTCCCATGATAAAATGGTCTAAGGAAAAAGGGTTTCGACTTTCCCCGATAAGTGGTCTACAGGAGGCCCGGGGGTTTACTCCCATGATAAAATGGGTTTCGAGGCAGGGGTGTGACTCCCATGTTTAAATGGTCTCAGGGGGGGAGGGTGTGGGCCCCTGTAAGTGTCTACAGGAGGAAGGGGGTGACTCCCCTGGGTAGTTGGGGCTACAGGAGGCAGGGGTGGACTCCCCTGATAAGTGGTCTACAGGAAGCAGGGTGTGACCCATGATAAGTGGTCTACAGTAGGCAAGGGGGGGGGACTCCCTGTAAGTGGTCTAAGGAGGCAGGGTTTTTCTCCCCTGATAAGTGTACAGGAGGCAAGGGGGTGGGGGTTTTGACTCCCATGTAAGTGGTCTACAGGGGGCAAAGGGGTGGGCTCCCATGAAAAGTGGTCTGGGAGGGGGGGGGGTTTTGACTCCCCTGATTTAAATGGTCTTAAAGGGGGCGGGTGTGACTCCCATGATAAGTGATATAAAGGAGGCAGGGGGGGACTCCCATTTATAAGTGGTTACAGGAAGCAGGGTGTACTCCCATGATAAGTGGGTTTTCAGGAAGCGGGGTTTTGACTCCCATGATAAGTGGTCTCCAGGAGGCAGGGGGTGACTCCCATGATAAGTGAAACTACAGGGGGGCAGGGGGTGACTCCCATGATAAAGGGGGATTTTACAGGAAGCGGGTTGACTCCCTGATAAAGGGGCTCAGGAAGCGGGTTTTTGACTCCCCCTTATAAGTGGTTTTACAGGAGGCAGGGGGGGGACTCCCCATGATAAGTTTGGTTACAGGAGGGGAGGGGTGGACTCCCAAAGATAAGTGGTCTAAGGAGGCAGGGTTTTGACTCCCCTGATAGTGGTCTATAGGGAAACAGGGTGGGGACTCCCCTGAAAAATTTGGGCTACAGGGAAAGGGAGGGGGGTGACTCCCCCTGATAAGTGGTCTACAGGAGGCGGGTTTTTTGGGCTCCCTGATAAGTGGTTACAGGAGGCAGGGTGTGGGCTCCCCCTGATAAATAGTTACAGGGGGGAAAGGGAGGGGGTTTATCCCATGATAAGTTGGGCTAAGGAGGCAAGGGGGGGGACTCCCCTGATAAGTGGGTTTTACAGGAAGCAGGGTTTGTGACTCCCCCGATAAGGGGGGTCTACAGGAGGGGAGGGGGGGACTTTCCCCTGTAAGTGGTTCAGGGGCAGGGTTTTGACCCCCCTTTTATAAAATGGTCTACAGGAGGCAGGGTTTTGGACTTCCCCTGATAAAGGGAGTCTAACAGGGGGGAGGGGGGGGACTCCCTGAAAGTGGTCTAAGGAGGCTGGGTGTGGGCTCCCATGATAAGTTTGGGCTGAAAGGGGGCAGGGTTTTGACTCCCATGATAAGTGGTTTTAAAGGAGGTAGGGGTGTGCTCCATGTAAGTGGTTACAGGAGGGAAGGGGTGACTCCCATGATAAGTAGTCTACAGGAGGCAGGGGGTGGGCTCCCCTGTTAAATGGGGCTACAGGAGGCAAGGGTGAATCCATGATAATGGGGTTTCAGGAGGTAGGGGGTGACTCCCCCTGAAAAAGTGGTCTCAAAGGGGGAGGGTTTGATCCCCTGGGTAAGTAGTCTTTCGGAGGCAGGGGGGGACTCCATGTAAGTGGGGCTACGGGGCAGGGTGTTTACTCCCATGAAAATTGGGGTTTTCGGAGGGAGGGTGTGACTCCAAAAGATAAGTGGTTCCAGGAGGGGAGGGTGTGATTCCCATGATAAGTGGTCTCAGGAGGCAGGGGGGTGACTCCCCTTTATAAGTGATCTACAGGGGGGGGTGTGACTCCCATGATAAGTGGTTTTTTCCCGGAGGCAGGGTGTGACTCCCATGATAAGTTTGGGTTTAAAGGGGGCAGGGTTTTGACTCCCTGATAAGTGGTCTACAGGGGCAGGGGTGGTTCCCATGAAAAATTTGGGCTACAGGAGGCAGGGATGACTCCCTGATAAGTGGTCTACAGGAGGCAAAGGGTATGCTCCCCTGATAAGGGTCTACAAAGGGGGGCAGGGTATGACTCCCATGTTTAAATTTGGGCTACAGGGGCCCGGTTAGACTCCCATGTTAAAATTTGGTTTTACAGGAGGCAGGGTTTTATGACTCCCCTGAAAAAGTGGTTTTAAAGGGGGCAGGGGGGTGCTTTTCCCTGATAAGTGGTCTACAGGAGGCAGGGGGTGACTCCCCTGATAAGTGGTCTACCCGGGGGCAGGGTGTGACCCCCCCATGATAAGTGATATACAGGAGGAAAGGGGGTGGGCTCCCCGATAAGTGGGCTACAGGGGGACAGGGGTGTGATCCCATGATAAGTAGTCTTTCAGGAGGCTGGGGGGTGGGCTCCCCTGATAAGTGGTCTCAGGGGCCCGGGGTTTTTGACTTTCCCCTGATAAATTTGGGTTTTCAGGAGGCTGGGTGTGACTCCCCTGATAAGTGGGCTTTCAGGAGGCAGGGGTGGGGGAAATCCCCTGAAAAGTAGGGCTACAGGAGACAGGGTGTGACTCCCCTGTTTAAATGGTTTACAGGAGGCTGGGTGTGACTCCCCCTGATAAAATTGGTCTCAAGGCCCGGGTTTTCCCAAAAGGGGGGTCCCCCAAGAATTTTTAACTTTTTTTTAAGGGGTTTTGAGGGAGGGGGGATCCCCTGGTAACGGGGAAATGAATTTGTAATGGCTTCAGGGGGGGGGGGGGGTTTTTGAAAAAGGGGCCCCACAGGGGGCATTTTGGGGAAAAAATTTTAAAAAGGGGGGGTTTTTTTTTCGAAAAAAAATGGAAAAGGGGGGTTTTTTTTTTAAAAAAAAAAAAGGGGCCAAAAAGGGGGGCCCCCAAAAAAAAGGGGGGGGCCCCCCCAAAAAAAAAAAAAAAGGATTTTAAAAAAAAAAAAAAGGGGGGGGAAAAAAAAAAGGGGGAAAATTTTCCCCCCAAATTTCCCCCCGGGGGAAAAAAAAAAATGGGGTTTGGTGGGGAAAAAAAAAGGGGGGTTTTTTTAAAAAAAAAATTCAAAATTGGAAAGGGTTTCCCCAAAAAAAAAAAAAAAAAATTTTTTTTTAAAAAAAAAAATTTAAAAAAAAAATTTTTTTTTTTAAAAAAAAGGGGGTTTTAAAATTTAAAAAGCCCGGGAAAAGGGGCCCAAAAAAAAATTTTTTTTAAAAAAAGGGAAAAAAGGGGGTTTTTTTTCCCCCCCCTTGGTTTCCCCTTTTTTTCCCTTTTTTGGGCCCTTTTTAAATTTTGGAAAAAAAAGGGGGGGGGAAAAAAAAAAGGAAACCCCCCCCCAAAAAAAACCCAAAAAAAAAAAATTTTTTTTTAAAAAAAAAAAAAAAAGGGGGGGGGGAAAAAAATTTTGGGGGAAAAAGGGAAAAAGGGGTTTTTTTTGGGGGGGGGTTTTTTAAAAAAAATTTCGGGGTTTTTTAAATTTGGGGGGTTTTTTTTCCCCCCCCGGGGGTTTAAAAAATTTTGGGGAAAAAAAGGGGTTTTTTGGGGGGGGGGGGTTTAACCAAATTTCCCCCTTTTTTGGGGCCCCTTTTGGGAATTTAAAAAAATTTTTTTCCCGGGGTTTGGGGGGGGGGGGGGGGTTTTTTTTTTTTTTTGGGGGGGGGGGGGGTTTTTTTTAAAAAGGGGGGGGGTTTTTTGGGGGGGGGGGGGGGGGGGGGGGCCCCCCGGGGGGGGGGTTTTCCCCTTTTTTTTAAAGGGGGGGAAAAAAATTTGGGGGGGGGCCGGGTTTCCCCAAAAAAGGGGGGGGAGGGGGGCCCCCAAAAAAAATTTTGGGGGGGGGGGGCCCCAAAAGGGGGGGCAGGGGGGCCCCAAAAAAAAGGGGGGGGGGGGGGAAACCCCAAAAAAAAAGGGGGGGGGGGGGGGTTTTTGGTTTGGGGCCCGGGGGGGGAAAAAAAAGGGAAAGGGGGGGGGAAAAAATTTTTTTAAAGGGGCCGGGGGAAAAAATTTTAAAAAAGGGGGAAGGGAAAAATTTAAAAAGGGGGGGAAGGGGGGGTTTTAAAGGGGAAGGGGGGGTTTTAAAAGGGAAAGGGGCGGGGGGGGGGTTTTTAAAAAAGGGGAAAGGGGGGGGTTTTTAAAAGGGGGGGGGGGGAATTTAAAAAAAAACCCCCCGGGGCCCCAAAAGGGGGGGGACCCGGGGGGGGTTTAAAGGGGGAAGGGGGGGGGTTTTAAAAGGGGCCCCCCCCTTTTTTTTTGGGGGGGGCCCTTTTAAAGGGAAAGGGGGGGAAAAAAAAAAAAAACCCCCCCAAAAAAGGGGGGCCCCCGGGGCCCCCAAAAAAGGGGGGGTTTTTTGGGGGCCCAAAAAAGGGGGGGCCCCCGGGGGGTTTTCCCCAAAAGGGGGGGAACCCTGGTTGGAAAAAAAAGGGGGGGGACCCTTTTTGGGAAAGGGAAAAGGGGGAATTTAAAATTTTTTGGGGGGGGGGGGGTTTTTTTTTTTGGGGGGGGAAATTTTTGGGAAAGGGGCCGGGGGGGTTTTTTTCCCCAAAAATTTGGGGCCCCCCTTTTTTGGGGGGGGCCCCGGGGGCCCCCAAAACTAAAGGGGGGCCCCTTAAAAAGGGGGGGTAAAGGGGGAAAAAAAAAAACCCCCCCGGGGGCCCCCAAAAAAGGGGGGGGGGGCCCGGGAAAAAAGGGGGGTTTAAAAGTGGGCCCCGGGGGGGGGGTTTAAAAGGGGGGGGAAAAAACCCCCCGGGGGGGGGGGGTTCCCAAAAGGGGGGGAAAAAAGGGGGGGGGGGGGCCCCCCCGGAAAAAAGGGGGGGCCCCGGGGGGGCCCCGAAAGGGGGGAAACCCCGGGGGGGCCCCAAAGGGGGGGGGGGTTTTTTAAAAAAAAAGGGGGGGGGTTTTTAAATTTTAAAAAAGGGGGGGGCCCCCCGGGGGGGGGGGGGGGGGGGGGTTTTAAAAAGGGGCCGGGGCCCCCCCCCCCCCCCCCCCCCCCCCCGGGGGGGGGGGGTTTTTTTAAAGGGGGGGGGGTTTTTGGGGGAAAAAAAAGGGGGGGGCCCTTTTTTGGGGGGGGCCGGGGGGGGCCCCATAAAAAGGGGGGGGGGGGGGTTCCCCAAAAATGGTTAAAAGGGGGCAGGGGGGGGGGGAAAAAGGGGGGGGCCCCCAAAAGGGGCTACAGGGGGGGGGGCCCCGGGGGGGGCAGGGGGTGACTCCCATGATAATTTAAAAAGGGGGGGGGTTTAAAAAAATTTTTAAAAGGGGGGGTAAAAAAGGGGGGGGAGGGGGTTTTTTGGGGGGCTTGGGGGGGGGGAAAATTTAAAGGGGGGGCCCGGGTTAAATAAAGGGGCCGGGGGGGGGGTTTTTTTAAAAAGGGGGGGGGATTTTTGGGTAAGGGGAAAGGGGGGGGGAAAGGGAAAGGGGAAAAAAGGGAAATTTTTTGGGAAAGGGGCCCGGGGGGGGTTTTGGGGAAGGGGCCGGGGGGGGGGGGTTTTTTGGGGGGGGGGGTTGGTTTTTTTTAAAAAATTTGGGGGGCCGGGGGGCCCGGGGGGGGGACCCTTAAGGGCCCCCGGGGGGAAAATTTTTTCCCCGGGAAAAATTTTGGGGGGGGGGGCCCCCGGGGGGGGTTTTGGGGGGGGTTTTTTAAAAAAAAAGGGGGGGGGCCCCAAAAAAAAAGGGGGAAGGGGGGGGGTTTAAAAAAATTTGGGGGGGGGGTTTTTTTTTTTTTTAAAAAGGGGGGGGGCCCGGGGGGGGTTTTTGGGGGAAGGGGGGGGGAAAAATTTTTGGGGGGGGGGGTTTTTTTTTTAAAAGGGGGGGGGAAAAAAAAAGGGGGGGGGGGGGGTTAATTTTGGGTTTTAAAAAGGGGGGGGCCCCCGGGGTTTTTGGGGGGGGGGGGCCCCAAAAAAAAGGGGGGGGGGGGTTCCCAAAAAAAAAAAGGGGGGGGGGGGAAAAAAAAGGGGGGGGGGGTTTTTTTAAAAAAATTAAAAAGGGGGGGGGGAAAAAGGGGGGGGGGGGGGGGGGGGTTTTGGTTGGGGGGGGGATTTTTGAAAAAGGGGGGGGGGGTTTTAAAAAAAAAAGGGGGGGGGGGGGGGGAAAATTTTTTGGGGCCGGGGGAATTTTTAAAGGGGGGGGGGGGGCCCCAAAAAAGGGGGGCCGGGGGGGTTTTTGAAAAGGGGGGGGAAAAAAAAATTTTTTTTTCCCCTTTTTTGGGGGGGGGGGGGTTTTGGGGGGGGGGGAAAAATTTTTTTAAAAGGGGGGGTTTTAAAAAAGGGTTGGGGGAAAAATTTTTTTAAAAGGGGGGGGGGTTTTTAAAAAAAGGGGGGGGGGGGGGGTTTTTTTAAAAAGGGGGGGGGGGGAAAAAAAAGGGGGGGGGGCCCCGGGGGGCCCCCCAAAAAGGGGGGGAAAAAAAGGGGGGTTTAAAAGGGGGGGGGGGGGTTTCCCGGGGGGGGGGAAAAAAATTTTTTTTTTTAAAAAAGGGGGGGGGGGGCCCCCCCCAAAAAAAAAAAGGGGGGGGGGGGGGCCCCAAAAAAAGGAGGGGGGGAAAAAAAAAGGGGGGGGGGGGGAAAAAAAAAAGGGGGTTTTTTTGGGGGGGGGGGGGAAAAAAGGGTTTGGGGCCCGGGGGGGGGTTTTGGGAAAAAGGGGAAAGGGGGGTTTTTAAAATTTTGGGGGGGGGGGGCCCCCCGAAAAAACCCCGGGGGGGAAAAAGGGGGTTTTTGGGGGGGGCCCCCGGGGGGGTTTTTTGGGGGGGGGGGGGACCCCAAAAGGGGGTTTTCCCGGGAAAGGGGGGGAAAAAAAGGGGGGGTTTCCCAAAAAAAGGGGGGTTAAAAGGGGGGGGTTTCCAAAAGGGGGGGGCCCGGGGGGTTTTTTTTGGAGGCCGGGGGGGGTTTAAAAAAAAACCCCGGGGGGGTTTTTGGGGGGGAAAAAGGGGGGGTGTCCCCCGGGGGGGAGGGGGGGTTTTTTTGGGGGGGGGGGGGGTTTTAAAAAAAAGGGGGGGGGCCCCAAAATTTTTAAAAAAAGGGGGGTCCCCAAAAGGGGGGGGGGGGGGTTTCCCCCCCCTGAAAATGGTCTTCAGGGGGGGTGGCCCCAAAAAAATTTTGGGGGGGGGAACCCCCATGATAAGTGTTTACAAAGGGGGCAGGGGGGGCCCCTTTTTGGGGGGCCAAGGAAGGGGTTTTTTGGGGAAAGGAAAGGGGGGGGGAAAAAAAATTTAAAGGGGGGGGGTGGCCCCAAAAAAGGGGGGGGGGGGGCCCCAAAAGGGGGGGGGGTTTTTTAAAAAAAAAAAGGGGGGGGGGGGGAAATTTTGGGGGGGAAAACCCCGGGAATTTTTGGGGGGGGGGCCCCCGGGGGGGCCCCGGGGGGGTTTAAAAAAAAAGGGGTCCCAAAAGGGGGGCTCCCGGGGGGGGGCCCCCCCGGGGGGGGGGGAAAATTTTTTTCCCGGGGGGGTTTAAAAGGGGGGGGGTTTAAAAAGGGGGTTTTGGGGGGGGGGTTTTTTGGGGGGGGGGGGGGGGAAAGGGTTTTTGGGGAAAAGGGGGGGGGAAAGGGGGGGGGGGGGGTTTTTTTTTTTTGGGGGGGAGGGGGAACCCCCAAAGGGGGGGGCCGGGGGGGTTCCCCAAAAAAAAAAGGGGGGGGGTCCCCAAAATTTTAAGTGGTTTGGGGCAGGGGGCACTTTTCTCCCCATACAAGGGGTCACAGGAGCAGGTCACTCCATGAGAAGTGGTCTACAAAAGGTAGGTGCCTCACCCATGTGAAGTAGTGTACAGAAGGAAGGTGTCTCAAACATGAGAAGTGGACTACAGGAGGCAGGTGTCTCTCCAACGAGAAGTGGTCTATAGGAGGCAGGTTTCTCATCCATGTGAAGTGGTCAACAGGAGGCAGGTGACTCTCCCATATGAAGTGGTCTACAGGAGGCAGGTGACTCTCCCATGTGAAGTGATCAACAGGAGGCAGGTGTCTCTCCCATATGAAGTGGTCTACAGGAGGCAGGTGACTTTCCCATGTGAAGTGATCTACAGGAGGCAGGTGACTCTCCCATGAGAAGTGGTCTACAGGAGGCAGGTGTCTCTCCCATGTGAAGTGGTCTACAGTAGGCAGGTGTCTCTCCCTTGAGAAGGGGTCTGCAGGAGGAAGGTGTCTCTTCCATGAGAAGGGGTCTACAGTAGGCAGGTGCCTCTCTCATGAGAAGGGGTCTACAGTAGGCAGGTGACTCTCCCATGTGAAGTGGTCTACAGTAGGCAGGTGTCTCTCCCATGAGAAGGGGTCTGCAGGAGGCAGGTGTCTCTTCCATGAGAAGGGGTCTACAGTAGGCAGGTGCCTCTCCCATGAGAAGTGGTCTACAGGAGGCAGGTGTCTCTCCCATGTGAAGTGGTCTACAGTAGGCAGGTGTCTCTCCCATGAGAAGGGGTCTGCAGGAGGCAGGTGTCTCTTCCATGAGAAGGGGTCTACAGTAGGCAGGTGCCTCTCCCATGAGAAGGGGTCTACAGTAGGCAGGTGACTCTCCCATGTGAAGTGGTCTACAGGAGGCAGGTGTCTCACCAATGTCGTGTGGTCTACAGGAGGCAGGTTTCCCTCCCAAGTGAAGTGATCTTCATGAGGAAGGTGTCTCTCCCATGAGGAAGTGGACTACAGGAGGCAGGTGTCTCTCCAATGAGAAGTGGTCTACAGGAGGCAGGTGTCTTACACATGAGAAGTGGTTTAAAGGAGGCAGGTGTCTTTCCAATGAGAATTGGTCTATAATAGGCAGGTGTCTGTCCCATGAGAAGTGGTCTACAGGAGGCAGGTGTCTTACACATGAGAAGTGGTTTAAAGGAGGCAGGTGTCTTTCCAATGAGAATTGGTCTATAATAGGCAGGTGTCTGTCCCATGAGAAGTGGTCTACAGGAGGCATGTGTCTCTCCCATGAGAAGTGGTCTACAGGAGGCAGGTGTCTCACCCGTGAAAAGTGGTCTACAGGAGGCAGGTGTCTCACCCATGAGAAGTGGTCTACAGGAGGCAGGTGTCTCTCCCATGAGAAGTGGTCTACAGTAGGCAGGTGTCTCACCCATGAGAAGTGGTCTACAGGAGGCAGGTGTCTCACCCATGAGAAGTGGTCTACAGGAGGCAGGTGCCCTCTTCCCATGAGAAGTGGTCTACAGGAGGCAGGTGTCTCACCCATGAGAAGTGGTCTACAGGGCAGGTGTCTCACCCAAATGAGAAGTGGTCTACAGGAGGCAGGTGTCTCTCCCATGAGAAGTGGTCTACAGTAGACAGGTGTCTCACCTATGAGAAGTGGTCTACAGGAGGCAGGTGTCTCACCCATGAGAAGTGGTCTACAGGAGGCAGGTGTCTCTCCCATGAGAAGTGGTCTACAGGAGGCAGGTGTCTCACCCATGAGAAGTGGTCTACAGGAGGCAGGTGTCTCACCCATGAGATGTGGTCTACAGGAGGCAGGTGTCTCACCAATGAGAAGTGGTCTACAAGAGGCAGGTGTCTGTCCCATGAGAAGTGGTCTACAGGAGGCAGGTGTCTCTCCCATGAGAAGTGGTCTACAGGAGGCAGGTGTCTCACCCATGAGAAGTGGTCTACAGGAGGGAGGTGTGTCACCCATGAGAAGTGGTCTACAAGAGGTAGGTGTCTCTCGTATGAGAAGTGGTCTACAGTAGGCAGGTGTCTCACCCTTGAGAAGTGGTCTACAGGAGGAAAGTGTCTAACCCACGAGAAGTGGTGTACAGGAGGCAGGTGTCTCACCCATGAGAAGTGGTCTACAGTAGGCAGGTGTCTCACCCTTGAGAAGTGGTCTACAGGAGGAAAGTGTCTAACCCATGAGAAGTGGTGTACAGGAGGCAGGTGTCTCACCCATGAGAAGTGGTCTACAGGAGGCAGGTGTCTCACCCATGAGAAGTGGTCTACAGGAGGCAGGTGTATCTCCCATGAGAAGTGGTCTACAGTAGACAGGTGTCTCACCTATGAGAAGTGGTCTACAGGAGGCAGGTGTCTCACCAATGAGAAGTGGTCTACAGTAGGCAGGTGTCTCACAAATGAGAAGTGGTCTACAGGAGGCAGGTGTCTCACCCATGAGAAGTGGTCTACAGGAGGCAGGTGTCTCTCCCATGAGAAGTGGTCTACAGGAGGCAGGTGTCTCACCCATGAGAAGTGGTCTACAGGAGGCAGGTGTCTCACCCATGAGAAGTGGTCTACAGGAGGCAGGTGTCTTACCCATGAGAAATGGTCTACAGGAGGCAGGTGTCTCACCAATGAGAAGTGGTCTACAAGAGGCAGGTGTCTGTCCCATGAGAAGTGGTCTACAGGAGGCAGGTGTCTCTCCCATGAGAAGTGGTCTACAGGAGGCAGGTATCTCACCCATGAGAAGTGGTCTACAGGAGGGAGGTGTCTCACCCATGAGAAGTGGTCTACAGGAGGCAGGTGTCTCACCCATGAGAAGTGGTCTACAGGAGGCAGGTGTCTTACCCATGAGAAATGGTCTACAGGAGGCAGGTGTCTCATCAATGAGAAGTGGTCTACAAGAGGCAGGTGTCTGTCCCATGAGAAGTGGTCTACAGGAGGCAGGTGTCTCACCCATGAGAAGTGGTCTACAGGAGGGAGGTGTCTCACCCATGAGAAGTGGTCTACAGGAGGCAGGTGTCTCTCCTATGAGAAGTGGTCTACAGTAGGCAGGTGTGTCACCCATGAGAAGTGGTCTACAGGAGGCAGGTGTCTCTCCCATGAGAAGTGGTCTACAGTAGACAGGTGTCTCACCTATGAGAAGTGGTCTACAGGAGGCAGGTGTCTCACCCATGAGAAGTGGTCTACAGGAGGCAGGTGTCTCTCCCATGAGAAGTGGTCTACAGGAGGCAGGTGTCTCACCCATGAGAAGTGGTCTACAGGAGGCAGCTGTCTCACCCATGAGAAGTGTCTACAGGAGGCAGGTGTCTCTCCCATGATAAGTGGTCTACAGGAGGCAGGTGTCTCACCCATGAGAAGTGGTCTACAGGAGGCAGGTGTCTCACCAATGAGAAGTGGTCTACAGTAGGCAGGTGTCTCACCCATGAGAAGTGGTCTACAGGAGGCAGGTGTCTCTCCCATGAGAAGTGGTCTACAGTAGACAGGTGTCTCACCTATGGGAAGTGGTCTACAGGAGGCAGGTGTCTCTCCCATGAGAAGTGGTCTACAGTAGACAGGTGTCTCACCCATGAGAAGTGGTCTACAGGAGGCAGGTGTCTCTCCCATGAGAAGTGGTCTACAGGAGGCAGGTGTCTCACCTATGAGAAGTGGTCTACAGGAGGCAGGTGTCTCACCGATGAGAAGTTGTCTACAGGAGGCAGGTGTCTCATCCATGAGAAGTGGTCTACAGGAGGCAGGTGTCTCACCCGTGAGAAGTGGTCTACAGGAGGCAGGTGTCTCAACTTTCAGAAGTGGTCTTCATCTGGACTCAGAGATCAGGAGAGGCTGGACCCAGACTGTCGTAGTAAGAGATCATGAGAGGCTGGACCCAGACTGTCGTAGTAAGAGATCAGGAGAGGCTGGACCCAGACTGTCGTAGTAAGAGATCAGGAGAGGCTGGGCCCAGACTGTCGTAGTAAGAGATCAGGAGAGGCTGGACCCAGACTGTCGTAGTAAGAGATCAGGAGAGGCTGGACCCAGACTGTCGTAGTAAGAGATCAATCAATTTGCTCCCAATTTATTTTTACAACATTTCCTGCAGACGATCGAAATACTATAGATGGAACAATTAGCAAACGTTATCAACGAATGTATCAACATTTTCATACATAAAAAAGTAAGATTCCCAACAACTTTGAGCTCGACCTGATGATCTTGGAGATACCATCTGCCGACCTCAATGTGCAGCTATAAATTTTCTTGGCTAATGAAGGATTTAAAACCCTTATATTTCTTCATGCCAGGTGGTGGCCTGAAGGTTGGTTCATGACACTATTAAACCTTAATATACTACCCAGGTATCAGTGATTCATGAAAGTAGTAAGATTTACCACGATGTCTCGCCTAGTTGGTTCAAGCTTTACATCACTTAAATCTGCCTACATAATTTTTTCCGTAATTTTCAACTTCAAACACTATATTTTTTTTTCCTTAATACTACATTAACATTATTATTTTTTTTTATTAACACAACATTTTCATATCTAGATGCCTAATGAATTTCATCCCATAACAGCTTACTGCCCTCCCTATCAGGGTTTGGGTGTCTATAAATCACACCCAAAATTAATATGTCACGACCCTCGAGAAACTGTAGCCAAACAGATTTTGTGTCCGTTGTTTCTAATCTTATATCATGTCTAGGACTACAATTAAAATTTTCTCTGACTTACATCGTCACTCCACCACCCTTCCTGTTGACCCTATCAGTGTGGAATAGTTTATTACCCTGTATGTTCCATTCGTAAGACACTTCTCTATCTTTCAGGTTAAACCAGTCTCAGTTATAGCAATAATATCTATATTACCTGCACTTGCAAGTAGTCTTAGCTCATCTATCTTATTTCTTAGACTCCTACAATTTGTATAGTAAACCTTAAGGGAGCTAGTCACTCGTTGCCCTCTACTATCTCTCTTTGTTTGTTGAGCAATTTCTTTGCCTTTACTAGCAACTTTATTTAGAATAGTGTCTTTTAAACATATCCCTAAAGTATCCCGGTAATATCTGCTGTTTTCATCCCTAGTACTGCAGCCTGATTGTTTCCCACAAACACCCATACCTCCATAATCTATCAGTTTAAAGTCCTAGACAAGTCATCAATAACCTCCTCAATCGAATTGGCTAATGTAACCAGAATCTAGTAAAGTACTAGAAGGAAGACAGATTTAGAAAAAGTTAGGGGAAGATAGTCTAGTCACCACAGGAGGCAGCTCAGATGAAAATTCACACACACACACACACGAGCTATTAAATATCTTCACTAAATTCACCTTAAACCAGCAAATAATAGAGCCTACAAGACTATAAAATACTAACAACGACGATCTCATACGTAATATAACCGTATCAAAGATAATACACTCGGATCACAACATAAGGCAGATACAGACACGTATGCGCAGGGCTACTGACTAGCAAAATGTGGTCAGGTATGAAGGTGTCATCACAAAATTCAACTTCAGTAAGAAAAACATACAGTGGGAACATGTCAACCATGTCCTTAATGAAACAAGCTGGCAAGACATCCTAATTAACACGGATCCGAACCTTTACCTAGAAAAAAATAACTATGTAGCACTTGAGGTGTGTTCAAGGCATAATCCATTAGGAAAAGGAAAGAGAAGATATAAACTTGAAAGAGACACTAACTATACAGACGAAGACGAAGAATCACAGAGCTGGTGAGAGAGGTCAGTATATCTGAAATACGCAGGGAGACACTGGTCAGAGAAATAGGAAACATCGAACTTAATTAAGCTTAAGGAATCTTACAGGAGACAAGAATCTCAGGAAAAACTTAAAATTATCAATGAAATTGAAAGAAACCCAAAATACTTCTTCTCTTATGCAAAATCTAAGGCGAAAACAATATCCAGTACTGGACCCCCGCTTAAACAAGATCGGACCTACACAGATGACAGCAAAGAAATTAGTGAGATATTAAAGTCCCAATATGATTCAGTGTTCAGTGAGCTATTAATCAGACTCAGGGTCGACAATCTAAATTATTTTTTTATGACTGAAATTAAAAATTTTGTCTCTTCAGAAATTGTGGGGTTTTGCATACAAACAAGCAAAGCCATATAATAAGAGGACTAATAATAATTATATAATAACTGGACTTAGCTTGATGAAGTCTCCACTTTCCGCACCTTGTCTCACTCACCTAGTTGTCGACCTCCTCACTTTGTTGTCGTCCTCCTCACATTGTTGTCGACCTCCTCACTTTGTCTCACTCATCTTGTTGACCTCCTTACCTCGTTGTCGACCTCCTCATCTTGTTGTCTCACTCACCTTGTTGTCGACCTCCTCACCTTGTTGCCCACCTCCTCAACTTGTTGTCGACCTAAAGACATTGATGTCTCACTCACCTTGTTGTCTCACTCACCTTGTTGTCGTCTGCCTCACCTTGTTGTCGACCTCCTCAATTTGTTGTCTCACTAACCTTGTTGTCGACCTCAAATTATTGTCGACCTCCTCTCCTTGTTGTCGACTTCCTCACCTTGTTGTCTCACTCACCTTGTAGTCTGCCTCACTTTGTTGTCTCACTCAACTTGCTGTTGACCTCCTCACCTTCTTGTCGACTTCCTCACCTTGTTGTCTCACTCACCTTGTCGTCTGCCTCACATTGTTGTCTCACTCACCTTGCTGTCGACCTCCTCACCTTGTTGTCGACCTCCTCTCCTTCCTGTCAACCTCCTCACCTTGTTGTCTCACTCACCTTGTTGTCGACCTCCTCACCTTGTTGTCGACCTTCTCACCTACTTGTCTCACTCACCTTGTTGTCGACCTCCTCACCTTCTTGTCGACCTCCTCACCTTGTTGTCTCACTTACTTTGTTGTCGACCCCTTCTCCTTGGTGTCGACCTCATCATGCTGTCGACATCCTCACCTTGTTGTCGACCTCCTCACCTTGTTGTCGACCTCCTACCTTGTTGGAGACCTCCTCACCTTGTTGGAGACCTCCTCACCTTGTTGGAGACCTCCTCACCTTGTTGGAGACCTCCTCACCTTGTTGGAGACCTCCTCACCTTGTTGGAGACCTCCTCACCTTGCCTCACTCGCCTTGTTGTAGACCTCATCGCCTTGATGTCTCACTCCTTGTTGTCTCACTCACCTTGTTGTCGTCTGCCTCAGCTTGTTGTCGACCTCCTCACCTTGTCTCACTCACCTCCTTGTCGACCTTCTCACCTTGTTGTCTCACTCACCTCTTTGTCGACCTCCTCACCTTGTCTCACTCACCTTGTTGTCGGCCTCCTTACCTTGTTGTTGACCTCCTCACCTTGTTGTCGACCTCCTCACCTTCTTGTCCCACTCACATTGCTGTCGACCTCCTCACCTTATTGTCGTCTTCCTCACCTTATTGTCAGTCTCCTCACCAGGTTGTCTCAAACACCTTGATGTCGACCTCCTCACCTAGTTGTCTCGCTCACCTTGTTGTGTCAGTCAATTTGTTGTCGGCCTCCTCACCTTGTTGTGTCACTCATCTTGTTTTCGACCTCCTCACCTTGTTGTCGACCTCCTCACCTTGTTGTCGACCTCAAATTGTTCTGACATCTTCACCTTGTTGTCGCACCTTGTTGTCGACCTCCTCACCTTGTCGACCTTCTCACCTTGTTGTCGAACTCCTCGCGTTGTTGTCCACCTCACCTTGTTGTCGACCTTCTCACCTTGTCTCACTCACCAAGTTGTCGACCTCCTCACTTTGTTGCCGACCTCCTCACATTGTTGTCGACCTCCTCACTTTGTCCCACTCATGTTGTTGACGACCTAGTTAACTCGTTGTCGACCTCCTCATCTTGGTGTCTCACTCACCTTGCTGTCGACCTCCTCACCTTGTTGCCCACCTCCTCAGCTTGTTGTCGACCTCCTGACCTTGATGTATCACTCACCTTGTTGTCTCACCTTGTCGTCGTCTGCCTCACCTTGTTGTCGACCTCCTCAATTTGTCTCACTCACTTTGTTGTCTGCCTAAAATTGTTGTCGACCTCCTCCCCTTGTTGTCGACCTACTAACCTTGTTGTCTCACTCAGCTTGTTGTCGTCTGCCTCATATTGTCTCACTCACTTTGCTGTCGACTTCCTCACCTTGTTGTCGACCTCCTCACCTTGCTGTCAACCTTCTCACCTTGTTGTCGACCTAATCACCTTGTCTCACTCACCTTATTGTCGACCTCCTCATTTTGTTATCGACCTCCTCACTTTGTTGTAGACCTCCTCACCTTGTCTCACTCCTCGTCTTGTTGTCGACCTCCTCACCTTGATGTCTCACTCACCTTGTTAACGTCTGCCTCACCTTGTTGTCTCACTCACCTCCTTGTCGACCTTCTCACCTTGTTGTCTAACTCACCTTATTGTCGTCTGCCTCACCTTGTTTTCGACCTCCTCACCTTGTTGTCTCACCTCTTTTCGACCTTGTTGTCGATCTCGTGACCTTCGTGTCTAACTCACCTTGTTGTCGGCCTCCCTTACCTTTGTTGTCTCACCTCTATCACACTTGTTGATCGGGCCTTTTTCCTCATCACCTTGTTGTCGGCCTCCTTACCTTGTTGTCGACCTCATCAACTTGTTGTCGATCTCCTCACCTTGTTGTCCAACTCACCTTACTGTCGACCTCCTCACCTTGTTGTCGATCTCCTCACTATGTTGTCTCACTCACATTGATGTCTTCCACATCAACTAGTTGTCTCGCTCACCTTGTTGTGTCACTCAATTTGTTGTCGTTCTCCACACCTTGTGTCACTCATTTTGTTGTCGACCTCACATTGTTGTCGACCTCTTCACTTTGTTGTCTCACTCACCTTGTTGTCAACCTCCTCACCTTCTTATCGACCTCCTCACCTTGTTGTCTCTTCACTTTGTTGTCCACCTCCTCACCTTGTTGTCAACCTCATCTTGTTGTCAACCTCCTCACCTAGTTGTCGACCTCCTCACCTTTTTGTCTCACTCACCTTGTTGTCGTTTGCGTCACCTTGTTGTTCACTCACCTTGTTGTCGACATCCTCACCTTGTTGTCGACCTCTCACCCTTGCTGTCTCACTCACCTTTTGTCAACTTCACATTGCTGTCTCACTCACCTAGCTGTCGACCTCCTCACCTTGTTGTCGACCTCCTCACCTTGCTGTCTCACTCACCTTTTTGTCGACCTCCTCACCTTGTTGTCGACCTCCTCACCTTGTCGACCTCCTCACCTTCTTGTCGACCTCCTCACCTTCTTGTCGACCTGCTCACCTTCTTGTCTCACTCACCTTGTTGTCGACCTCCTCACCTTGTTGTCGACCTAATCATCTTGTTGTCGACCTCCTCACCTTGTTATCGGCCTCCTCACCTTGTTGTCTCACTCACCTTGTTGTCGACATCCTCACCTTGTTGTCGACCCCCTCACATTGTTGTCTCACTCACATTGTTGTCGACCCCCTCACATTGTTGTCTCCCTCACCTTGCTGTCGACCTCCTAACCTTGTTGTCGACATCACTTTGTTGTCGACCTCCTCACCTTGTTGTCTCACTCACCTTGTTGTCGACCTCCTCACCTTATTGTCGACCTCCTCACCTTGTTGTCGACCTCACGTTGTTGTCGACCTCCTCACCTTGATGTCTCACTCACCTTGTTGTCTCACTCACCTTGTTGTCGTCTGCCTCACCTTGTTGTCTCACCTTGTTTTCGACCTCCTCACCTTGTTGTTTGCCTCCTCACTTTGTTGTCGACCTAATCACCTTGTTGTCTCACTCACCTTATTGTCGACCTCCTCACCTTGTCGACCTCCTCACCTTGATGTCTCACTCACCTTGCTGTGACACTCACCTTGTTGAATCACTCACCTTGCTGTCGTCTGCCTCACCTTGTGGTCGACCTCCTAACCTTGTTGTCTCACTCACTTTCTTGTCAACCTCCTCATCTTGTTGTCTCACTCACCTTATTTTCGTCTGCCTCACCTTGTTTCAACTTGTTTCACTCCCCCTTTGTTGTCCTGGGAAAAATTTTTGGGGAACCCCTGGGGCCCTTTACGGTCGCCCAACTTTCCATAAAAATTTGTAAACCCTCAATTGTCGTTTCCCCCTTGTTAAGACTCCCCCAAGGAAACCCATTGAGTAACCTCCTACCAATGTTTTATTTTTTTCATAAATGGGTACCCCCACCTGGTCCAAATTTGTTGGGCCCCATCACTAGTTTTAACATATGTTAAACCAAACGGGGGGCACCTACCTTAAAAAGGGAAACTCCCCCCTGAAACCCAAAAAGGTGGGAAAGGGCCACACCAACAATCAAACAAACACATAAACCCCCAAAACAATACAAAGGGAGCCCAGAAGGACATGAAAAAAAAAAAGGGGAAAAGGGGAAAGGGACAAGGAATCAAAGGTTTTAAAAAGGAAGAAGTTTAAATTTTAGAACATGGAAACAAGGGGAAAGTGTTAAGTAGGCAATAACAGTTAGGCATAGGGAAAAGCAAAAAGGGGGGAAAACCACCTTAGTACAGCAAAGAACAGGAGGGAAAATGATCAAACGGAACCAAAATAGGTGGTCCAAAGGGAGAAATCCCCAAAAAACCTAAAAAAACAGCAAAATACTTTTTTTCACATATTATCAGGAAACTGGGCTGAAATAAGGGGAAAAACAAAGGGTCTAAAAGAAAAATAAAGGGGGAAAAAGAAATGAGGGGGGGAAGGAAGAAAAAATGGCTAAAGGGAAAGGAAACCAATGGAGAAAAAAACAAGAAAACGTAGAGAAAATCTTGCAAAACAAAAAGGGGGGGAATTCAGAGTTAATGAAAAAATCAGAGAATAAGGAAGAATGGATTTGGAACAGGAACTAAAAAAACCCGTAAAGGAAGATACAAAAATAACGAGCAGGGGGAGAAAGGGAGGACAATAAATTTTGAGAGAAAACAGCCAAGGGAAGGGAGAGAAAGGGAAAAAAGGGAGAGCAAATAAAGCCAATAAGAAAAAAAAATAAAGAACCAAACAGTCAAATATCAATCAAAAATAGAAGAGCAACCTATGAAACATGGGAAAAACAAGTTAAAAAAACCCTCATAAAAAAGGGGGCTACGGGGGATTTCCCCCATCAAAATTAAGAAGGAAGGAAGGAAAGAGGAACAAAAAGAACCAGTTAAAGGATTAATTGGGGAAAAAATTTTTCCTCAATGAGACAAACACGAAAAAAGAACAACAAATTTAAAAGGAAAACCCAGGGGAAAAGGAGAAGGACACCAAGCAACAGGATACTTGGGGGAACTTAAACCAATGCCTACAGAACCTCTCAACGTACAGAATAACAAACAAGAAATTGAAAAAAAATTAACTCCATACCCAAATGGGGTTAATTCCCCAGCCCAGAAACCCCATTTTGTCCCTGACCCCCCAACCCTCATTTTCCTCAGGGCACCCCAAATTTTAAGTTGAAAGGAAGTTAAAGGTTGTCCAAGAAGGGATACAATTTTGGGGGATGCAAAAAACCTATTGACCCCCTTTAAATTATAAACTAACAAAAACAAGTTAAGGTTAAAACCCAATTGCTTTTTTACCTTTTATGTTATAGGAAACAAGAGAACAGAGGAGGGGGAGGAGTAGCATTGCTCATAAAAGACCAGTGGAGTTTTGAGGAGATGGGAGGAATGGAAAGAAGGGAAACAGAGGGCTTCATTGTAGAACACTTCAGACTGGTGGTCAAAGGGGATGATAGCAGTGATGTAAAACCCCACCACTTAACAGCAGGAGAACAAGAGAAGAGTTGATGTGTGCAATAGGCCAATGGTGGATACACAGCTGAAGTGGCCAGGAGGGCTCATATGGGTAGGGACAAAATTGTTTATAAGGGGGATTTCAATCATAAAGAGATTGACTGGGAAAACCTGGGCACATGGGGGACCAGAAACATGGAGGGCAAAGATGTTGGAGACTGTATTGGAGAACTTCATGCATAACATGTTTGGGATAAACCAGAGAGAGAGGAGAGGAGTTTGCAGCAAGGCTGGATCTCATATTCACCTTGATAGTTCGACATAAGGGATATCACCAAGAAAGACCCCTTGGCACTAGTGATCATGATGTCCTGAGTTTTGAATATCTTGTTGATTTAACAGTGGAGAATGCAGTAGCACGAGAACAAGAGAGAAACCAAACTTCAAAAAAGGGGACTACATAGGTATGAGAAGTTTCCTGCATGAAGTGCAGTGGAAAGAGAACTAGATGGAAAGACAGTAAATGAAATAATGGAAATAGTAACCACTAAGTTTCAGGGAGGCAGAGGAAAGCTCATACCAAAGGGCAACAGAAAAATGGTGTGACCGAGTGAGCCATGGTTAATTGGAGGTGTAAAGAGGGCCAAGCAGTGTGCAGGCATGGAAAACGTATGGAGGCAAGACTCAAGAAAAAGGAGATGAGCAGAAGAACCAGAAACGAATTGCAAGGATAAGAAGAGGGCCCAAAAGGGCAATCGAGAAAGACTAGCATCAAAAGCCAATCTGAACCAAAGTTGTTATACAGTCACATAGGAAAAAACAACAGTCAAGGACCAGGTTAATCAGGCTGAGGAAAGAAGGGGGGAGCTGACGAAGAGTGACCAAGAAGTATGTGATGAACTAAACAAAAGATTAGAGAAGTATTTTACAATAGAGTCAGGAATGCTTCCAGCAAACTGTGGAAGTAGGGTGCACCAGCAGGCGCTGGACACAATACACATAACCAAGGTAGAGGTGAAGAAACTGCTAGACGAACTCGATACCTCAAAGGCGGTTGCCCCAATAACATATCTCATGGATACTGAGAGAGGGAGCAGAGGAACGTGTGTCCATTAGCAGCAAAACTTCAGTAAATCTATCGAAACAGGGCAGTTGCCTGAGGCGTGGAAGACGCACATGTAGTTCCAATTTTTTAAAAAAGGGGACAGACACAGCATTAAACTACAGACCCGTGTCACTGACTTGTATAGTATGTAAAATCATGGAAAAGATTATCAGGAGAAAAGTATGGAACACATTGAAAGATTGGGCTCATACATGACAGTCAGCATGGCTTCAGAGATGGAAATTATGTGTCACAAATTTACTTGAGTTCTACGATAAGGTAACAGAAGTAAGACAGGAGAGAGAGGGATGGGTAGATTGCATCTTTCTAGATTGCAAGAAGGATTTTGACACAGTACCACACAAGAGACTTGTGCAAAAATTAGAGGAGCAGGCAGGAATAAAGGAGAAAGTACTGCAATGGATCAGGGAATACCTGACAGGAAAGAAACAACGTGTGTTGGTACGTGCTGAAGTGTCGGAGTGGGCGAATGTGTCGAGTGGGGTTCCACAAGGGTCAGTCCTAGGCCCGGTGCTGTTTCTTGTATACTTGAATGACATGGTGGGAAGGAATAGATTCAGAAGTGTCAAATTTTTCGCTGATGATGTGAAACTGATGAGGAGAATACAAGTGGGGGAGGATCAGTTAAGATTACAAGGGGATCTGGGCAAACTACAAGTATGGTCCGACAAATGGCTCCTGGAAATTTAACCCCAGTAAGTGTAAGGTCATGAGACTGGGGAATAACAGAAGGACCGCAGAAGGAGTACAGGTTAGGAAACAACAGCTGCAAACGTCAGTTAAAGAAAAGGATCTTGGGGTAAGCATCATACCGAACATGTCCCCTGAGGCACACATCAATCAAATAACTGCTGCAGCATATGGGAGATTGGCAAACCTGAGACTGGCGTTTAGACATCTGAGTAAGGAGCCATTCACGACATTGTACACAGTGTACGTAAGGCCTATACTGGAATATGGAACCCCTCTTACACGTCAAGAAATTGGAGAAAGTGCAAAAGTTTGCAGCACGATTAGTCCCGGAACTGAGGGGTATGTCTTACGAGGAGAGGTTAAGGGAACTCAACCTGATGACACTAGAGGATAGGAGGGATAGAGGGGACATGTAAAAAAACGTATAAAATACTAAGAGGCATTGACAACGTGGACAAGGATCGAATGTTTCAGAGATGGGATACAGAAACAAGGGGACACAAAAGGAAGCTGAAAACCCAGATGAGTCATAGGGATGTTTGGAAGTATTTCTTTAGTCTTAGAGTTGTCAGGAACTGGAATAATCTGGAGAGTGAAGTAAATGGGAAACAAATTCCATAAATAGCTTTAAGAAGAGGTATGACAAATATCATGGAGCAGGGAGAGAGTGAATTAGTATCGACCAATTTAAGAGGCCCGGGGGAGGAGCTATGAATCGACCCCTGCAAAACCCCATAAGGTGAGTTACATATAGGTGAGTACACCACACACACACCCCACACACACACAACACACACACCACACACACACACCACACACCACACACCACACCACACCACACACACACACACACCACACACACACACACACACACACACACACACATACACACACTCACACTCACACAGACCCCGCAAAACACAGTGTTGGTGAGGAAACTGAAGCTATGGTACTCCATAGCTGATGGAATAATGAATGAGTTGGAGTAGTGGCATTAAAGACTCAAAGAGGCATCACCGGACATCATAGCTCTCACTGAAACTAAGGTCAAGGGGATGATAACAGATGCCATCATTCCAATGGGATATCAGATCCTGAGGAAAGACAGAAGTAACAGACGGGGTGGAGGAGTGGCACTACTGATCAAAAGCCAATGGAATTTCAATGAGATGGAGAGAGAAGACAGAGGAGAAAAAAGAGACTACATAATAGGAATGCTTTAGTCCAGATGTCCCAAGGTGGTAATTGCAGTGATGTATAACACACCACAGACCAGTAGGATGCCAAGGCAAGATTATGATGAGAGTAATAGAGTGATGGTTGAGACACTGGCTGAAGTGGCCAGACGGGCTCATGCAAGCAACAGATCATGGGTGACTTCAACCACAAGGAAATCGATTGGGAGAACTTGGAGCCACATGGGGGCCAAGAAACGTGGAGGGCTAAGATGATGGATGTGATACTGGAAAACCTCATGTACCAACACGTAAGGGACACTACCAAAGAGAGAGAGCAGACGATGAACCAGGGAGACTGGACCGAGTATTCACCTTGAGTAGCGCAGATATTGGGGACATCACATATGAAAGTCCCCTCGGGGCCAATGATCATGTGGTTCTGAGCTTTGAATACGTAGTAGAGTTACAGGTATAGGGGAAGCAGGAAGGTTTGGATGAATGAAGCCAAACTACAAGGGGACTAAGCAGGCATAAAGAACTTCCTGAACGGGGTTCAGGGGAACAGAGAACTGGCAGGGAAGTCAGTAAACGAGATGATGGAATATGTGGCAACAGTATGCAAGGAAGCTGAGGAGAGGTTTGTACCCAAGGGTAACAGGAATAACAAAAAGCCAGAATGTGCCTATGGTTCACCCAATGGTGCAGGGAGGCCAAAACCAAGTGTGCTAGGGAATGGAAGAAGTATAGAAGCCAAAGGACTCAGGAGAATAAGGAGAGCAGTCATAGAGCCAGAAATGAATATGCACAGGTAAGAAGGGAGGCTCAAAGTCAATACGAGAATGACAAAGCAGCGAAAGCCAAATCTGACCCGAATCTGTTGTACGGCCACATCAGGAGGAAAACAAGGACCAGGCAATCAGGCTGAGGAAGGAAAGACGGGAGGTCACAAAAAATGACTGCGAAGAATGTGAGAAGCTCAACATGAAATTCAAAGAAGTGTTAACAGAGGAGACAGAAGGGACCCCCAGAAAGTGGTGTACACCATCAAGTGTTGGACACAATACAATACAACCGAGGAAGAAATGAAGAGGTTGCTAAGTGAGTTAGATACCTTAAAGGCAATGGGGCCGGTTAACATCTCTCCAAGGGTCCTGAGATAGGGAGCAGAGGCGCTTTCTGTACCACTAACAACTATCTTCAACACATCAGTCGAAACAGAGCGACTACTGGTAGCATGCAAGACAGCAAATTTAATCCCAATTTTTAAAAAAGGAGACACACACGAAACATTAAACTACATACCAGTGCCACTGACATGTATAGTATGTAAGGTCATGGAGAAAATTATCAGGAAAAGAGTGGTGGGGAACCTAGAAAGGAATGAGCATATCAACGACATCCTGCACGGTTTCAGGGACTGGAAATCCTGTGTCAAAACGTACTAGAGTTCTATGACAGGGTGATGGCTGTAAGACAAGAGAGAGATGGGTAGGTATACTGCATTACCTTGGATTGTAAGATGGCGTTTGATGCAGTTCCACACAAGAGATTAGTGCAAAAGCTGGAGTACCAGGCAGGGATAACAGGGAAGGCACGACAATGAATCAGGGAATAACTGTCAGAAAGACAACAGCGAGTCATGGTACGTGGCGAGGTGTCAGAGTGAGCGCCTGTAACGAGCGGGGTGCCACAAGGATCAGTCCCAGGACCGGTCCTGTTTCTGGTATTTGTGAACGACATGACGGAAGGACTAGACTCCGAAGTGTCCGTGTTTGCGGATGACGTGAAATTGATGAGAAGAATTCAATTGGACAAGAACCAGGCTGAACTACAGGGATATTTAAACAGGCTGCCGCTTGTCCAGAAAATTGAGTTCCTGGAAGTATTCAGCCCCACCAAATAAGACAATGTCATTGAAGTTGGGGATGGACAAGAAGACAAGACGGGTTACAATATTGGGAGCCTGAGACTACAAACTCACTAAAGGAATAAGGATCATTTTGGGGGTGAGTATAAACACCGGGTACATTCCTGAATGAATCAACCCAACTAAATGCTGCGCAACAGGTGCCCGGGCAAACTTAAGAAGAGCATTCAACATATAAACTAGTCATTCAGCACCCTGTTTACACTGTGTTACGTTAGGCCCCATATGGAGTATGCAGCCGCAGTTTCGAACCATCCACCTAGCCAAGTATGAGTTTCGGAAACCTAGAAAAAAAAGTGCAAATGTTTGCCAATATGACTAGTCCCGGAGCTACAGTAGGGCGGCTATGGGAAATCGACTTGACAACACTGGAAGTCAGGAGAGAATAAAAAAAAGGGACAGGATATGATATGATAACGACAAATAAAAAAATCTGAGAGGAAATTGAAAGCGTGGACAGGACAGGCATGTTAGAGATGGGACACAGCAAACAAACGGGTCAATGTTGGAAGTTGAAGAACTCAGATTAACGTTCAGTGTGGGAAGGGGAGTGGGTATTGTAAAGTGTTTATGTGGGGGGAGGGGGAGGTATGTCAGTGGTGTGTGTGTTGTGTGTGAGGGGCGGGGTGTGTCACTGTATGGAGAAAGGGAATGGGAGAGTTATCAATGTGTGGGAGGGGGGCGGAATGTTCACAAAGTGTGTGGGAGAGGGGCGGGGTATGATAAGTGTGTGGGAGAGGGACGGGGTATGCTGTGTGTGGGAAAGAATCTGGTGGCAAGTCAGAGTTGTGTCGGAGAGGCGGAATTGGTTATGTGTTTTGTGTGGGAGACGGGCAAAGACAGGGTATGTCTCCGTGTGTGGGAGAGGGGGGGGTATATCAGAGTGTGGAAGAGAGGGCGAAAATATGTCAGTGTGTGCAGAGAGGGGCAGGTTTTTGTCAGTATGTTGGGAGAGGCGGGTATGTCAGTGTGTGGGAGAGGGGTCGGGGGTAAGTCAGTGTGAGGTGGAGATGGGCAGTGTATGTCAGGTGTGGGAGAGGGGCAGTGAATGGTTCAGAGTGGACGGAGAGGGGCGGGGTATGTCAGTGTGTGGGAGAGGGTTCGTGTTATGTCAGTGGTGGGGAGAAGAAAGGCCAGTGTATGTCAGTGTGTGGGGAGAGGGGCAGTGTATGTTCAGTGTGTGGAGAGGGGCAGGGTTATGTCAGTGAGTGGGAGAGGGGCAGTGTATGTCAGTGTGTGGGAGAGGGGGACGGGGTATGTCAGTGTGTGGGAGAGGGGCAGTGTAATGTCTAGTGTGAGGGAGGGGCGGAGTATGTCAGTGTGGGGGGAGAGGGGCTGGGGTATCGTCAGTTTGGGGGAGAGGGCAGTGTATGCAGTGTGTGGGAGAAGGGCAGTGTTTGTCAGTGTGGGGAGAGGGAGGGGTTTACTGTCAGTGTGTGGGAGAGGGCAGTGTATGTCAGTGTGTGGGAGAGGGGCAGTGAATGTCAGAGTGAGGGAGAGTGGCGGGGGTATGTCAGTGTGTGGGAGAGGGATCAGGTATGTCAGTGTGTGGGAGAGGGGCAGTGTAGTCAGGTGTGTGGGGAGAGGGCGGGGTTTATGTCAGTGTGTGGAGAGGGGGCAGTGGTATGTCAGTGAGTGGGAGAGGAGGCAGTGGTATGTAAGTGTGCGGGATAGTGGCAGTGAATGTCTGTGTGTGGGATAGGGGAGTGTATGTCAGGTGTGGGAGAGGGGCGGGGTATTATGTACAGTGTGTGGGGAGGGAGGGGCTGTGTATTTCATGTGTGGGGAAGGGGCAGTGTATGTCAGTGTGTGGGAAGAGGGGCAGTGTTATGTCAGTGTGTGGGAAATGGGCAAGGGTAGTGTCAGTCGATGTGGGGAGAAGGGGCAGTGTCTTTTGTCAGTGTGTGGGAGAGAGCCGGGTATGTCAGGTTGTGGGAGATAGGCTGTGTATGTCAGTCGTGTGGTGAGAGAGGAGCAGTGTATGTACAGTGTGTGGGTGAGGTGGCAGTGTATATGTTCAGTGTGTTGGGAGGGGGCTGGGGTATGTCAGTGTGTTGGAGAGGCAGTGTTTGTCAGTTTGAGGGGTGGGGGGCGGGATTATGTCAGTGTGTGGGAGTAGGTTGCTGTGTATGTTCAGTGTGTGGGAGAAAGGCAGTGTATGTCAGTGCTGTGGGAGAAGGGGCAGTGTATGTCAGTGTGTGGGGAGTAGGGGGCGGTTGTATGTATGTGTGGGGGAGAGGGGCGGGGTTGTCAGCGTGTGGGAGAGGGGCAGTGTATGTCAGTGCTGTGGATAGGGGCAGTGTATGTCAGTGTGTGGGAGAGGGGCGGGGTATGTCTGTGTATGGTGAGGGCAGTGTATGTTAGGTGTGGGAGCGGAACAGTTATGTCAGTGTGTGGATAGGGTGCCCAGCCCCAAGTGACCCCCAGTGAAGTCCAGTGTGTGGAGAGGGGAGTGTATGTCAGTGTGTGGGAGAGGGGCGGGTTATGTCATGTGAGTGGTAGAGGGGGCTGTGTAAGTCAGGTGTGTGGGAGAGGGGCGGGGGTATGTCAGTGTGTGGGGGAGAGGGGCAGTGTTTGTAGTTTGAGGGAGTGGGCGGGGTATGTCAGCTGTGTGGGAGAGGGGGCAGTGTATGTCAGTGTGTGGAGAGGGCAGACTGTATGTCAGGTGAGGGAGAGGGGAAGAGTATTCATCAAGTTGTGGGAAGAGGGGCAGGGTTATGTCAGTGCTCTGGGGGAGAGGGGCCGTGTATGTCAGTGTGTGGAGATGGGGCCGGTTACGTCAGTGTGTGAGAGAGGGGGCAGTGCATGTCAGTGTATGGACGAGGGGCGGTGTATGTCAGTGTGGGGGAGAGGTGCGGGTCTAATGTAGCGTGTGGAGAGGGGCAGTGTTGTCAGTGTGTGGGAAAGGGCAGTGTATGCCAGTGTGCGGGTGAAGGGCTGTGTATGTCAGTGTGTGGGAGAGGGGCGGGGTTTATGTCGTGTGTGGAGAGGGGCGGGGGTATTCCGTGTGTGGGAGATGGGCGGGGTATGTCAGTGTGTGGGAGAGGGGCGGGGGTTGTCACAGTGTGTGGGAGAGGGAGGTATGTCAGTGTGTGGGAGGAGGGGTTTGGGTTTATGTCAGTGTGTGGGAGAGGTTGCAGTGTATGTCAGTGTGTTTGGAGAGGGGCAGGGTATGGTCAGTGTATTGGGAAGGGGGCAGTGCCCACAAAATACCAATTTGTCAGTGTGTGGGAGAGAGGCGGGGTATGTCAAGTGTGTGGGAGTGGGGCAGTGTATGTCAGATGTGTGGGAAGAGGGGCACAGGTATGTCAGTTGTGTGAGACTGAGAAGCAGTGTATGTCATGTGTGTGGGAGAGGGGCGGGGTATTGTTCCAGTGTGTGGGAGAGAGGCAGTGTAATGTCCAGTGTGGGGAGAAGGGCGGGGTTAGCTATGTCAGTGTGTCGGGTGAGGGGCGGGGTATGTCAGTGTGATGGGAGAGGGGGCTGTGTATGATCAGTGAGTGGGAGAAAAGGCGGGGTATGTCAGTGTGTGGGAGAGGGGCGGGTATGTAGTGTTGTGGGAGAGGGGCGGGGTATGTCATGTGTGGGAGAGGGCGGGGTATGACAGTGTGTGGGAGAGGGGGCGGTGTATGTCAGTGTGTGGCAGGGGGCTATCTTTGGAATGTCAGTGTGTGGAAGAGGGGCAGTGTACGTCAGTGTGGGGAGAGGGGGCAGTGTATGTCTGTGTGTGGAAGAGGGGAAGTGTATGTCAGTGTGTGGAGAGGGGCGGGGTATGTCTGCTGATGTGGAGTGGTGCCAGTGTATGTCAGTGTGTGGGACGAGAGGGGCATGTATAGTCAGTGTGTGGGAGAGGGGCAGGGTATGTCAGTGTGTGGGAGAGGGGGGCAGTTATGTCAGTGTGTTGGAGACGGGGCAGTGTTGTAGTGTTTGGAGAGGGGCAGTGTATGTTCTGTGTGTGGGAGAATAGGTCGGGGTATGTAGTCTTGTGGGAATGGGGCGGGGTATTGTCAGTGTGTGGGAGAGGGGCGGGGGGTATGACAGTGTGTGCGGAGAGGGGCGGGGTATGTTCAGTGTGTGGGAGAGGGCAGTGAATATCAGGTGTGGGAGAGGGGCAGTGTATGTCAGTGTGTGGGAGAGGGGCCAGTGTATGTCAGTGTGTGGGAGAGAGGGGCAGTGTATGTCAGTACTGTGGGAGAGGGGCGGGGTTATGTCAGTGGTGGGAGAGGGGCGGGTTTATATAAGTGTGTGGGAGAGTGGAGAGGGTATGAGTGTGTGAGAAGAGGGGACAGTGTATGTCAGTGTGTGGGAGAGGGGCACGTGTATGTCAGGTGTGTGGAGAGGGGGCGGGGTATGGTCAGTGTTGTGGGAGAGGGGCAGTGTGTATGTCAGAGTTGTTGGAGAGAAGAAGGGAGTTGTTATGTCAGTGTGAGGTAGCGGGGAGGGGTAGCTCGTGTGGGGACGAGGGGCGGGGTATGTCAGTGTGTGGCAGAGGGGCGGGGTATGTCAGTTGTGTGGGAGAGGGGGCAGTATATGTCGTGTTTGGACGAGCAGGGGAGTGTATGTCAGTGTGTGGGAGAGGGGAGTTTTTTTTTAGGGTATGTCAGTGTGTGGGATAAGGGGCGGGGTATGCTCAGTGGTGTGGGGAGGGGCGGGGTATGTCTTCGTGCGTGGGAGAGAGGGCAAGGTGTTTATCCAGTGTGTTGGAGAGAGGGCAGTACTATGTCAGTGTGTGGGAGAGGGGCGGGGTATGTTCAGTGTGTGGGGAGAGGGGCGGGTATGTCACGTGTGTGGGAGTTGGAGGGGTATGTCGTGAGTGGGAGAGGGGTGGGGAATGTCAGTCGTGTGGGGAGAGGGCGGGGTATGTCAGTGTGTGGGAGATCGGCAGTGTATGTCAGTATGTGGCGAGAGGGGCGGGGGTTATGTCAGTGTTTGGGAGAGGGGGGGGTATGTCAGTGTTTGGGAGAGGGGCAGGGTTATGTCAGTGTGTGAAGAGAGGGCGGCAGGGGTTGGGTATGTCAGTGTTGTGGGAGAGGAGGCAAGGGTATGTCAGTGTGTGGGTGACGGGCGGGGTATGTCATTGTGTGGGAGGGGGCAGTGTATGTCAGTGTATGTGGGGCAGAGGGGCAGGGTATGTCAGTGTGTGGGAGAGGGGCGGGGGTGCGGTATGTCAGTTGTTTGGAGTGAGGGGCTGGGTATGTCAGTGTTTGCGGAGAGGCAGTGTATGTCAGCGTGTGGGGAGAGGGGCGGGTATGTCAGTGTGTGGGAAGAGGGTGCAGTGTATGTCAGTGTGTTGGAGAGGGGGCCAGTGTATGTCAGTGTGTGGGAGAGGGGCAGTGTAGTCAGTGTGTGGGAGAAAGGCGGGGTATATGTCAGTGTGTGGGAAAACGGGCGGGGTATGTCAGTGTGTGGGAGAGGGGGGGGTATTGCAGTGTGTGGCGAGAGGGGCGGGGTATGTCAGTGTGTGGGAGAGGGCAGGCAGTTGTATATCAGTGTGTGGGGAGAGGGGCAGTGTATGTCAGTGTGTGGGAGCGGGGAGTGTATGTCAGTGTGTGGAGAGAGAGGGGCAGTGTATATCAGTGTGTGGAGAGGGGGGGGGTATGGCAGGCTTTGGGAGAGGGGCAGTGTATGTCAGTGTGTGGGAGAGGGGGCTGGGTTATGTCAGTGTGTGGGAGAGGGGCGGGGTTATATAAAGTGTGGTGGGAGTGTGGCGAGGGTATGAGTGTGTGAGTAGGGGCAGTTGTATGGTCAATGTCGTGGGACGAGGGCAGTGTATATCGTCGTGTGTGGTGGAGAGGGGCGGGGTTAATGTCAGTGTGTGCGGAGAGGGGCAGTGTATGTCTGTGTGTTGGTGAAGGGCGTGTGTTATGTCAGTCAGTGAGGGTAGAGGGGCAGGGAGTATCTCGGTGGTTTGTGGGAGAGGGGCGGGATATGTCCAGTGTGTGGCAGAGGGGCGGGGGTATGTCATGTGTGTGGGAGAAGTGGCAGTATATGTCAGCTGTTTGGGAGAGGGGCAGTGTGTGTCATGTGTGGGAGAGGGGAGGTGTATGTCAGTGTGTGGAAAGGGGCGGGGTATGTCAGTGTGTGGGGAGAGGGCGGGGTATATCAGTGCCCGTGGGAGAGGGGCACGGCGTGGATATCAGTGTGTGGGAGAGGCGGCACAGTTATGTCAGTGTGTGGGAGAGGGCGGGGTTTTGTCAGTGTGTGCGAGAAGGGGCGGGGTATGTCAGTGTGTCGGAGATGGGCGGGGTATGTCAGTGTGTGGGAGAGGGGGCGGGGAATGTCACGTGTTCGGGGGAGGGCGGGTATGTCGTGTGGGGCGAGATCGGCAGTTCGTATGTCAGTATGTGGGAGAGGGGCTGGGGGTATGGTCAGTGTTTGGGAGATGGGCTGGGATTCAGTGTTTGGGAGAGGGGCCAGGGTATGTCAGTGTGTATGGGGATCGGCAGTGTATGTTCAGTATGTGGGAGAGGGGCGGGTGTATTTCTGTTTGGGAGAGGGCGGGGTATGTCAGTGTTTGGGAGAGGGGCAGGGTATGTCAGTGCTGTGGGAGAGAGATGTGCAGTGTTATGGTCAGGGTGTGGGAGAGGGGCAGGGTATGTCAAGTGTGTGGGAGAGGGCGCCGGCGGTATGTCATTGTGTGGGAGAGGGGCTGTGTTGTCAGTGTGTGGGATGAGCGGGCAGGGTATGTCAGTGTGTGGGAAGAGGGGCGGGGGTATGTCGTGTTTGGGAGAGGGGCTGGGTATGTCAACGTGTTGTGGGAGAGGGGCAGTTTTATGTCAGTGTGTGGGAGAGGTGCGGGTATGTCAGTGTGGTGGGAGAGGGGTGGTGGTATGTGAGAGTGTGGGAAGGGGAGGGGAGATGTCCAGTGTTGTGGGCAGAGGGCGACAGGGTTATGTAGAGTGTGGGAGGGGGGCGGGGTATGTCAGTGTGTGGGAGGAGGGCAGTGTATGTCAGTGTGTGGGAGAGAGGCAGGGTATGTCAGCGTGTGGGAGAGGGGCGGAGTATGTCAGTTGTGTGGAGAGAGGGCAGGGTATGTCCGAACCCCCCCCCCCACCCCCCCCCCCCCCCCCCCCCCCTCTTGGAGAGGGGGCAGTGATTATGTCAGTGTGTGGTGAGAGGGGCAGTTATGTCTTGTGAGTGGGAGAAAGGCGGGTTATGTCAGTGTCTCGCGGAGAAAGGCGGGGTATTCAGTGTGTGGGGAAAGGGCGGGGTATGTCAGTGTGTGGGAGAGGGGCGGGGTCAAACTATGACAGTGTGTGGGAGAGGGCGGGGTATCTAGTCGTGTGTGGTAGAGGGGCAGTGTATATCAGTGTGTGGGGAGAGGCAGGGTATGTCAGCGTGTGGGAGGAGGGGCGAGTAATGTCTGGTGTGAGGGAGGGGGCAGTGTAGTCAGTGTGTGGGAGAGGGGCGGGGTATGTCAATGTCCTTGTGGGAGGGGGGCAGTGTATTCCATTGTTGTTGGGGAGAGGGCAGTGTTTGTCAGTGTGTGGGAGCGGAGAGGGGCAGTGTATGATCGGTGTGTGGGAGAAATGGGGGGTATGTCAGTGTGTGGGAAAGGGCGGGGGTATGTCAGTGTGGGGAGAGGGGCGGGGTATATGACAGGTTTTTGTGTGGGAGAGGGGCCGGGGTATGTCAGTGTGTGGGAGGAGAAGTGGCTGTGTATATATCAAGTGTGTTATGGGAGCCGGGGGGCTGTGTATGTCAGTGTGTGCGGAGAGGGGCGTGTATGTCACAGTGTGTGGGAAGGGGGCAGTGTATGTCAGATATGTGGGAGAGGGGGCGGGGCTATGTCAGTTGTGTAGGTAGAGGGGCGGGTTATATAAGTGTGTGGGAGAGTGGCGAGGGTATGAGTGTAGTGAGAGAGGGGCAGTGTTATGTCAGTGTGTGGGAGAGGGGCAGTGTATGTCAGTGTGTGGGAGAGGGGCGGCGGTATTGTCAAGCTGGTGGGAGAGGGGCAGTGTATGTCAGAGTGTTGGAGGAAGGGCAGTGTAGTTCAGTGTGAGGTCAGAGGGGAGGGGTATCTCAGTGTGGGGGAGAGGGGCGGGGTATGCAGTGTGTGCAGAGGGGCGGGGTTTGTCAGGTGTGTGGTGTGAGGAGGCAGTGGGCAGTATATGTCAGTGTTTGGAGATGGGAGAGGGGGCAGTGATATGTCAGTGTGTGGTGGAGAGGGGGAGTGTTATGTCAGTGTGTGGGAAGGTGGCGGGGTATGTCAGTGATGTGGACGAGGGGCGGGGTAGGTATGTCAGTGCGTGGGAGATGAGGGGCAGTGTATATCAGTGTGTGGAGAGAGGGCCAGTATAAGTCAGTTTGTTTTTGTGTGGGAGAGGGGCGGGGTATGTCAGTGTGTGGGGAAGAGGGGCGGGTATGTTTCAGTGTGAATGTGGGAGATGGGAGGTATGTCAGTGTGTGGAGAGTGGTGGGGAATGTCAGTTGTTTGGGAGAGGGGCCGGGGTGTCAGTGTGTGGTAAGATCGCGCAGGTGTATGTCAGTATGTGGGACCGTAGGAGAGGGCCGGGGGATATGTCACAGTGTTTGAGAGAAGGGGCGGGGTATGTCAGTGTTGGGAGAGGGGCAGGTGTCTATGTCAGTGTGTGGAGAGGGGCAGTGATGTCAGTGTCGGTGGGAGAGGGGCTCGGGATGTCAGAGTGTGGGAGAGGGGCGGGGATTATATTCATTGTTTGGGAGAGGTGGCAGTCGTATGATCAGTGTGTGGGGAGAAGGGGCAAGGTATGTCTGTGTGTGGGAGAGGGGCGGGGGTATGTCAGTGTTTGGGGAGGGGCTCGCGGTATGGTCAGTGTGTGGGAGGGGGCAGGTATGTCAGCGTGTGGGAGAGGGGCGGTGTATGTCAGTGTGTGGGAGAGGGGCAGTGTATGTCAGTGTGTGGGAGAGGGGCAGTGTATGTCAGTGTGTGGGAGAGGGGCAGTGTATGTCAGTGTGTGGGAGAAAGGCGGGGTATGTCAGTGTGTGGTATCGGGCGGGGTATGTCAGTGTGAGGGAGAGGGGCGGGGTCATGGACAGTGTGTGGGAGAGGGGCGGGGTATGTCAGTGTGTGGGGAAGAGGGGCCGTGTATATCAGTTTGTGGGAGAGGGGCCAGTGTATGTCAGTGGGTGGGAGAGGGAAGTGTATGTCAGTGTGTGGGAAGAGGGGCAGTGTATATCAGTGTGTGGGAGAGGGGCGGGTTGTCAGTGTGTGGGAGAGGGGAGTGATATGTCAGTGTGTGGGAGAGGGGCGGGGTATGTCAGTGTTGTGGGGAGAGGGGCGGGTATATAAGTGTGTGGGGAGAGTGGCGAGGGTATGAGTGTGTGAAAGAGTGGGCTGTGTAGTCAATGTGTGGGAGAGGGGCAGTGTATGTCAGGTGTGTGGGGAGTAGAGGGTGCGGGGTATTCAGTTGTGTGGAGAGGGCAGGTATAGTCAGTGTTTTGGAGAAGGGCTGTGTAATGTCAGTGTAGAGGTAGAGGGAGTGGGGTATCTCAGTGAGTGGGAGAGGGGCGGGGTATGTCCGTGTGTGGCAGAGGGGCGGGTTATGTCAGTTGTGTGGGAGAGTGGCAGTATATGTCAGTGTTTGGGAGAGGGGCCAGAGTATTGTCAGTGTGTTGGGATGAGGGAGAGGTGTATGTCAGTGTGTGGGGAAAGGGGCGGGGTATGCAGTGTGTAGGGAGAGGGCGGGGGTATATCAGTGCGTGGGAGAGGCGGCAGTGAATATCAGTGTGTCGGCGAGAGGGGCAGTATATGTCAGTGTGTGGGAGAGGGCGGGTATGTACAGTGTTGTGGGAGAGAGGGGAGGGGTCATGTCCAGTGCTGTCGGAGATGGGCGCGGGTATGTCAGTGTGTGGGAGGGGGGCGGGGAATGTCAGTGTGTGGGAGAGGGGCGCGGTATCGTCAGTGTGTGGAGATCGGCAGTGTATGTCAGTAGTGGGAGAGGGGCGGCGGGTATGTCAGTGTTTGGACTGAGAGGGGCGGGGTAATGTCAGTGTTTGGGACAGGGGAAGCGTATTATGTCGTTTGTGGGGAGATCGGCAGTGTATGTCAGTATTGGGAGGAGGGCGGGGTATGTCAGTTGTTTGGTGGAGAGGGGCGGGGTTATGTCAGTGTTGTGGGAGAAGTGGGGCAGGGTATGTCAGTGTGTGGAGAGGTCGGACAGTGTATGTCAGTGCTGTGGGAGAGGGGGCAGGGTAGGTCAGTGTGTGGAGAGAGGGGCGAGGGTATATGTCATTGTGTGGGAGAGGGGCAGTGTATGTCAGTGTGTGGGGGTGAGGGGCTGGGTATGTCAGTGTGTGGGAGGGGGCGGGGTTATGTCAGTTTTGGGAGAGGGGCTGGGTATGTCAGGTGTGTGGGAGAGGGGCAGGGTATGTCAGTGTGTGGGAGAGGTGCAGGAGTTATGCTCAGTGTGTGGGAGAGGGGTGGGGGTATGTGAGAGTGTGAGGAGAGGGGGGGGTATGTCGTGTTTGGGGAGAGGGAAGGGTATGTCAGTGTGTGGGAGAGAGGGGGGGTCTGTCAGTGTGCTGCGAGCGAAGAGGGGCAGTGTATGTCAGTGTGTGGCGAGAGAGGCAGGGTATGTAGCGTGTGAGAGGGGCGGAGTATGTCAGTGTGTGGGAGGGGCAGTGTATGTCAGTGTGTTGGAGAGGGGCAGTGTTGTCAGTGTGTGGGAGAGGGGCAGGGCAGTGTATGTCAGTGATGGGAGGAAAGGCGGGTTATGTCAGTGTTCGGAGAAAGGCGGGGTATATCAGTGTGTGAGGAAAAAGGGGCGCGGGTATGTTCAGTGTGTGGAGAGGGCGGGGTATATGACAGTGTGTGGGAGCGAGTGGGGCGGGGTATGTCAGTGTGTGGTAGAGGGGCAGTGTTATCAGTTGTGTGGGGTAGAGGGGCAGTGTATGTCGTGTTTGTCGCGAGAGGGACAATGTATGTCAGGTGTGTGGGAGAGAGGCAGTGTATGTCAGTGTGTGGGAGAGGGGCGGGGTATGTTCCAGTGGTGCTGGGAGAGGGGCTAGTGTATGTCAGTGTGTGCGACGGAGAAGGGCGGGGTGTATGTCAGTGTGTGGGAGAGGGGGGGTATATCAGTGTGTGGGTGAGTGGCGAGGGTAATGAGTGTTGTGAGGAGAGGGGCAGTGCTTATGTCGTGTTGTGGGAGAGGGGCAGTGTATGTCTGTTGTGGTGAGAAGGACAGTGTATGTCAGTGTGAGGTAGAGGGGAGGGGTATCTCTGCTGTGTGGAGAGGAGCGGGGTATGTCAGTGTGTGGGAAGAGGGGCGGGGTATGTCAAGTGTGGGGAGAGGGGCAGTATATGTCGTGTTTGGCGGAGAGGGGCAGTAATGTCCATTGTTGTGGGAGAGGGGCAGCGTTTGGTCAGTTTGAGGGAAGAGGCGAGCGGGGTATGTCAGTGGTGGGGGGAGGAGAGGGGGCGGGGGTATTTCTGGTGTCGGGAGAGGGGGAAGTGTATGCTGTGTGTGGGAGAGGGCAGTGTGTATGTCAGTGTGTGGAGAGGTGCGGGGTATGTCAGTGTGAGGAGAAGGGGCAGTGTATGTAGTGTGTGCGGGAGAGGGGCAGTCGAATTCAGGAGTTGGGGAGAGTGGCGGGGTATGTCAGTTGTGTGGGAGAGGGACAGTGTATGTCACTGTGTGGGAGAGGGGCAGTGTATGTATCGTGTGTGGGAGAGGGGCTTGGATATGTCAGGTGTGTGGGAGAGGGGCGTGTATGTAAGTGTATTTGTGGTGAGAGGGGCAGTGTATGTCAGGTGTGGGTAGGGCAGTGTATGTCAGTGTGTGGGAGAGGGGAGTGTATGACAGTGTGTGGGATTGGGATTGGGGCATGTGTTGATATGTCAGTGTGTGCGTGAGGAGGGGCGGGGTATGTCAGTTGTCGGGAGAGGGGCTCCGGTATGACAGTGTGTGGGGGAGAGGGGCTGTGTAGTTCAGTGTGTGGGATGAGGGGCCAGTGTTATGTCAAGATGTGTGGGAAACATGGGAAGTGTATGTCAGTGTGTGGGAGAGGGCGGCAGTGTATGTCAGGTCTGTGGGAGAGAGCCGGGGATGTCAGTGTTGTGGGAGATAGGCAGTGTATGACGTGTGTGGGAGAGGAGGCGTGTATGTCAGTGTGTGGGAGAGGGGCAGTGTTTGTCAGTGTGTGGCGAGAGAGGCAGGGTATGGTCATGTGTGGGAAGGGGCAGTGTTTGTCAGTTTGAGGGAAGAGGGGCGGTGGTATAGTCAGTGCTGTGGAGAGGGGGCAGTGTTTGTCAGTGTGTGGAGTAAGGCAGTGTATGTCAGTGTGGGGGAGAGGGCAGTGTATGTCAGTGTGTGGGAGAGGGACAGGTATGTCACGTGAGTGGGAGAGGGCAGTGTATGTCAGTGTGTATGAGAGGGGCGGGGTATGTCAGTGTGTGGAGAGGGCAGTTGTATGTCAGTGTGGTGGAGAAGAGGAGCGGTGTATGTCAGTGTGGGGGAGAGGGGCCGGGGTATTGTTCCAGCGTGTTGTGAAGCGGTGAGAGGGGCAGTGTATGTCTATGTTAGGGAGACGGGGCAGTGTATGTCAGTGTGTGGGATGAGGGAGCGGGTGTTATGTCAGTGTATTGGAGAGGGGCAATTGTATGTTAGTGTGTGGGAGAGGGGTACAGTGTTGTAGTGTGTGGGATAGGGGCAGTGAATGTCAGTGTGTGGGAGAGGGGCAGTGTATGTCAGTTGTGTGGGAGATGGGCGGGTTATCGTCAGTGCGTGGTAGAGGGGCTGGTGTAAGTCAGGTTGTGTGAGAGAGGGGCAGTGTATGTCAGGTATTGTGGTGCGAGAGGGGCAGTGTATGTCAGTTGTTGTGGGAAAGGCGGCGGTAGTCAGTGTGTGGGAGAGGGGGCGGGGTTATATCAGTGTGTGGGAGAGAGGTGGCAGTGTTGTCAGTTTTGAGGGTGATGGGCGGGGTATGTCAGTGTGTGGGAGAGGGCAGTGTATGTCAGTGTGTGGGAGGGGCAGTGTATGTCAGTGTGTGGGAGAGGGGGGAAAGTGTATGTCAGTGTGTGGGAGAGGGGCAGGGTATGATCCAGTGTCTGGGAGAGGGCAGTGTATGTCAGTGTGTGGAGAGGGGCGGTTACTACGGTCAGTCGGCTGGAGAGGGGCAGTGCATGTCAGTGTGTGGGAGAGGGGCGGTGTATTGTCAGCACTGTGGGGAAGAGGTGCGGGGTATGTAGCGTGTGTGGAGAGGGGCAGTGTATGTCAGTGTGTGGAGAGGTGGGGCAGTGTATGTCAGTGGCGGGAGAGGGGGCTGTGTAGGTTCAGTGTGTGGGAGAGGGGCGGGTATGTCAGTGTTGGGAGAGGTGGCGGGGTTTGTCAGTGTGTGGGAGGAGGGCGGGGTATGTTCAGTGTGTGGGAAGAGAGGGGCGGGGTTTGTCAGTGTGTGGGGAGTGGGGAGAGTAGGAGTATGTCAGTGATGTGGGAGGGGGTGGGGTTTGTTCAGTGTGTGGGAGACGGTTGCAGTGTATGTCAGTGTGTGGGAGAGGGCAGGGTATGTCAGTGTATGGGAGCGGTGCAGTGTTTGTCAGTGTGTGGGAGAGGGGCGCTGTAGTCAGCGTGTGGAGAGAGGGGCAGTGTATTGTCAGTGTGTGGGAAGAGGTGGCAGGGTATGGTCAGTGTGTGGGAGAGAAGCAGTGTATGTCAGCGTGTGGGAGAGGGGCGGCGGTATTGTCAGTGTGTGGGACCGAGAGGCCGTGTATGTCAGTGTGTGGAGAAGGGCGGGGTATGTCAGTGTGTGTGGGAGAGGGGCGGGGTATGTCAGTGTGTGAGAGAGGGGCAGTGTTATGTCAGTGGTGTGGCGAGAAAAGGCGGGGTATGTCCAGTTGTTTGGGAGAGGTGGCGGGGTACGGTATGTCAGTGTGTGGGAGAGGGGCGGGGTTTTGTCAATGTGTGGGAGAGGGGCCGGGGTATGACAGTGTGTGGGAGGAGGGGCGGGGTATGTCAGTGTGTGGAGAGAGGGGTTTGTATGTCAGTGTGGAAAGAGGGGGCAGTGTACCGTCAGGTGTGTGGGAGGAGGGGCAGTGTTTGTCAGTGTGTGAAGAGGGGCAGTGTATGTCAGTGTGTGGGAGAGGGGCGGGGTATGTCAAGTGTGTGGGAAGAGGTGCAGTGTTATGTCAGTGTGTGGAGAGGGCAGGCGTGTATGTCAGTGTGTGGGGAGAGGGGCAGGGTATGTCAAGTGGTGATGGGAGAGGGGCGGGGGGATATCAGTGTGCTGGGAGAGGGGCAGTGTATGTCAGTGTTGGAGAGAGGGGACAGTGTGTGGTAAGTGTGTGGGAGCAGGGGCCGGGGGTGGTATATCAGCGTGTGGGAGGAGGGGCAGTGCAATTCAGTGTGTGGGAGACAAGGCAGTGTATGTCTGTGTGTGGGAGAGGAGGGCAGTGAATGTCCAGTGTGTGGGAGAGGGGACCAGGGAATTGTCGGTGTGGGAGAGGGGGGAGTATGTCAGTGTGTGGGAGAGGGGCAGTGTATGTCAGTGTGTGGGAGAGGGGGGCGGGGATGTCAATGTGTGGGAGAGGGCTGTGTTATGTCAGTGTGTGGGAGAGGGGCAGACTGAATGTCAGTGTGTGGGAGGGGGCGTGTATGGTCAGTTGTGTGGGAGAGACGGCAGGGTATGTCAGCGTGTGGGAGAGGGGCGGTATGGTCAGTTTTGTGGGAGGAGGAGGCGGCAGTTGTATGTCAGTGTGTTGGAGAGGGGCAGTGTATGTCAGTGTGTGGGAGAGGAGGATGTGTATGTCAGTGAGTGGGAGAAAGGCGGGTTATGTCAGTGTGTTGGCGAGAAAGGGGGGTATGTCAGTGTGTGGGAAAGGGGGTGGGTATGTCAGTTGTGGGAGAGGGGCGGGGTTATCTATGACAGTGAGTGGGAGAGGGGCGCGGCTTATGTCCGTGTGTGGTAGAGCGGGGCAGTGTATATCATTCTGTGTGGGAGAGGGGCAGTGTATGTCAGTGTGTGGGATAACGATAAGGGGCAATGTATGTCAGTGTGTGGGAGGCGGGCAGTGTATGTCAGTGTGTGGGAGAGGGGACGGGGTTCGGGTATGCTCAGTGTGTGGGAGAGGGAAGTGTATGTCAGTGTGTGGTGCAGAGGGGCGGGGGTATGTCAGTGTGTGGAGAGGGCGGGGGTATATCCAGTGTGTGGGAGAGTGGCCGAGGGTTCCCTATGAGTGTGTGAGAGAGGGGCTGGTGTATGTCAGTGTGAGGGAGAGGGCAGTGTATGTCAGTGGGTGGTGGTGAAGGGGCAGTGTATGTCAGTGTGAGTAGAGGGGCGGGGTAATCTCAGTGTGTGGGGAGAGGGGCGGCGGTATGTCTAGTGTGATGGGAGAGGGGCGGGGTATGTCAGTGTGTGGATAGGGTCAGGTATATGTCAGTGTTTGGGAGAGGGGCAGTGTATGTCAGTGTGTGGGAGAGTGGGAGGTGTTATGTCTGTGTGTGGGAAACGGTGCGGGGTATGTCAGTGTGTGGGAAGAGGGGTCGGGGTATGGTCAGTGCGTGGGAGACGGCGGCAAGTGTATATCGGTTGTGTGGGAGAGGGGCAAGTAATTTTGTCAGGTGTTTGGGAGAGGGGCGCGAGGGGGTATGTCTGTGTGTGGGAGAGGGGCGGGGGTAATGTCAGTGTGTGGGTGGGAGATGGGCGGGGTTATGTCAGTGTGTGGGGAGAGGGGGGGGAATGTCAGGGTGTGGGAGAGGGGGGGGGTATGTCATGTGTGAGGGAGATCGGCAGTGTATGTCGTGTGGTGGGAGAGAGGGGGCGTGTATGTCTGTGTGGGGAGAAGGGAGTCAGAGGTATTTCAAGTGTGTGGGAGAGGGGCGGGGTATGTCAGCAGTTTGGTGGAGAGAGGGGCAGGGTATGTCAGGTGTGAGGGAGAGGGGCAGTGTATGTTCAGTGTGTGGCGAGAGAGGTGGCAGGGACAGGTGTGGCTGTAAGACAAGAGAGAGAGATGGGTAGGGTATACTGCATTACCATTGGGATTGTTAAGATGGGTTTGAATGCAGTTCCACACAAAGAGATTAGTGCCCAAAGTGGAGTACCAGCAGGGGATTAACAGGGAAAGGCACGACAATGAATCAGGGAATAACGTCAGAAAAGACACAGACAGTAATGTACGTGGCGACGACGGTTGTCAGAGAGTGAAGCGCCTGTAAACGAGCGGGGTTGGGTGCAAAGGAATAGTCCCAGGCCGGTCCTGGTTTATGGGATTTGTGAACGACATCGACGGAGGATCGGACTCGAAGTTGCCGTGTTTGCGGGTTGTCGTGAAATTGATGAGAAGAATTCAATTGGACAAGACACAGGCTGAATACCAGGGATATATTTAAAAGGCTGCCGCTTGTCCAGAAAATTGAGTTCCTGGAAGTATTCAGCCCCACCAAATAAGACAATGTCATTGAAGTTGGGGATGGACAAGAAGACAAGACGGGTTACAATATTGGGAGCCTGAGACTACAAACTCACTAAAGGAATAAGGATCATTTTGGGGGTGAGTATAAACACCGGGTACATTCCTGAATGAATCAACCCAACTAAATGCTGCGCAACAGGTGCCCGGGCAAACTTAAGAAGAGCATTCAACATATAAACTAGTCATTCAGCACCCTGTTTACACTGTGTTACGTTAGGCCCCATATGGAGTATGCAGCCGCAGTTTCGAACCATCCACCTAGCCAAGTATGAGTTTCGGAAACCTAGAAAAAAAAGTGCAAATGTTTGCCAATATGACTAGTCCCGGAGCTACAGTAGGGCGGCTATGGGAAATCGACTTGACAACACTGGAAGTCAGGAGAGAATAAAAAAAAGGGACAGGATATGATATGATAACGACAAATAAAAAAATCTGAGAGGAAATTGAAAGCGTGGACAGGACAGGCATGTTAGAGATGGGACACAGCAAACAAACGGGTCAATGTTGGAAGTTGAAGAACTCAGATTAACGTTCAGTGTGGGAAGGGGAGTGGGTATTGTAAAGTGTTTATGTGGGGGGAGGGGGAGGTATGTCAGTGGTGTGTGTGTTGTGTGTGAGGGGCGGGGTGTGTCACTGTATGGAGAAAGGGAATGGGAGAGTTATCAATGTGTGGGAGGGGGGCGGAATGTTCACAAAGTGTGTGGGAGAGGGGCGGGGTATGATAAGTGTGTGGGAGAGGGACGGGGTATGCTGTGTGTGGGAAAGAATCTGGTGGCAAGTCAGAGTTGTGTCGGAGAGGCGGAATTGGTTATGTGTTTTGTGTGGGAGACGGGCAAAGACAGGGTATGTCTCCGTGTGTGGGAGAGGGGGGGGTATATCAGAGTGTGGAAGAGAGGGCGAAAATATGTCAGTGTGTGCAGAGAGGGGCAGGTTTTTGTCAGTATGTTGGGAGAGGCGGGTATGTCAGTGTGTGGGAGAGGGGTCGGGGGTAAGTCAGTGTGAGGTGGAGATGGGCAGTGTATGTCAGGTGTGGGAGAGGGGCAGTGAATGGTTCAGAGTGGACGGAGAGGGGCGGGGTATGTCAGTGTGTGGGAGAGGGTTCGTGTTATGTCAGTGGTGGGGAGAAGAAAGGCCAGTGTATGTCAGTGTGTGGGGAGAGGGGCAGTGTATGTTCAGTGTGTGGAGAGGGGCAGGGTTATGTCAGTGAGTGGGAGAGGGGCAGTGTATGTCAGTGTGTGGGAGAGGGGGACGGGGTATGTCAGTGTGTGGGAGAGGGGCAGTGTAATGTCTAGTGTGAGGGAGGGGCGGAGTATGTCAGTGTGGGGGGAGAGGGGCTGGGGTATCGTCAGTTTGGGGGAGAGGGCAGTGTATGCAGTGTGTGGGAGAAGGGCAGTGTTTGTCAGTGTGGGGAGAGGGAGGGGTTTACTGTCAGTGTGTGGGAGAGGGCAGTGTATGTCAGTGTGTGGGAGAGGGGCAGTGAATGTCAGAGTGAGGGAGAGTGGCGGGGGTATGTCAGTGTGTGGGAGAGGGATCAGGTATGTCAGTGTGTGGGAGAGGGGCAGTGTAGTCAGGTGTGTGGGGAGAGGGCGGGGTTTATGTCAGTGTGTGGAGAGGGGGCAGTGGTATGTCAGTGAGTGGGAGAGGAGGCAGTGGTATGTAAGTGTGCGGGATAGTGGCAGTGAATGTCTGTGTGTGGGATAGGGGAGTGTATGTCAGGTGTGGGAGAGGGGCGGGGTATTATGTACAGTGTGTGGGGAGGGAGGGGCTGTGTATTTCATGTGTGGGGAAGGGGCAGTGTATGTCAGTGTGTGGGAAGAGGGGCAGTGTTATGTCAGTGTGTGGGAAATGGGCAAGGGTAGTGTCAGTCGATGTGGGGAGAAGGGGCAGTGTCTTTTGTCAGTGTGTGGGAGAGAGCCGGGTATGTCAGGTTGTGGGAGATAGGCTGTGTATGTCAGTCGTGTGGTGAGAGAGGAGCAGTGTATGTACAGTGTGTGGGTGAGGTGGCAGTGTATATGTTCAGTGTGTTGGGAGGGGGCTGGGGTATGTCAGTGTGTTGGAGAGGCAGTGTTTGTCAGTTTGAGGGGTGGGGGGCGGGATTATGTCAGTGTGTGGGAGTAGGTTGCTGTGTATGTTCAGTGTGTGGGAGAAAGGCAGTGTATGTCAGTGCTGTGGGAGAAGGGGCAGTGTATGTCAGTGTGTGGGGAGTAGGGGGCGGTTGTATGTATGTGTGGGGGAGAGGGGCGGGGTTGTCAGCGTGTGGGAGAGGGGCAGTGTATGTCAGTGCTGTGGATAGGGGCAGTGTATGTCAGTGTGTGGGAGAGGGGCGGGGTATGTCTGTGTATGGTGAGGGCAGTGTATGTTAGGTGTGGGAGCGGAACAGTTATGTCAGTGTGTGGATAGGGTGCCCAGCCCCAAGTGACCCCCAGTGAAGTCCAGTGTGTGGAGAGGGGAGTGTATGTCAGTGTGTGGGAGAGGGGCGGGTTATGTCATGTGAGTGGTAGAGGGGGCTGTGTAAGTCAGGTGTGTGGGAGAGGGGCGGGGGTATGTCAGTGTGTGGGGGAGAGGGGCAGTGTTTGTAGTTTGAGGGAGTGGGCGGGGTATGTCAGCTGTGTGGGAGAGGGGGCAGTGTATGTCAGTGTGTGGAGAGGGCAGACTGTATGTCAGGTGAGGGAGAGGGGAAGAGTATTCATCAAGTTGTGGGAAGAGGGGCAGGGTTATGTCAGTGCTCTGGGGGAGAGGGGCCGTGTATGTCAGTGTGTGGAGATGGGGCCGGTTACGTCAGTGTGTGAGAGAGGGGGCAGTGCATGTCAGTGTATGGACGAGGGGCGGTGTATGTCAGTGTGGGGGAGAGGTGCGGGTCTAATGTAGCGTGTGGAGAGGGGCAGTGTTGTCAGTGTGTGGGAAAGGGCAGTGTATGCCAGTGTGCGGGTGAAGGGCTGTGTATGTCAGTGTGTGGGAGAGGGGCGGGGTTTATGTCGTGTGTGGAGAGGGGCGGGGGTATTCCGTGTGTGGGAGATGGGCGGGGTATGTCAGTGTGTGGGAGAGGGGCGGGGGTTGTCACAGTGTGTGGGAGAGGGAGGTATGTCAGTGTGTGGGAGGAGGGGTTTGGGTTTATGTCAGTGTGTGGGAGAGGTTGCAGTGTATGTCAGTGTGTTTGGAGAGGGGCAGGGTATGGTCAGTGTATTGGGAAGGGGGCAGTGCCCACAAAATACCAATTTGTCAGTGTGTGGGAGAGAGGCGGGGTATGTCAAGTGTGTGGGAGTGGGGCAGTGTATGTCAGATGTGTGGGAAGAGGGGCACAGGTATGTCAGTTGTGTGAGACTGAGAAGCAGTGTATGTCATGTGTGTGGGAGAGGGGCGGGGTATTGTTCCAGTGTGTGGGAGAGAGGCAGTGTAATGTCCAGTGTGGGGAGAAGGGCGGGGTTAGCTATGTCAGTGTGTCGGGTGAGGGGCGGGGTATGTCAGTGTGATGGGAGAGGGGGCTGTGTATGATCAGTGAGTGGGAGAAAAGGCGGGGTATGTCAGTGTGTGGGAGAGGGGCGGGTATGTAGTGTTGTGGGAGAGGGGCGGGGTATGTCATGTGTGGGAGAGGGCGGGGTATGACAGTGTGTGGGAGAGGGGGCGGTGTATGTCAGTGTGTGGCAGGGGGCTATCTTTGGAATGTCAGTGTGTGGAAGAGGGGCAGTGTACGTCAGTGTGGGGAGAGGGGGCAGTGTATGTCTGTGTGTGGAAGAGGGGAAGTGTATGTCAGTGTGTGGGAGAGGGGCGGGGTATGTCAGTGTGTGGGAGAAAGGTGGGGTATGTCAGTGTGTTGGAGAGGGGCAGTGTATGTCAGTGATAATAATTTTTATTTCTTCATGTACATGATAAAAGGTTATGCAGACCTACTTAACATCAATAACATACTATATACAAAGCCCCGGGTTATGCAGAGTATTTATGGCAAATTAGATCAATTTTGTTCCCAGGATGTGACCCATGCCAGTCGGCTAACGCTCAGGTACCTGTTTACTACTAGGAGACACTGACAGCAGGTTTCAACTCGTACCGGGAATCGAACCACGAACCTCATTGTGTGAATTGAGTGGAATAACAATATATCTAAGGGACCCTCTCCTTCCTAAAACAGACAAACAATGGCGAACAGAATCAATATTTTAATGGACGATGCATCGTAGGAAATAAAACTTTTCATGAGTTTAGACTCTGATGGGACAAAATTGTTAGTTTCTGTACGATAACTACAGAATACATCCTCTTTTCAGCTTTCAATTGTTAGTAATGATGCTTTTCCTCATAAATCTTTTTTTGATTTTAGATTAGTACGTTTAAATTGAATTTTTTTGATAAATTTTTGTTTCTGTGATTAAACAGAGAGAGTTCATATGTCCTAAAAAAAGAGTCACGTATTTAAATAAGTTTTTTTAACCCGAAGAACATCCCCTAATTACTTTTGGGTGGTTTGGTTATTTATGAAGATGGAATGAGGGAAGGCAGGGGAAGGGGGCGCCTAGAAAGGATGGAGGGAGGGGAAAAAAGAATTTTACATGCAATGGTTTGGGACTAAACGGGCATTTTGAGGTGATAGGAGTGGAAACAAATGTTTTTTGAGACTTGACAGCTTTTAGAGAATAATTGGTAATATTGGTGAAGGATTAAATAAAACCCGGTTAAAAAGTTTCCCTTCCGTAAGGTGGACATACAGTTCCTGCATCTAAAGGAGTATTTTTGGGGTATTTGCCGTAACTGAGAGCTTGGGAGGACAGTGAGGTGTGAAAAAAGTTTCTTTTTTGGGTTTCTCTGCTGGGTAAACGCCAATGTGTAAAAAAAATTTTGTATTTATGAAACCCAATTTTTAAAATAAAACTTACGATCTCTCTTACCTTCAAAAAAGTTTTGACTTTTTTTAACCCAAAAATCTGTCTTTTCGGAAGAAATTGGGAAAAATTAAATTTTTTTTAAGCAATTTTTCCCAAGATTCGCACCCAAATTGAAAACTTGTCAACCTGATAACTTCGAGATTTCTTCAATCTCAGTTTGCTGGTGTATTTTACATATTAATCTCGCTGATTATGAAGGAATTCCATTTGGGTTTTTAGCTGCCAGTCTGTAGTATTTAATGGAAAGTTTGAAATAGGCTGTGTTCATATGTCTCATTCGTTTTGATTTTTAAAACCTAATAGTAAGGCAAAATTTTAACATATGCCGAAATCTGCACTTTTTTTCATACCTTCAATGGGGGCACAGGGACTTGGTTTATGCGTTACGACAATATATTACGGAATAATTTTCGGATTGCTCCCCGCCCAAAAAAACGTCTTTTAATAAATCATCGCAAAAATCAATAGAGAATGTCAGGGGATAAATACCCCGAAAATTTCTAGATTTTAAAATAAACTCTTTTGAAAAAGTTTTTAATATTAATGAAAGTTAGACGACTAAACGTAGCATAAAAAAACAAATTGATCACGTTTTCAGAATGTAATACTAATAAGAAAAATCGCAAACATGTACTTTTGGAATTTATACGACACAAAAGAAGGGGTTTTAGCTTTTCCTCTTCCTTGCCAAGTTTTCAACAGGGCAAGCAGGTTGCTTTTTTTGTTGTTGTTGCGCATAGACCGTGTTGTTTCTTTAACATGGTAAAAAAGTGGGGCAGGGTTTTTTTTTAAATTTTCCTGCTAAAAGGGAAAGATTAATTGTTCTCATTAAACCCCCAAATGCAGCCTGGGCTTTGCCGCAAAGGGGGGTCTATGAACACGCTGATCATATGCTTCCAGTTAAATTTTTGATGGAAAACAAGCAAGACGCCTTGACTTTCTGGAAGGGGGCGTCCCTCAGGCTGAAAGGGCTGAAAAGGGGTGAAGGGGCTGTACCCCTACAGAAAAAAGGGGGAAAAATTTTAAGAAATACGTTCAGAGAAGCGTCTTTGTGGAAATTTTAGAAAGACGCTCTAAAAAATTAGCTTTCAAAACAAATACGTCCCAGCAAAAGCTTCCCCGAAAGGGGGTTTCTTGGAATTAGCCTTTTCCTGCAAAAACTGCAAGCTCCTGGTGTTTTGATTGCAACAAAAAAGCCCAACTATCATTAAAAACCCCGGGGGTTTTTTTGCGTTAATTAACAATTATGTGTTTAATGGTAATAAATCATTCCTCTATGTGAAGTTTTTCCTTTTTTCATTTTACATAGGTAAATTTTCCCTTTTTTAGTGATTTTAAAATTTTTAGTTCTTGACTAAAAAAGTATATCGGTTTTTTAATATATTTGGGGAAAAGTTGTTCCCGTGTAAAATATTCTATGTCAAGTGACGAAGAAGAAGTATGATTTGACAACATGTTTGCTTTTGAAGGGGGGGAAGAACATTCTGTAATATTCAAGTTGACATTAAATCAACACCATAATATCGCAGTAATGTTCAAGTCAGTGTGTTTCAGACTGTCGCCTTGACTCAAATCTCTTCCCGCCCCCAATTTCCCGTGTACGCATGCTTATATTGTATGTATACACATTTATTTAAATATTATATTATATATATATATATAAATATATATATATATATATATATATATATATATTATTTATATATATATATATTTAATAAAATTAACAAATCCCCGGGGGTCTCCCACGGGGGGTACCCCAATAGAAAATCCCCAAAAAGAAAATACTTTCACACATTCAACACTTTTAACTCACTCAACATAATCATGTTTTTGCAGAGGGGCCCCGAATACAACAGTTTTTGAAGCATTACGAATAAAAATTGGTAGAATTACCCAAATATGTAAAGAAAAAGGGCACAAATGCAACTAATGTGACATTTTTGTGGAACGTTTTTGTTCCCGGGCTTTATCAAGCCAATTTCAAACAATACATGGACACAGAGGGGTTTTAAAAAGGGTTGAGTGAGGTGCAATCTAGTGAGGTACCATTTCGGTTCACTATGGTATAGTAGTAGTAGTAGTAGTGTAGTAGTAGTAAGGGAGTAGTAACAAAATATACAAAAGGAAAAGCAAATAAATTGTACATGGGGAAAAGGATATAAAAACTATTACTTGGGTAACATAAAAATAGGTTGGACAAATATAGACTGAAAGAGGCAAGTTTTTTTCAGTGTTCACTCTCTGTAATGTGCTTTGTGTAGTATAACAGGAGAGACTATGTGATGGTCATCACATACGTCTCTCCTGTTATACTACACAAAGCACAGAGAGTGAACACCGAAAAAAATCTGCCTCTTTCCAGTCTATATTTGTCCAACATATTTTTATGTTACCCAAGTAATAGCTTTTATATCCTTTTACTCATGTACGAATTATTTGCTCTTCCATATTGTATTATTTTTGTTACTACTACTACTACTACTACTACTACTACTACTACCACTAGTGAACATCGAAATGGTACCTCACTAGTATTGCACCTCACTCAGAGCCTTTATATACCCTCTGTTTCCATGTATTGTTTGTAATGGCTTGATAAAGCTCCTGGAGAGCGAAACGTTGCCACAATAAATGTCACATTAGTTGCACTTGTGTCCTTTTACTTTACAAGCATATACGTATAAAGATACACAACATATTCCTCCAAACCGCCAATATCCCAAACCCCTCCTTTAAAGTGGAGGCATTGTACTTCCCATTTCCAGGACTCAAGTTCGGCTATTTAAAAATAACCAGTTTCCCTGAATCCCTTCACTAAATATTACCCTGCTCACACTCCAACAGCTCGTCAGGTCCCAAATACCATTCGTATCCATTGACTTCTATCTAACATGCTCACGCACGCTTGCTGGAAGTCCAAGCCCCTCGCTCACGAAACCTCCTTTACCTCCTCCCTCCAACCTTCTCGAGGACGACCCTTACCCCACCTTCCTTTCCCTACAGATCTATAAGCTCCCCATGTTATTCTACTTTGATCCATTCTCTCTAAATGACCAAACCACCTCAACGACCCCTCTTCAGTCCTCTGACTAATACTATTATTAACTCCACACCTTCTAATTTCCACACTCCGAATTTTCTGCATAATATTTACACCACACATTGCCCTTAGACAGGACATCTAGACTGCCTCCAACTCCCTCCTCGCTGCACCATTTACAGCCCAAGCTTCACACCCATATAAGAGTGTTGGCACTACTATACTTTCATATATTCCCTTTTTTGCCTCCATAAATAACGTTTTTTGTCTCCTCAACGCACCACTCGCCTTTTTTTTCTTTCATCAATTCTATGATTAACCTCATCCTTCATAAATCCATCCGCTAACACATCAACCCCCAAATATCTGAAAACATTCACTTCTTCCATACTCCTCCTACCCAATTTGATATCCAATTTTTCTTTATCTAAATCATTTGATACCCTCATCACCTTACTCTTTTCTATGTTCACTTTCAACTTTCTACCTTTACACACACTCCCAAACTCGTCCACTAACCTTTGCAATTTTTCTTCAGAATCTACCATAAGTATAGTATCATCAGCAAAAAGTAACTGTGTCAATTCCCATTTTGTATTTAATTCCCCATAATTTAATCCCACCCCTCTCCCAAACACCCTAGCATTTACTTCTTTTACAACCCCATCTATAAATATATTAAACAACCATGGTGACATTACACATCCCTGTCTAAGACCTACTTTTACCGGGAAGTATTCTCCCTCTCTTCTACACACCCTAACCTGAGCGTCACTATCCTCATAAATACTCTTTACAGTATTTAGTAACTTACCATCTATTCCATATACTTGCAACATCTGCCACATTGCTTCCCTATCCACTTTATCATATGCCTTTTCTAAATCCTTAAATGCAATAAAACTTCCCTACCTTTACCTAAATACTGTTCACATATATGCTTCAATGTAAACACTTGATCTACACATCCCTACCCATTCTAAAACCTCCTTGCTCATCTGCAATCCTACATTCTGCCTTATTTCTAATTCTTTCAATAATAACCCTACCGTACACTTTTCCTGGTATACTCAGTAAACTTATTCCTCTATAATTTTTGCAATCTCTTTTGTCCCCCTTCCCTTTATATAAAGAGACTATAGATGCTCTCCGCCAACCCCTAGGTACCTTCCTCTCTTTCATACATTTATTAAACAAAAATACCAACCACTCCAACACTATATCCCCCCCTGCTTTTAACATTTCTGTCATGATCCCGTCAGTTCCAGCTGCTTTACCCCCTTTCATTCTATGTAATGCCTCACGTACCTCCACCACACTTACATTCTGCTCTCCTTCACTCCTAAAAGATGTTATACCTCCCTGGCCATTGCATGAAATTACCGCCTCCCTTTCTTCATCGACATTTAAAAGTTCCTCAAGATATTCTCGCCATCTACCCAATACCTCCATCTCCCCATCTACTAACTCCTCTACTCTGATTTTAACTGACAAACCCTTTCGTTCTCTAGGTTTTCTTAACTTGTTTAACTCACTCCAATTTTTTTTCTTATTTTCATTAAAATTTCTTGACAGTGCCTCTCCCACTCTATCATCTGCTCTCCTTTTGCACTCTCTCACCACTCTCTTCACCTTTCTTTTACTCTCCATATACTCTACTCTTCTTATAACACTTCTGTTTTGAAAAACCTCTCATAAGCTACCCTTTTCTCTTTTATCACACCCTTTACTTCATCATTCCACCAATCACGCTTCTTTCCTCCTGCACCCACCCTCCTATAACCACAAACTTCTGCCCCACATTCTAATACTGCATTTTTAAAACTATTCCAACCCTCTTCAACCCCCACCCCCACTACTCATACTTGCACTAGCCCACATTCCTGCCAATAGTTGCCATAGTTTATACACTTTCACCTGTCTCTTAATTGTTGTTGCCATTTTCCTCTTGTCCCATCTACCTCTTACTCCAACTGTAGCTACAACTAAATAATGATCTTATATATCAGTTGCCCCTCTATAAACGTGTACATCCTGGAGCCTACTTATCAACCTTTTATCCACCAGTACATAATCTAACAAACTACTTTCATTACTTGCTATATCGTACCTTGTATATTTATTTATCCTCTTTTTCATCAGATATATATTACTCATTACCAAATCTCTTTCTACACATAGCTCAATTAAAGGCTCCCCATTTTCACTTACCCCTGGCACCCCAAAATTACCTACTACTTCCTCCACAACATTTTTACCTACTTTAGCATTGAAATCCCCAACAACAAGTACTGTCACACGTGGTTCAAAACTCCCCACGCATTCACTCAACATTTCCCAAAATCTTTCTCCTCAACACTTCTGTCTTCTCCAGGTGCATATACGCTTACTATAACCCACTTTTCACATCCATCCTTTATTTTGCTCCACATCCTTGAATAAATACATTTATAATCCCTCTTTTCCTGCCATAGCTTATCCTTCAACATTATTGCTACTCCTTCTTTAGCTCTAACTCTATTTGAAACCTTTGACCTAATCCCATTTATTCCTCTCCAATGAAACTCTCCCACCCCCTTCAGCTTTGTTTCACTTAAAGCCAGGACATCCAGCTTCTTCTCATTCATAACATCCACAATCATTTCTTTCTTAATATTCACACAACATCCAAGCACTTTCAGACATCCCACGTTGACAATTTTCTTCTTTTTCTTCTTTTAAGTAATTATTACAGGAAAGGGGGTTAAATATATATTATATATTATATATATATATATATATAAAATATATATATATTTTATATATAATATATATATATATATATATATTAAAATATATATATATATATATATATAAATAGGATGGGGTCCACCTCTGGTGTAAATTGTGGGACCCATAGCCTCGGAGAAGTGGATAAAAAGGCTTCAAGGAAGAATATTTGGATTTCTTCCTGAAGCCATTGAATATTCCACTTCCCCTACCACCCCATCTTTTAAACTATTTTTTTACCAATGGGAAATATTTTATTACATAATATGGCACAGAAGATTTAAGAGATACATGTTGATTTAAAGGTGGCATATATATATATATATACATGTTGTTACGTTTTTATCACCGATTTTTAAGGCGAAAATCTAAACCCCAGCTCCTCAGAGCTGGGGCGTGTGCCCAAAATGCAGCATGCATTACCCCCTTTGAACAGCCCCGCTGAGCCGCTGGAACAGAAAACTAGCTGCCCTGGGATCCCTAGTTACCCTGATGAGTCTTTTTCCAGCTCCTTAAGGAAATTAATGCACTCTTTCCCCCATGAGCCCCAAAGGGTCTCTGACCTATGGGAACAAACATATAATGATGGGCAAGTTCTCCATAATTTCTAGACTTTTGGGACTCCCCAAAGCTGGCAGCTGCCCTCCTTCCTCCCTGGTGTATTGGGAGATAGGTATCAGCCAAGGTAGATGCACATGTATAGTCCCACACCACCGCTTCCCATTTTGTCCAGGCTTGAAGGTGATACCATCTGGACGCTTCTGGCTGCCATCAGATCTGCATAGTTGGGGTGGGTCCCTTACTGCTGGGCATCCAGCTGTTGTGAGGCTCCTCTTGATAATGCTATTAACCTCCTCATGTCTTGCAATCTTTCCCTCGGATTTACGGCACACAAGGGCCATGGTACCCGAATCGGTCTGCTGCTTCACTGCCACAAATACACCTGTGTTCGGCGAGAATAGGGGCGGCAAGTCGAAGGGCAACACCGATGCGGATGGGCTGTGGGTTTGAGGCGTGTGCCAAGGCTGGAGTTGGGGAAAAGCCAACAGAAAGTCCCCCGCATGAGGGGCTCTCACTGCCAGCAGGCGGGCTCTATCCTTCCCTGACACACTCTGAAGCATCGTTGAGGCTATATTTTCCACTATTGGACCATCCCAGTGCGGGTTGTTTTTAGTTTTTGGGGGGAGCAGGTTCTGGTTTCTGAGCCCGTTAGATTATCCCAGATCAATTGCTCCGTCAATGAATTTTTGGTCCTGGGCTCCAATCTTGTCCCTAAGATGTTCAGGGAGAATCGGGTGCTAAAAAGCTCTCTGGATGCAATACACGAGGCAGAAAAGCAGGTAACGCAATCTGTGATGACTTGCGGACACCAATGCCTCCTAGTCTGACTGGAAGTGTACTTGGTTCCACTGCCCGCCTTCTAGAGTAATTTTAAATTTTAAAGTACTTTCGTAAAAATCTGCCTCAGAATATATATATAATATATACATATATATAATATATAAATATATTAATATATATATATAATAGATATTATATATATATATATATATATATATTAATATATATAAAACATATATATATATATATATAAATATATAATATATAATATTTATAATATATATATATATATATAATATATATTATAAAATTTTATATTTTAATATATATATACATGTTAATATTATATATATATATATGTCGTGCCGAATATGTAAAACTGGTCAATTAGCAAGAACTCATTTAAAATTAAGTCCTTTCTAAAATTTCTCTTATTTAAATTTAAAGATATATTTTTTTCATTAATGTTGATGTAAAAATTTTAATTTTCACACCCAAAAGGAACTTAGAAAACTTACCTAACCTTATTATAACAAGAACAATTTATTTTATCCTAACCCAACTAAATATATTTTAGATTTGTTTACAGTAATTTAATACTAAACAAACACAGTGAAATATATTTTTTTCGTTAGGTTCAGAATGATTTTGGCGAAATTATTGCATCACAAATTTTCACTTGTCCTATATGGCAAGATGAGCGTTGCTATTTATGCCAAGATCACAAGTTCTGCCTATTCGGCAGAATTACATTGACAAATTACATTGACCAAACATTCACAAAATACAATAGAAAGTAAAATAACCTAGATAGCAACTCAGAGCTACATCTCGAATATTTCGTCACCCCCGCGGTGGGCCGCATTCCAAAATGCTGCAGGCATTTCCCTTAGATATCATTGACCCCCTCTGTCTGGATATTTCCCTTCTTTTGTGTAAACACACGGACCAGAAGCCGAATTGATCACTGCCCCTGCCGAAAATCCCCTATGTTGGTGAGTATGGGGGCAGCTAGCGATGAGCAACCCCAATCTGAATGGCCTGGGGGTCCGTCAGTCCCCCAGGGAGAATTTGGGGAACAGCTAGAAAGAAATCTAGTGTGGGCCTCACTAAAGAAAACAGCTTTGCCTTTCCAAAGGTTTTTGTAGTTTGGTTGGCGATTTTTTCCATGATGGGTTTGCCCCAGGGGGACTGTTTGTGCTTTTTTGGGGAGCGGGTCTATGGAGGAGTCTGCGGTTTGCCCACCGAATTGAGCTTCAGAAACCCCGGGGGCTTGACTCCTACCACTCTCTAAAACGTTGGGGGGACATCTTCTTGATAAGCACGGAAGCAAACCGAAGAAGAAAAGTTGGTAAAGTTTCATGCGTTGCTTTGAAACCCCCTATCCCCCAGTCACACGGGAGGGTTCCTGATTCCATTGCTGATCCTCTCTTACGGTTCAGGCCTTCTTAAAGGTTGACTCAGGTTCATCAATTTGTCGGGTGTTGGTTTCAAAAAGGGTGCACACCTCAGAAGTCTGTAATTTGGCATAGTAAGACACCTTTGAGGAGATACAAAAAAACGGGATAAGAATAAAATTAGCCTAGAAGCTCCCTAAACACGAATGTCCTCGATGGCGGTAAAACACTTTGTGGGATGGGGTGGTCCTGTGGGTTAAGGCGTCATTGTTCTACTCACTATGATGGGGGCCATACGCAGGGGTTCGAGCCCTTGGGCTAGTGCAGGGGGTTAAAAAAATAATGGAAACATTTTAAAATTTTTAAAAAAAATTTATTTTTCTATTCAAATTAAAGGACTGAACACATGACTAAAGGGTTAAAGGGGCGATTACCTCTTTCCCCCCTGTTTTCAATTTTTTCTCCTACTAGGGGACGATGAAGCCACGGTGCAAAACTTTCCTAAATAAAGTACCCAAGGTTGCAATGTTCAATTTTATAAAAATTTAAATTTTAATAGGGGTTGTGGGCCCAACCTTTGTCAGTAATTACTGCTTGAATTCAGGGTTTTAAATTCATACAATTTTTGAAAAATTTCCCAGGGTATTTTTGTCATTCTTCAGTAAAACAGTCACCATTCCTTGGGTGATGATGGTGGAGGGTTAAACTTCTCATTTGTTTTTCTAAAAGCACCTAAATTTTCAATTATATTAAGATCGGGGATTTGGGGGCCCAGATTAATCTGAACCTCACTAAATGTTCCTCGTGCCCTCAAGCGATTTTAGCTAAATGAATGGGTCATTATCGTTCTGGAAAAAAGATTCCCTTCGGGAAACGTTTGCAACCCCATGGATGAAGCGGATTTTCAAAAAACCCTTTGATTTAATTCTGCCATGGGGGGCAACCACGGGCCCCTGCAATTTCCAAATATGGGCACCCCAGATCTTCACAGTCCCTCCTCCCGTTTTTAAATTTGGAAAAAACAAGTCGGGATTGCATGCTTCTTGTGGCTGCTCCACACGTATACTCGGCCTGAGATTGGAATAAGGTGAAAGATACTCCGGGAAAAAGATGACATTCTTCCACGGGTCTAAGGGAACATTTTAAAGATTTTTTCACCACTCTGCACGCTTTTTAACATTGGTTTTTTTTTAAAAGTAAGGGTTCCCCTAATTGCAGCCCTCCCAAAAAACCAGCTTTGTGAATTCCCTTCTTACGTTTTTTGGAAACGGTTATGGAGGGTTCATTAAGGTCGCTGCAATTTTGGTGTGTAGTCTATGATCCTTTTAAAAACCCTGAAAGAGTTCGACGATCCCTATCTGACAGCTTTCCCCCCTTCCAGGTTTTTTCTTTACAAAGATTTTTTTCCCCTCTTTCGAAAAGGGTAAAACACCTTCGAGACAGACCTCTTGATACCCCAAAAAAAGCCCAGCTGTTTTCTTTACGCTAAAACCCACCAATACGACCAAAAAATTCGCCCTTTTTGAAAGACTGACGATCTGTCATTTAGGGATTTGGTTTAATTTCTCTTGAAAATCGTAAAAAATACAATTTTTTAGAAAAAAATGAATAAACAAAACAATAATAAATCATAAAAACAAAAAAACAGAAAAATTTTTCATATTTTTAACTTACAAAATTATTATGAAAAATGCTAGGTTTTTTTCTTTATTTTGTCCCCCCCCAAAAACAATCTTTTTCCATTTTGGTAACACTTCTAACTGGGTATTCCCCCTTTGCCCCCAGAACAGCATGAATTCGTCGTGGCAGGGATTCAAAAAAGGGTGGGAAAAAATTTCTTAGAGATTGGGGTCCATGCCGACTAAAGCCTCAACAGTTGCTACAAAATTTGTGGGCTGCACATTCGTGCTAAAAAGCCCCCCATTCCACGAAAACCAAAGGGTTTAGCCAATTCGACCAACGATCTGATGTCTTGGGAAAATGGCAACTTGTTAGACCGGCAAAACTTTTTTTTTCAATTTCAAAAGTCTAGTTTTGGTGATCTTTCCCACGTCCCTTTTGGTTTTTACACAGATTTGACAATTTAGGTAAGGACCCCTGGCTTTATTAAAAAGCATTTCAGGTTGGGATTCCTAACTTTATTGAAAGCTAAGGCTTTACCAAACGTTTATTTGAAAGCTTTTATTTTTTTGAAAAATACAAGTAGGGAACAGGAGAAGTTTGGAGTCATCTGTGGCCACTTTTTCATCTGATCAATGACTTTATCTCGTTGACATCATAATGCTGTACGAATTGTTTCATACTCGATATCCTGGGGATAAATGATCTCAATAAGGGGGTTCGGAAAAAGGGTAAAACCAGAGTGAATTTGCTCTTTCTCCCTGTTTTGTTTTATAAAGCTTGCTTACGCTGTCCCGAAGTGGATCCAAGGTGGACATAAAAATTTTGGGCCCTTTTTACAAAAATAAGGCCACTCACATCCCCCGTGTTTGAAGGCTCTGCTAAAATGACAGACTATCCAGGGGGGGGTCCAGGCGGGGGAATGAGAGTTTTTGCCTTTTTCTCTATCTGCCAAGCAGTTGCAGAGAGGGGGGGGGGGGCAGGTAAGCCAAAAAAGGGAGCATACCAAGGTGTGAGTGACTTGGCCACGTACAGTCTTAAAAACCCCAACGTCAATCAGAGCGAGAAAGGCGAAGTCTCAAGGTTCCCGGGCTTCCTTTTTGCAAGATTTACAGCGGGGTTTCTTCATGGTCTTTTGGGATCAAATTTCACCCCAAGGATTCAATTTCTTTTCCCGGGTGCAAACCCCCCATTATCCTTTTTAAATGCACTGGCTTTAAACATCATGGTCCTAGAGACCTTATCATTTGTGTTTTCACGGTGAAAATGTTACTTGCCATCTTTTTTCCCCCAAGCTGAATAGCCTAGGGTGATTGACGTATTTAACACTGGCATTTTTTTTCTCAGGATAAGTAAATTTTTTTAAACAGTCATCGCATATGCATGGTTTCTGAATGAGAGAAGAAGGTCATTGAACAGACATTCCTAACATTGGTCCCAGCAACTTCCTTGTGAACACTTGCTCCAATGGGTTCTTCGTTTCCTTCCATTAAAAATACCCTTAATCGCCTAAAGGAGTCACTGGGGGACATAGGTGACCTGCAAATCCAGAGGCTTGCAGTTTTGCTAAGGGGCCCCTGTGCCACACCGGTCGAAAGCAACAACAATGTCCAGTGCTACCACACAGTACTTTGGATTCACCATGACTTGCCTTAGTGGAGGGGTTTTTTAAAAAACAGATAAGCAGCAGAGTAACTTTTCCTGAACCATACTGAGGGTCCAAGTAGTAGTGGTAGTCAAAATCTCGTCATTTGTCTTGAGTTTTTGGTCAAGGACTTGCCCGGATTACAGGAGTGACACTGGCTGTAGTTGCTGATTTTTGCTCCTTTTTTTTTTGTGAAAAAGGGGTAATTTGCCCCTTTCCACAGAGAAGGGCCCTAACACTGTACTAGGCAGGTCTGAAAGATGCGAGTTAAGGGGTGCAGCTGGGCTGCACATCTTCCAGCAATTTTGGGTCAACTTGCCTGGGGCCCCCAAAACCTTTCTTTTTCAAGGGGTTTAAGAAGGAAATGCACCTCCTCCTGCCTTATTCTCACCCCTGACAGTTTTTTACTGCTCCCCCTCTTTTCCTCTCTCTTTTCTCTCTCTCTCTTTTCTCTCTTTTCTCTTTCTTTTTCCGGGTAGGGTACTGATACTGGGCAAGAAAAAACTCGAATAAAAGGTTCAACTTATATAAATGTTTATTTAGAGAGGTTTGGGAAAAGAAGTGTTGATGAGTATTTTCAACCCAGGGACAAAAGGCCCGCTACCTTATTTATTTATTTATTTATTATTATTTGGAATGTTTCTGTTTTCAAAATAAATACAGTGGTTGAGTTACATGCCAAAAACCCCTTTTGCAGAGTATTACGGGCAGGCTTAAATTAAATAAGATTTAAATAACAAATATTCATGGGAAAAAAACAGTAAAAAAAATTACAACAAATACAAAAGAGTATTTTAAATAAGAGGGTTTTTTTGTACAAATTTGGGGTATGTAATTACAAAATCATTGTTTTTATAGGCAAGGGTTTTAAAAGTGGGCAAGAGCAACAAACACAGCGAAAGACTTTGAAATTTTTTTTCCCTTTACCAAGAGCGATAGCAATATTTTCACTTTTGTACACTTATACAGTTGGAAATGTAGTGTATGTTCAACCCCTGAAAGGGTTGCAATGATTATTATATAATAATTTTTACCTTTTCATAAATTTTTTATTTCTTAATTTTCTTATATTAGGTAGGATGTAACCTTTATGTCTCATTTTTTGTCTTGTTTTTCTAACTCGAATTATCGCTCCTTTCCGTTACTCTGCCGGGTTCTGAGCTGCGTGGTCCACGGGGCATCACGGATCGGGGGGGGTGTCCCCACCCGCTTGAAGTATTTAGTCTGCTCTAGACTCTCTTGGGTTGGACGATTGTCTGTCTCATTATTTTTTGTTAGTTCTGTAGAATCTGTTCACAGTCATTCATAGATAGTGATTTTTTGACGTTGACTGAGGCTGTGGTTTAAAAGACACCGAGTAACTCAGGGGCCTGAGCTGTAACTTTTCACTTTTAATTTTAAAGGTTTCTGTGTATATCACAGTCGGGGATTTTTTTATGCTGAACTTGATTCAGTAGTATGGGGGTTTTTTTGGGTTTTTTGGAGGACTGCGATGGTCCCCATTATGTCGTTATTTATTCCTTGGCCTGATTGTTCGCAGTTTTTCTTGTTGTATTGCTATTTTGGGTTAGCATTCTTTTTATTTTTCAAAAAAGACTGTTCTGGGTTTCCAGTCGGGCAAAAGTTTGTTTAATAGGATTTGTCACACTTGTTTAAAGTTATCGATCTGAGACATAGCAAATAAAAAGAACTTACACACTTTCATACTTACTTGTACATATTTTTAATATCTTATTAAAAGTTAATTACTAGACGGGACTTAAGAATTTTAAAGTGATATGTTTTTCAGCACAATAAAATTGAACCGAGAAAAGTGGTATTATTTTTATTCTGTGATTAAATTTTAATTTTAAATTTTAAATTTATAATATACCTCTAGACTAATAAATTTTTTAAAATTTTTAAATTTTTTTTGTTAGGCCACCAGTTGCAATCCCAAGCACTATTTTAAACTACTGAATTCTAATGGATAAATTGGACAAGGAACTGACACTTTTACAAAAAACCCCCGAAAGGCTGGATGCAGAAGGGCAGTCCTTTCTAGTATTCACTGGAGATCTCAAGCTTTTAGAATCCGTTTTCTGTAAGAATGGGGGCCTGTCCGGGGCTCTGATCCAAGGTGTTGGAAAATTGTCCGTTTTTATAACTAGTAACTATGGTCAAATGCTTTGAGTACTTTCCTAATCTGAAATTTTAGTTTATCTTGTACAAATACCCGGTGGATGTTGACCTGACTGAGTCTCTTGATCCAAGAGATGGAAAAGTTTTTGTTTTTAGCTCTAAGACCCCCAAAACCCAAAATTTCCTATTAGGGTTTTTAGTTTCCCATAATCCCCCCCTCTCTAGTACACTTATTTTGTGATTATGCCAAAATGAAACATTAAATTTTACTCTGACTTGTCTGAGTTAAGTACATTTTAAAATTTAACGTGTTGGCGAGTACCAAAAACTGTGTGACATAAAAGGGAATTTAACCGCAGAAAATGTCAGAGCGTTAATTAAAGATAATTGTTTCCCGTCATACAGAGATGTTGTTATGTTCAGATTCAGAAAACCTAGGTCACAATTAGGGAAGTATGACTCTATTTGATGACGTGGTTAACGCTCTCGCTTCACACGGTAGGGGCCCGGGGTTTGACTCCCACCAAGAAAAACATTGGACGTGTTTCTTTCCCCCTTTTGTCTATTTCCCCTCGTAAAATGGGTAGGGTGTTAGTCAGGTGTGGGGCGCTCCTGGGACACTGACCAAGGAGGCCCGGGCCCCAAACCCGGGGCCCCGGGGGGGTTGACCCCAACTCTCTCCATTTTAAATCTCTCCGGTAAACTCCCGGTAAGGCAGAAGTTCTGAGCCTAGTAACCTCCGCTCACACCCTTCCCCCCTCACTGAACAATAGTACAAGTGTAGCTGGTTGGAAACCGCCACAAACTAGTACAGGTATGTTCCCTTATCACTTATCCAGACCAGTCTAACTCTCTAGAGAGCCTGAACGAGGTGCCCGACCTAAGGACAGTCCAGAAGACATGTTAATTCCCCCCTCCTCCATTACCTACGGGGTTTTATCCTCAGGAAAAGTTTTAAGGGTTTTAACGCCCCATTATGTTGCGATGCACAAAAGAGGCACAGAGGAAATTTTAATGAAGAAGTTTCCAAGAGAAAATGTTCGTCTTGGGGAAGACAACGATGATATTCACGGGGCCCCTTAATGTGCAGAAAGCTGCACAATGGTTCCTAAGTTTTTTTTAAAGTGACTTAGACACCTATTTTTTTTTTTTGTGTTTGAAACCAGCACGTGATATGAACTGGCCCCTAAACACTGGGGAAAATTGTTGCATACAGCGTTAAGGAAAAAGCTCAAACTTGTACTGCTGTTTTCCCTTTTCCAACACATTAGTTTTGACGCTTCAAAAAAAACTTTCTAGAGACTATAAATTTGTTACCTTAATTTTTCAAAAAGCTTTCGTAGGTTTTCAACGACGACAAGTCAAACTTGTGTAAATTTGCTGGAGAAAAAATTGCTTGAGAGAATGGCTGAGCTGCCAAGGGAACAATACAACAACTTGTCAGTTGTTACTACACGAAGAGTTTTAACAAATGTATGCCGTCATACAAGAATTCTACGATCTATTACCTCGGATTTCTGGAAAATGCAGCATTAGCAGACAATACGGATTTCTCACAACTTGTACTACTAAAAAACGGGAAAAAACAAGGTAACTAAAATTGTCCTAGAAGTTGGGAAAATAAAACCTGCTCTTGCCGGGCCCGATGTACCTGCACTGCAAAATTTTCGTACCTTTACCGGAAAACCACAATCCCGAATCTGTCTTGTGGCTAGAAGAAAATTTATTCGAGAAGAAGAAAATTAAAGTCCTTTGTAACAAAAAGGGCATACTAAGATATTGCTATAAATTAGAAAGAGAAACGAGAACAGTGTGCGGCTGGCGCACCCACACAATCGTATCCTCTTCAAGCAACAAAGGCACCCAAAACCTAGCAATATCCCTGACCTACTGTTTTAAAAAATTACTCAGGAAGATGACTAGCTCAGGAATTACTGACGAAAAAAATTCGTTCAGCGATGGTCCACTTTTCAAAGGCAGAATAGGATTTGAGAATCACTTGAATAATTACTGTCAAACACTGGCAGTTTCTCACTTATTAAGAGAAAATGTACTGCCCCCTAACTGACGATACCTATTGCAAGATGATGTATTGTTAGAAGCCTATGGAGGGCGTTATAAAAGTGCCTCTGCCAAAGTTTATATTTAAAAAAGCTTTATATGGTTTGATTTCAGTGGGTATACCAGTGGTGTAATTTCCCCCCAGGTCAGTGGACTTTTTGATAGGGAACGATATCCTTCATGCTGGTATATGTAAAGAACCACTTGTGATTGATAATAACACTGATGATAATTATGCCATTGAAGCTTGTAGAGAGAAACCTATTTTATTTCCTCTCAGCGCAAACTAGCGAACTAATTAGAGCACTTACACACACACATACTTACTTGTACATATTTGTAATATCTTATTAAATGTTAATGTACCAGACGGTACTTAAGAATTATAAATGTGATATGTGCTTTCAGCACAATAATATTAAACTCGAGAGAAGTGATTTTATTTTGATTACTGTGATTAATTTAATTTAATTTAATTTGATAATATACCTCTAGACTTAATAAATTTATTAAATTTTAATTTCTCTAGTTAGTAGCCTACAAGTTGTAATCCTGAAGCACTACTGAATAATACTGAATTCTAATGGATAATTGGACAAGGATACTACTGACTACTTGTTACGAAAACCCAGTATTCACTGGAGATCTCTAAGCTTTTAGAATCGCGTTTTCTGTAACAGTGTACAACACGGTTAGTTAAAGGCCAAGACACAGCCTGGAGACAGAATGGACAACCGTGCTCAACCAGCTCTAGAATGGAAAAAATCAAGGGTGGACAGGTGGGTGGTGACCACAATATCTGTCCCACCTTCTCACTCGCTGAACCTTGGTACTGATCAAACGATGGAGCCCCATTATTCGACTCTTAGTACTGGTTCGCCGAATAAAGGTTACGTACTCTTTGCATGCCACACCCTCACCCCGAGAGGGCTCATGAATAGGCTCCCACCTCCCATTGGTAAACGTGCCACCATGGCACAATATCATGGGACCGCCTTTTCTCTCAACCATCCAACTCTTAGGTAGAGCTCAACTTTACTCATGACATAATGCCAAACTCTAAACTCAAAGCAAGACAGCAGACAGTAGAGCTAACGTAGGTCCAAGATACCTGCGGACGGAAGCAGGACATCCCCTCACTAAAAAAAAACCCACAACAATAAATGCTCATTACATATAAAAGGGAAAAAAAGAGCTTGAAACCAGTTACCACAGGTCCCTAACACATCCTAACCTAATACAAATAAAATCTAGACTCTGGACAACGAGTCTGCCAACTTATTTTCTTTGCCGGCAATGTGTATGATTCTGAGAGAAGAGGGCTGCAGCCTTGTATTATGGTTCTTTGTGGCCTGGGGATACACCAGAGGGTTGTGGTCACTATGAACGGTGACCTGTGAAGTCTGACCCACGTAAACATCGAAGTGCTCCAAGGCTAGTACCAGCACAAAGGCTTCTTTTTCTATGATAGAGTAAGCCCTCTGGTGCGGCAGCTACTTGGCTGAGAAGTAGACAACCAATCGTCCCCGGCTTGCAACAGTACTGCCCCAACCCCAGACTCAAAAACATCAACCTGTAATGAGAAAGGTTTGGAGAAGTCCGAGACACAAAGGAATGGGTGCAGAACACAATAATCTTTTTGCTTTCTTAAAAGAATTTTGACATTCTGGGGTCCAATTAAAGGGAACTTTGTGACTGGTAAGAAAAGAAAAGGGGGGCTACAATATCTGTTTTTTTTTTTAAAACAGAATCCCCTGAAAAAACCCTTTCAGGGCCTAGTCAACATTAAAAGTATTTCCTATCTGGGGAACTGGATAACTTTAATGACAAGAATGTTTGCAAATTTGGGGGGAAACCTTTCCCACAAATCCATTTTCAGGGCCCAAAAAATTTAAAACAGTAGTCTGCCCAAAAAGAAGACTTAAAATAAATTAACTTTTTTAAATGGGAATCTGGAAGGTCAAAAAAACCCTTAAGCCTAAATAGGTGTTGTTTCCCAAGTATCAGACACCACAACAATATAAATCCGGGTACGCGGGCCGTGCCTTCAAGCCCGGAAATAGCCTGAGGGATACGTTTCGGAATGAAGAGTGGGGAATTTTTATTCCAAAGGGGGGGAAACGGGTATATTGATAATAACCCCCGGGTTTAAACTAAGGCAGAGTTTTTCCTTCCCCTTTTATCCGTAAAAGCAAAACTGATATAACCTTAAAGGGAAAATCAAACCCTTTGACACAAAAGAACCTTTTAACCCATAAATTTAAAATTACGTCTTCCCAGACTGGGAAGAGGGTAAGCTCTTTTAATTGGACCTCGTTCCCCCTTTAAACGGTAGCCCTGTACCTTTAAAAAATCCATCATTTTTTTTAACAAGGATGCACGGGGGAAGCCCAGGGAAACTAAAAGACTCCTCCATAACCCATACCTAAAAAAAATTTCTCCCTCATACTGAAGAAAGTTTCGTTTTGGAGGATTAGCTCTGTAGGGGGAAATTTTAAAATTAGGTTTGGGATTTTCCCACAGACTCCAGAAAGGGTTATCGACTACATGAGCTAAACTAGCTCATCGAAGGTTGCGACACCAATTCCCTTTTTTACACTTTTAAAAAAGTTTTGGTTGCTTTTCTAAAAAAAAATCCCCAGGAATTGACCAAGCTGGTGTCTCCCAAAATTTAAATGATTTCCTATACTGATCGGGGAATACACTGTTAGCTCCAAAAAACTGGGGTTTTCTTTCCTTTGGTAATTACAAAATAGTGTTAGTTACCTGAAAAAAATTCCTGGGGATTTAAACACGAAAAGCTGTTGTCCCAAAGACCCCCAAATGTTTTCCCCAAGCCATAAAGGGGCTCGGCCTGTTTTTGAATTTTTCGAAAAAAATTTGTTCGGTTCTGCCTCATTAAAACGGAAAAACCAGCTGTGCGCTTTTTGCAAATTTAATTCATTGACAATTTGGGGAAAATGCCTTCTTTCTTTTTTTTTTATTTATTTTATTTTTTTAAATTTTTTTATTGGGAAAACATAATACATAGTTGTAAAAAAAAATAGGGGTTTGAGTTTTACTTTCCCAAAAAGGGGCCCCTTGTATGCAGAGCTTTTATGGGTGGGCCCCTTAAAATTTAAAATTTTAAGATTAAACTAAGCAATGATATATTCAGGGGAAAAAAATTACATTAAAAAATTAAACATGAAGTACAAATGGTATTCAAAAAGAAGCTTAAAAATTTTCAAAAATTTTTGTGGGCCAAAATTTTTAAAAATAAACCCAGTTAAATCGAAAAAAGTTCTTGATTTGTAGTGCGAAACGGGGTCATATGGTCATTTGATGAGTTACGTGGCATTAAAGAGAATGGGAGTATTATTTTAGGTAATGAAATTTAAAATAAAAAAGCATAGTTTCTTTGGGGCCCCACAGGTTATAAAAAATTTTTTTTTTTTTTTTATATTTTATTTAACAACAGTGCGAACAAATAGCAAAAAATATATTAAAAAGATACACACAAAAGCTTACTGCACTAAATTTTATTTAAACCCCGAAACCTAATAGGAAAACCAAAACTGCACAGTGGTAATATTGATCCCATACTGCCAGGGGTAATATTGATACCAAAATTTGCACGTGGAAAATTTTGATCCCCATTGCACATTGGTAATATTGATCCTTTAATGCACAGTGGAATATTTTTACCAAACGGGCCACAGTGGTAATATTATACCATTTGACAGTGGTAATACAAAACACACAAAACCCACACGTATATTACAAGGGTTTAATACACTCTCCACACAACACCCCTTATATTAAGGGGAATATACACACTCACACTCAACACTATACTTTAAAAGTGATATTGTTTTATTTTTTTAAAAAGAACATCTCTAACAAGGTACTTATAAAAAAACTTTCAAACACGGGAAAATTAAAAAGATTGTAAATAAAAAAAAGAGATAAAAAAAAAAAACTAAACACCACAAGACCACACTTAAACAACCCACACATAGGTGGGTTTCTGCCTGTAACACCACTTTATGCGGGGGACTAAATCTAAGTTTCTAGGTGTTTAAACCCGAGCCCCACGAACTCCTTTAAAATTTAGGCGATTATCACAAAAACTTAACATACATAGGTATTTAGGATACAAAGAAGGAAACGGGATAATACTAAAAATCACAAAAAAAAAACACCCAAATATAACAAAAAAAAAACTACGATGTAAAGTTTTTCCTCTCAGGGGAACAAAGGAAAAAATGATGAAAGTAGTTACATGTAATATAATATTACTGAAAAGCACACTGTAAAAAACACCATAAAATAAAACCTAAAATAAAAACCCCTTTAGTTTTATGCTAGGAAAAAAAATTTTTTTTTTTTTTTTTTTTTTTTTTTTTTTTTTTTTTTTTTTTTTTTTTTAAAACAATTAAAATTTGAATCAAAATCTTTAAAAAGACCCTATAACATATTTGAGTCATTAAAAAATTTTTCATCATAAAGTCCTTGAAATGATTTTTTGAAATAAAAAAATGAAAAGAAAATTGTAGGGGCAATGCATTTTTTAAATGTAATTTTTTTATTTTCCTTTAAAAACCCCTGGGGGGCCAAAAAACCATATTGCCCTTTAGATATAAAAAATAAATTATACATCCTTATAAACAGCACTCCTTTGCTCACACCCATGTCTAGGAAAAAAAAGCCCGTCTATCCCCTTACCCCACTTTGAAAATTTTCCCAAATAAACCCCTTAATGTAAAAATTTCTATAACCCTCACTAAAACCTCTCCCCCCTTCTCCCCATACCCCCCTTTTATCCTACACTGTTCCAATAAAAAGTTGCTGCTAACGCTTTTAATTTTTGCACGCACGTCCCCCCCCTCTTTTCCCCACATCATAATTTTTAACCCCGAAATCATATCCCCAAATCGCATTCTCAACCCTTTTTTTTCCACCCCAGTTATATCAAAATTTAAAAACCCCCAAAAGGCCTGCAAACCCCCCCCCCCAACAAACCCAAAAAAACCCCCTTACCCACCCAAAACCCTTAAAAGTTTAACAATCCCCAAAAATATAGTATAAATAAATGGGTCGCCAACCTCCACAATCCTTGTCCCCCCCCTTCCTCTCGTTTTTCCCCTTATAGAAAAAAACCATTCCTACGGCAATTTCCCCATGAAAAAATCTAAACTTTAACTTCTCTGACTTTGGGTTTTTAAAGGGCAATTTTTTAAAAAACCCCCCCAAAAATTACCCCAAACCCATACATCGGATAAACCCTTCCCACCGACGTCCCAAAAGGGCCTTACCATTCCCCTATAAAGATTTCCAATTTAATATTTTAAAGGGAAACCCTCACTTTTTATAAATACCCTTAACTTTTCCTCCCCTACATGAACTTTCCCCCCCCCCACCACCGTCGCATATCCTGATGTATTTCCCATGAAAACCGGCTTTTTTCGCCCCCCCCCCCCCCCTTATAACTATGTTTTTTTAAAAAATACAAATTTATCCCCCTTTTCGACATCTATAAGACCCGGGCCCCCCCCGGCCAAAACCCGGGGTGTGACAAAAAAGCTCTACTTAACCATTCGCCCCCCGTTCCCCAAATGAATCTAAAAAACTTTTTTGGAGCCTTTTTAACTCACAAAGAAGTAAACGGAAATATTACCGTAAAAATGCCATAGTTTTCCCATATAATAGCACATTCGTTGTAATACCTTTTGTTGAAACTTTAAAATTTGCAAACTCTTAAAAAAAAATTAAATAAGACTTTCCCAAAAATATCAAAAAGATACGACGGGAATTTTTTTTGCTGTGCAAAATTTATTTCATTTACATAAACGACCCAATATCTTAAATTTTGGCCCCCCTTTTCCACCTTTCAGCAACCTTTTCCCTCCTCACGTGACCCTTTTTTCCCAAAATTCCTATACTTTGTTTTCCCCATGTTGATCGGTTTATGCCCGTGTTTTTTTTTCAAAAACTTTCCCCTAACGTTTTTTTTACCCGGGAAACAAATCCATGTTTTCTCTAAACCAAAAACGTCGTAACGTCGACATATCCAACAATTGGGGCCCCTCCCCCATCCCTTACATTTCCCATCCCCCTTTTCTTCCAATAAAACCCCTTAAACCCTCTAAAAAGGGATCCTTTTAAAAAAGCAAAAAAATTTTGGGAAAGGGGGGGCAAAACCTTTAAAGCAAAAACCCCCCCTTTCCCCCCGGGGGTCTGGTGGCCTGGTGGTTTAAAGCTCTCGCTTCCACGGTGAGGGCCTGGGTTCCCATTCCCCCGCCAGAAATAGAAACATTGGGGCGTGTTTTCCCTTTTCCCCCGTTGTCTATTTTTCCCCCTCATAAAAAGGGTACCTGGGTGTTAGTCGACTGGGGTGGGTTTTGCATCCGGGACACTTTAAACCCAAGGAGGCCTGGTCAAAAGACCGGGCCGCGGGGGGCGTTGACCCCCGGAACTCTCTCCCCGATAAAATCTCCCCGAAAACCCCCCAGTCTGAATTCGTCTCCCAACCTCCCAAATTCCCCCGCACACGCAAAGGTTTGGGCCCCCTGATACATTAATTTTGGCCCCTGATAAAATTTCCGCCCCCCCAAAACCCCCGCCATCTCATGATCTTCCCCTAACGGGCTCCCCTTCCACACTATCAATGCCCCCCTCCCAATCTATGCCCAAAAAACCCCCCCCCCTTTTCCCAATCTTAAATCTTTTTTTTCAATTAAAAAAATTTTAAAACAAAACCGTGACCCCTTTATACAATAGGGGCCTGCCCCCGGAAAACCCCTATTTTCCCTTGTCCCAACCCCTTTTGCCCAGGAAATTTTTTATTCTGTTAGCCAAGGAAACCTTCAAAAAATTTTTTAGTCACCACATAAAAAACCCAGATTGCCGTAATCCCTTTTAACCCCTTAAAAAGGGTCGCCTTTTTGGAACTAGGCCGACCACAGCCCAACCCTTTTTTGTTCCCCCCAAAAAAAACCCTCCCCCTTCCTTAAAATTGAATAAACGTAACCCCAAAAACCCCCCTTAAAAAAGTTCCCAAATTTTTTAAAAAAAAAAGTCCTGGGGAACCCAAACAATTCCTGGCGCCTTACCCAAAATTTCGCCCCCGATAAAGCCTCCCAAGTCTCACACCCGTTAAACGCCCCCCCCCAACATAAAAAAGATCTGCCCGGGCCTCTCACACCACACAAAACCCACCGATTGACTTTCAGTGCAAATTTTATTATTCCAAAAAAATTTTTCGTTTTTTTAATTTAAACCCCAAACAAAATTTTATACCCACCCCATACCCTCCGTCGTCGTCAACTCCCGATTTACTTATACCCCTGCTTACCCACCTGAAAAATTCAACCCAATTTAAATCCCTTGCTTTGGGGAGTCCCGTTTGATTCCTCAACAACCCCACGCCCACGGCCCCCCTCCCCACAAAAAAACCCCTTCGATTCCACCCTTAAAAACCTTTCCCCCTCAAAAACCCTTTTTTTTGTAAAATTTGTAGTTGCTCCTTTAAATTTTTTTCAAAATTTTATAAAAGGGGGTAAATTTGGGGATTCGCTTGTACATAGGGAGTCGGCAACCGCCCCCCTAAATACGTTTGGGAAACCCCTATGTTTAAATGATTATATCTCACCCCTTGACTAATAAAATATTTCCCTTTAAATTTGCTTTTTTGGGTATTTGTTTCCCACCAATTAAAACCCAAAAAACCCCATTCCTCCCGGTGCTTTCCCAAACCCCAAGGCGTTTTTCCCCCAATGCCCCCAAAACAAAAGACTTTCCTCCCTCTTCAATAACTTAAAAATTTAATTTCCAAAAAGATGGGCCCCCTTTTAGGGCCCCCCGTCATATCTACATTTTCAACTCCTCTAGATCCGAAAAAAAAACATTTTTTCACTTCACCTCTCCGCACTGTAACCGCAATAGCCGTACATTCTATCCAAACTCGCCGCAAAATCCCCGCTAATAAAGTATGCTCCACCCTGCCACCCCCCCCACACACAAAATCCCATTTAAAACCCCCCAAATTTGTCAATAAAAACTCCCAGGAATCCCAAGCAAAAACCCCCTCCTCGAGGGTCCACATCTTTTTGTTTTGTTTTACACAATTTCCAGTCGCCCCCTTTTATCGCTACTTTTGGGAAAATACTAGGTAATAAATAAAACTCCTTTTACAAAATGAGTTTTAAGTCGTTTCATCTCCCCTTTGGCCCGGCCCCCTATACCCATACAAAACTTAGGTGCTCTACCCCATAAAACCATCCCCCCAATTTACCCCCCCTCCCCCCCCCCCCTTTTCCCCTAGGGCCCTACTACAAACGGGCTATTTTCCTTTACCGGGGGCGACGCCCCCTTTTTAAACCCCGTCCCCATTTTCCATATACACATCATAACCATCCTTTCTAACTCATATCCAATTTTGTAATTGTGTTTTTGGTAAAAACCCAATCCACATCAGACGCACCCAAAAAATTTTTTAAAACCACTTTCCCCCCTTCCGCTCCGATTTTCAAACCGTTTTAAAATTTATTGTCAAAACCTTAAAACCCAAAAAAAAGGGGTTTTCCTTTTGTTTTTTTAGGGATAGACTTTTTTACTTATACATTTTTAAAACCCCCTCTACCCCCCCCCTTTTTTTTGGGGAAACACCTTGATAAACCCCTTTTTTGTGGGTTCACTATTCCCCCCGGGCCTTGTACATCCGCCCCAAAACTTTTTTTCCCGGCCTTTGGGGAGGGTAAGCACCTTTTGTCTGAAACTGGGTGGGGGGTCGGGTTCGTTTTCGAGTTTCCCACCCCCCCACCTGCATTTGGGGATTTCTTTAGTACTATCGTGATTTCACCTCCACTTCTGCACAAATTTTCCGTCATTTCCCTGCGGGCAACCCCTAGACTTTAAAGCTTCCATCCGTGCCTCACCATGATGTTTTTAAAAACCGGGTCCCAAAATTGCACCTGGATCCCCCACAAAAGGTTGACGATCGACTTTTGTCTAAAAAAAACTTCCCTGCCTTACTAAAAACGGGGCCCCTACAAAATTTCCCCTTCCCCCATATGGGCAGGTCTCTTAAAAACTTTATTTTTGTCCAGGACGGTGATTCTTTCTCGTTGTTTTGCATCCCCCAAAGCATTCTCCGCGCTTTTTTTCCTCCCCCCCCTCCAAGATACCGTGTAGAGACGGGTTGGGATTTAAAACTGTTTTCGTCCCCCAAATTCTCGACCTCTTCCCATTGTTGCTGTTGTGATATTTGGAGATTCCCACGACGCTTACCACACTGTGCCGCTATGTGGTCATACGACCCACACAGCCGACACGTACGACGTTGCCCCGCATATGTTACATATACTTGAGTTCGAAATGCTTGCAACATAATATAGGACGGTATGGGATGACGTTAAGGTCATTTTGACTGAATATGTTCCCTCCAAACTTCCAGCATAAGGTCCAGCGGCCCCCGACCTGCAGAGGCCATATGAACCGTACCATAATTACGTAGTTCATCTTTTATAACAAAATCAGTCGCTTCAAAAGGCACATTCTTGATTTTTACCCATGTGTAGTATCGTGATAACATCGTGAAGACGTACTGATACAGCTGAATTGACGGCTATAAATGGTCTCTTGATACTTATCCACCACTGCTTCGTAGACATTTGCTGACGTCATTTTAACGAAAATCCGTGTCGTCCCCCATTAAGTGCTACACCACATATCTCTTCATTTGCGATACCATAGGTATCACGGATAATCGCCGGTAGTAACAAATCCATCGTGGCTCCCGTGACAGCCCCACGGGTCAACTCAACGCAAACAGTGTTGATGCGCCTGTTGCTATGCAGCGCCATGTTGGAAAATGAGCAGCACACGTCCTCACTACTCAATGGCTGTTGACGAACGATCATACAATTATGCCCTTTGCTCCCTGGTCAGCTCAAGATTGATTTTCACCATCTCAAGTGCCAATGAAGCAGATTCACCCTCAGACAACCCTGTCGCATAAGACTGACGGTTTTGCTCAGTCGAGGTATCGTTTTCTTCCAGCAGGAGCCATGGAGATTTATTCCTGGCTCACGTAGAGGGAGAAGTCTGATGCGCCATCTCCTCTTCTCGAAGTTTGACACTTATAAGAGTACGAAGCTGCGTAGCTGTAAGAGTGTTCATAATCAATGCCAATGGAACGAGCAATTTGCCAGCAATGCTTAAAAGAGAATTTTGGCAAATTTACTGAAGTGTATTCAGACACTAGACGTCTGATTCGTCTAGGCGGCATACCCCAACGTAACACGCTATTTGCAATAAACGCTCAGAATACTCACAAGATAAGGATGACATGTAACAAAGCAGAATGCAGAAATCGCACATACAATAGCAAGACTGATATACAGTAGCAAAGCCGACTGCAGAATATTCACACGACAGCAAGATTGAGCATAGCGAAGCGAGCACAGTGAACAAGCCAATAGCAAGCTGTCAACGATCACACAATAGCAGGCTGACCATAATACGCAAGGCTGATGTGTAAAGTTTCTTTAAGCGTTGGCAAATCTAAAGCAATGCCAGACAGCAAGCTATACAATGTTCCTGCTTCAGCTTCAACCCTAGGCTCAACTCCTGCTCTAAGTCCAGCTCCCGGATTGGCCCCCATATTACAACCCAGGCACAATAAGACCTGTTATCCTGGGTGTTAAGGGGAGCAAGGAGCAGATCAAACACAGCTGAATAACTTTGATACATATTTTCCTTCACCAAGAGCGATAGCAAGTATTTACACTTATGTATATTATATACAGATGAAATGTATGTGTATAACACGGTTAGTTCAAGGCCAAGACACAGCCTGGAGACAGAATGGACAACCGTGCTAAACAAGCTCTAGAATGCAAAAAATCAAGGGTAGACAGATGGGTGGTGACCAAAGCACCTCCACGCTTGCCAGACCCACCTTCTCATTGGCTGAAAATTGGTACTGATCAAACGATGGGGCCCCATCATTCGACCCTTAGAACTGGTTCGCTTGATGGGGAGATAACCTTTCAATGAGGGTGTGTACATGTGCCGAATAAAGGATACGTACTCTTTCCATGCCACAATGAGTGTAGCAGCCTGCCTAGTAGGGTTACATAACCGACAACCCTGGGTTGCTTAAAATACCTAGACAACAATATGCTGCGTAAGTGTCATAGGCGAGAGACGAGAAAGGAACCATCGATTATGATGCAATTGTCTGGTCAAATATTTATATGAATAACAGATCGATGTTACTGTCCCTCTCCGACCACTCCCGTATGTCTACAATATTTGTAATTCTTCATCTTCATGTTAGTGGTGGTGTTGGTGGTGGGGGCGGTAGTGGTGGTGATAGTGGTGGTGGTGATGGTGGTGCTAGTGGTAGTAGTGGTGGTGGTGGTAGTCGTGATAGTGGTAGTGGTGGTGTTAGTGGTGGTAATAGTGGTGATGGTGATGTCTGTGGTGGCTGTGGTTGTTGTGGTTGCAAGTGGTCCCTACTCTCCTCCTTCCTACACCATCACAATCCGGACGATGTGAGTCAATGGTGGGGTGGTGGTGGTGGTGGTGGTGGTGGTGGGGGTGGTGTTAGTGGTGGTGGTGTTGGTGATAGTGGTGGTGGTGGTGGTGGTGGATGGTGGTGGTGGTGGTGGTGGTGGTGGTGGTGGTGGTAGTGGTGGTGGTGATGATGGTGGTGGTAGTGTGGTGGTGGGTGATGGTGGTGGTGTTAGTGGTGGTAGTGGAGGTAGTGGTGGTAGTGTGGTGGTGGCGTTGATAGTGGTGGTGTTAGTAGTGGTAGTGGTGGTTGTGGTGGTGGTGGTGGTAGTGGTGGTGGTGGTGATGGTGGTGGTGTTAGTGTTATTGGTGGTAGTGGTGGTGGTGGTAATGGTGGTGGTGTGTTAGTGTTGGTAGTGGTGGTGGCGGTGATAATGGTGGTGGTGGTGGTGGTGGAGATAGTGGTAGTAGTGGTGGTAGTGGTGTAGTGGTGGTGTGTTGGTGGTGGTAGTTGCGGTGGTGGTGGTGTTAGTGGTGGTGGTGGTGGTGGGTGGTGGTAGTGGTGGTAGTGGTAGTAGTGGTGGTGGTGGTAGTGGTAGTGGTAGTGGTGGGAGTGGTGGTAGTGGTGGAGGTAGTGGTGATGTTGAGGTAGTGGTGGTGGGGGTGGTGTTAGTGTGGTAGTGGTGGTATGGTGGTGGGGGTGGTGGCAGTGGTGGTGGTGGTGGTGGTGGTGGTGGTGGGGGTGGTTTGGGGGTGGTAGTGGTGGTAGTAATGGTAGTGGTGGTGGTGGTGGTGGTGTAGTGGGGGGTGTTAGTAGTGGTAGTGGTGGTGGTGGTGGTGATGGGGTAGTGGTGGTGGTGGTGATGGTGGTGGTTGTTAGTGTTAGTGGTGGTATGGTGGTGGTGGTGGTGGTGGTGGTGATGGTGGTGGTGTTAGGGTGGTAGTGGTGGTAGTGGTGGGGGTGGTGATGATGGTGGGATTATTGGTAGTAGTGGTGTAGTGGTGATAGTGGTGGTAGTGGTGGTAGTGGTGGTGGTGGGGTGGTAGTTGCGGTGGTGGTGGTGTTAGGGTGGTGGCGGTGGTAGTGGTGGTAGTGGTAGTAGTGGTGGTGTGGTAGTGGTAGTGGTGTAGTGGGGGTAGTGGTAGTGGTGGTGGTAGTTGCGGTAGTGGTGTTATGGTGGTAGTGGTGGTAGTTGTGGAGGGAGTGGGGGTGTTGGAGGTAGTGGTGGTGGGGGTGGTGTTAGTGGTGGTAGTGGTGGTAGTGGTGGTGGTGGTAGTAGTGGTTGGTGGTGGGGGTTTGGGGTTGGTGGTGGTGGTGGTGGTGGTGGTGTGTGGTGGTGGTGGTGGTAGTGGTGGTAGTAGTGGTAGTGGTGGTGGTGGTGGTGATAGTGGTGGAGTAATAGTGGTAGTGGTGGTGGTGGTGGTGATGGTGGTAGTGGTGGGGATGGTGGGGGTGTTAGTGGTTAGTGGTGGTAGTGGTGGTGGTGGTGATGGTGGTAGTGTTAGTGGTGGTATGTGGTAGTGGTTTTGGTGGTGGTGATGGTGGTGGAGTTTTTTGGTAAATTTGTGGTGGGAGTGGTTTTAGTTGCGGTGGTGGTGGTGTTATGGTGGTGCGGTGGTAGTGGTAGTAGTGTGGTGGGGGTATGGTAGTGGTGGTAGTGGTGGTAGTGGTGTGGTGGGTGGTAGTGGGGGGTGGTGGTGGTGGTGGCGGTGGTGGTGGTGGTGTGGTGGTGGTGGTGGCAGTGGTGGTAGTGGTGGTAGTGGTGGTAGTGGCGGTAGTTGTGGAGGTAGTGGCAGTGGTGGTGTGGTGGTATAGTGGTGGGTGGTGGTGGTGATGGTTGTGGTTGATGTGGTTGCAAGTGGCCCTCCCCTCCTACCTTCCTACACCATCACACACCTGAATATTTGTGTCAGTGGTGGTTGTGGTAGTGTGGTGGCAGTGGTGGTAGTGGTAGTAGTGGTGGTGGTGGTGGTAGTGGTAGTGGTGGTAGTGGTGGTATTTGGGGGAGGTAGTGGTGGGGTTGGAGGTAGTGGTGGTGGGGGTGGTGTTAGTGGTCTTAGTGGTGTTTGTGGGGTGGTGGTGGTGGTAGTGGTGGTGGTGGTGATGCTGGGGGGTTTGTGGGGGTAGTAGTGGTAGTGGTGGGTGGTGGTGATAGTGGTGATGTTAGTAGTGGTAGTGGTGGTTTGGTGGTGGTGATGGTGGTAGGTGGTGGTGGTGATGGTGGTGGTGTCAGTGTTAGTGGTGGTAGTGGTGGTGGTGTTAGTGGTGGTAGTGGTGGGAGTGTTGGTGGTGGTGGTGATGGTGGTGAAGTTATTGGTAGTAGTGGTGGTAAATGGGGTAGTGGTGGGAGTGGTGGTAGTGGTGGTAGTGGTGGTGGTGGGGGGTAGTTCCCGGGGGTGGTGGTGTTAGTGGTGGTGGCGGTGGTAGTGGTGGTATGGGTAGTAGTGGTGGTGGTGGTAGTGGTAGTGGTGGTATGGTGGTAGTGGTGGTAGTGGTGATAAATTGGGGGTGGTAGTGGGTGGTGGTGGTGGTGGCGGTGGTGGTGGTGGTGGTGGTGGTGGTGGCAGTGGTGGTAAGTGGTGGTAGTGGTGGTGTGGTGGTAGTTGTGGAGGTAAGGTGGGTGTTGGGTGGTAGTGGTATGGTAGGTGGTAGTGTGATGGTGGTGGTGGTAGTGAGTGGTGGTAGTGGGGGGTGGTGGTGGTGGGTGTGGTGGTGGGTGGTATGGTGGTGTGGTGGTGCAGTGGTGGTAGTGGTGGTAGTGGTGGTAGTGGCGTAGTGTGGTGTGGTGGCAAGTTTGTAGTGGTGGTAGTAGTGTGTGGGGTGATGGTTGTGGTTGTTGTGGTTGCAAGTGGTCCCTCCTCTCCTACCTTCCTACACCATCACACACCTGAATATGTGTGTCAGTGGGTGGTTTGTGGTAGTGGTGGTGGCAGTGGTGGTAGTGTGGTGGTGTTATGGTGGTGTGGTGGTGTGGTGGTGTGGTGGATGGTGGGGTGGTGGTGGTGGTGGTGAGTGGTGGATAGTGGTGGTGGTGGTAGTGGTAGTGGTGGTGGTGGTGATGGTTGTGGTTGTTGTGGTTGCAAGTGGTCCCTCCTCTCCTACCTTCCTACACCATCACACACCTGAAGATGTGTGTCAGTGGTGGTTGTGGTAGTGGTGGTGGCAGTGGTGGTAGTGGTGGTGGTGATAGTGGTTGTGGTGGTTGTGGTAGTGGTGATGGCAGTAGTGGTAGTGGTGGTGGTGATAGTGGTGGTGGTGGTAGTGGTAATGGTGGTGGTGGTGGTGATATTGGTGATGGTGATGGTTGTGGTTGTGGTTGTTGTGGTTGCAAGTGGTCCCTCCTCTCCTGCCTTCCTACACCATCACGCACCTGAAGATGTGTGTCAGTGGTGGTTGTGGTAGTGGTGGTGGTGATGGTAGTGGTGGTGGTAGTGGTGGTGGTGGTGGTGGTGATAGTGGTGATGGTGATGGTTGTGGTTGTGGTTGTTGTGGTTGCAAGTGGTCCCTCCTCTCCTACCTTCCTACACCATCACACACCTGAAGATGTGTCAGTGGTGGTTGTGGTAGTGATGGTGGTGGTAGTGGTGGTGGTGGTGGTGATAGTGGTGATGGTGATGGTTGTGGTTGTGGTTGTTGTGGTTGCAAGTGGTCCCTCCTCTCCTACCTTCCTACACCATCACACACCTGAAGATGTGTGTCACTGTGTATACTGAATAATGAAAGCTTAGTTTTAATACTGTTTAATGGATAAAAGTGATTCAGTATTACATAGGAACGTAAAAGCATCAGAAAGGAGAAAAAAAATAAAACAGGCCTATTGGCTCATACCTGACAGCTCGTATTCAAATTCAACGATTCTAAATCCTCTATTTATTTAACCTATTTTTAAAGTTTCCCAAGACAGTAATACCACTAACCCTAAAAAGTTATGCTATGCAGTTGTTAATGTAGTTTATTGTAATCTACTGGTGAATTAACGCTTTAAACTACTAGCTATTCAAATGATAGTGAAATTGAAATTGAGAACTCGTCTATCGTGCCAAATTACCATATAGTAATCAGTCATAGAGTATGTTAGGTAAAAGGACACAAACGTAACTAATGTGTAATTGTAGTAACATTATTACAGTCATAAAGTATTTCATCCAGTACTGATGTGCAGCACAGCAGCTCAAGTCTATTATTACCCATTATAAGCTTCACCAAACAATGTATCAGGTATATTCAGTCTCGTTACTTATATGAGATATATAACGACTACAATAATACTGTCTTTCTTAAGTTTAGAATATGATAACCAACTATTATGTTTTTACAAACATAATGAGTAACTCGTTGAAGTAGAGAGAGAGAGAGAGAGAGAGAGAGAGAGAGAGAGAGGGAGAGAAGAGGCAAACTGCCAACAACTGCCTGCGAGATACCAGGTGTAATTACTGCTACAAGAAAGGACATCAGGAGGACCAGTGTCGGAAGAAAAAGGAATTTGACAGACGGGGCCACCTGTTTAAGAGACCTGTTCTCAGAACAAACCAGCAGGATCTCTGAATTGGTGAACACACTCTCACGTCACCCACTCAGCTACTCCTATCTCAGCCCAGCAGGTGGTATTGTGCCTTATACAAGACCACAGACCTACATCCCTGCAGCTGCCTCAGTACCCTACCTCTCTCAAGGGCAGGCACCTTACATTCCCTACACACCCACCACCTCAAGCTGACCACTTCATCATGAGGAGCCAGTCTATCAGCATCCTGTCGGCCAACATTGGAGGTTTCATTACTAATGTTGGAGAGCTCACACATAGTTTTGTGAACACTCGACGTCCCGACATGATAGCTGTTGTTGAAACATTTTGGATGACAGTACTCCAGAAAATTTTGCAAGAATTGCTGGCTACACCTCATGGATGAGAAGAGACAGGCAAGGGCAAGGAGGAGGTGTTGCTGTGTGCTTCTTTAAAAGTGTTCATGTCCAGTACATTGATGTTGCCACCCCTACACATCTTAAAATTATGTTCTTCAAGCTCTGTATAAACAATAGTACCTCTGTACTAGCATGTCCAATGTACAGACCTCAGTGGCAACATGCAGACCCCATCAACTTCCTAATGGAAAATATTGACTCCCTTCTGCTACAACACAACTGTCAACATATTATAATTGTTGGTGGCCTCAACCAGCACCTTATACAGAGGGACTTTGATGACCTTCTTGCAGTGTTTAGCATGAGAAACTTTGTTGATTTCCCTACTCATATCTCTGGCTCCTCCCTTGACCAGTAGTGAGTGATCTGGCAGAAGGCATAGTCACTTGTCAACCCCTCGGCTATGTTGGATCGTCTGCCCACAAGGCTGATTTTACGACACTTAAGATCCCAACAGAGCGAGGTGTGGAGTCCACACGCACAACCTGGCTATGATAAAGAGGTAATTGGCCGCCCTTTGCTCTGAGCTCACCACCAGCGAAATTTGGAATGCTCTTTTCCAAGGGGATGTTGACAACCAAGTGAAAGCCTTCACTGGACACATTCTTAATCTACATTTGAACACATTCCTCACCGGCAATATGTGACAGTAGAGAGGCTGCTACTGCTAAGTACAAAGCATGGCGAAGGAATAAGAGACATCCTACCACCTATAACAGGAACTTGCACACGCAAGCCTGTAGGCATATGGGTGACGTTCAAAAGTGGGCCATTGCTAAATGGGAGGTGGACACTAAAAGAAAGCTAGCATCAGGTAGGGTAGGCTCCAAAACCTGGTGGTCCCTTGTCAAGGAAGACAAGGTTATCTGCCTGATGAACTCATCCTCCTCAAAATCGACGGATGGGACCACCTCTACTAGTGTCAAGAGAAGGCGGCCCTTTCTTTGCTGAACACTTTGCTACCAAAATGCAAGTTCCTGATCCAGCAAGGGACCCTCCTTGGCTAGCTGCAAGAACTGTTTTCAAAACGTCAGTTGGTAACAATAAGGCAGGAGGAGGTGCATTTCCTTCTTAAATCGCTTGACCAAGAAAATGCTGTGGGCCCAGAGAAGTTGACCCCTAGATTGTTGAGAAGATGTGCAGACCAGCTAGCAGCACCTCTAACTCGCATCTTTCAACACTGCCTAGTACAGTGTAAATGGCCCTCTCTAGGGAAAAAAGAGGCAAATGTAGTCCCTGTTCAAAAAAAAGAAGAGCAGAGCAGAAATCAGCAACTACAGACCAGTGTCACTTCTGTCAATCACTGGTAACATCCTTGAGACAATAATCTCAAGACAAATGAGAGAGTTTTTTGGACAAACCACTTACTACTTTTGTGATCGTCAATATGGCTTCAGGAAAGGTTACTCTGCTGCTGATCTGTTGTTAAACCTCTCCACTAAGTGGCAATCCAAAGTCAGCTGTGTGGTAGCACTGGACATTGCTGGCGCTTTCGACCGGGTGTGGCACCAGGGCCTCTTAGCAAAACTTCAAGCACTGGGAATTGCAGGCTCTACGCTATGTCTCCTCAGTGATTACCTTCATGGTAGATCTCTAAGTGTAGTTCTCAATGGAACGGAATCAGCAAAACATCCTATTGGGGCAAGTGTTGCACAAGGAAGCGTGCTGGGTCCATTGTTATGGAATGTCTACTTCAACGACCTTCTTTATCTCCTCCCAGAATCACATGCATATGAAGACGACTGTACACTGACATTCACTTATCCAAAAGAAGAAATGCCAGCTGCTCTAAGCTACATCAAATCACCAGCTGAGAGCTAAAATCAGCTTGGGGAAATAGAGGGCAAGTAACATTTGCTCCTGAGAAAATGCAAATGATTGATCGTCTCTAGGCACCATGAGGGAATGCTAGTGCAGTAGTAAGGATAAATGGGAGGGTGTTGGCCCTGGAGAAGAAGTTGATATCCTTGGGGTGAAATTTGACCCCAAAAACTAACCATGAAGAACCATGTTGTAAATCTTGCAAACAAGGAAGCAGGAGCTTACAGCACTTCGCCGTGTTTCGCATCTGCTTGACAATAGGGGTTGCAAGATTCTGTACCAGGGACAAGTACGCTCACACCTTGAGTATGCTCAACTTTCTTGGTTCGCCTCCCCCCCCCCCCCTCTCATCTGCGACTGTTTGACAGAGTAGAGAACAGAGCAAGACGTCTCATCTCTCGCCTGGACCCATCCTGGACAGATCTGTCATTTCAACAGAGCCTTCAATATGGGAGGGATATGGGTGGCCTTACTGTTATGTACAAGGCCAATATTGTCAAAGTACCACACTTGGATCCACTTCAAGGACAGCGGTGAAACAAGCTTTTATGCCACAAGAGGGGAAGAACAGCAACTTCACTCTGGCTGTACCCTTCTCAGAACAATCACTCCCTCTGAGATCATATATACCCAGGATGACTCGAGTATGGAACACATTCGTACAGAATAATGATGTAACGAATAAAGTCAGTTGATCATATGAAGATGCTGGCCCACAGATGGCTCCAACTTCATCCTGTTCCCTACTTGTATGTCTCATAACAATAAAAATGCTTTCAAATGAGCTTATGTTGGTAACAACTCTTAGTTTGCCAGTAAAGTTAGGAATCCTTAACCTGTAAATAGCTTGTAAATATAGCTATGGATCCTTAACCTTGTCAAACCCTGGGAAGAGAGAGAGAGAGAGTGAGAGAGAGAGAGAGAGAGAGAGGGGAGAGATGAGAGAGAGAGAGAGAAGAGAGAGAGAGAGAGAAAAGAGAGAGAGAGGGGGAGAGAGAGAGAGAGGGGAGAGAGAGAGAGAATAAACTAAGTTAAATATTTTCAATATCTCATGATTTCTCAACAAACCGTAATCATCGTTTTTTATATTCTTGGGTTCACATAATTTATTATTTCTGGAATTTTTTCCCCTCAAAGGGAAAATTCCTTGATGTTGGTGGGGGGCTCTTTATTTAGGAAATTGTATCTGTGCTCCATTCCCCGAATTAAGCCTGAATGCCTTCCCCAAACCCCCCCCCAGGCGCTGTATAATCCTCCGGGTTTTGGCGCTTCCCCCCTTGATTATAATAATAATAAGCGGGAAATTTTGCTAGTGTCTTCCTGCGTAAAAACTGAGAGGAAATAAGAATTAAAAATTTCAAAATATTTTCTTATATTTTTCAGTGATCTGACCTAAGTTACTTTAGATTGGGACAATTTTTGTCCCTAGTTTTACTTCTATATACCCGAAATAAACTTTTGAGTGTCTTCGAATCCTTGCCACTTTAGTCTCATAATCTCTTTAGTTTTTTTTATAATCCCTTTTTTTATATCTTTCTTTAATTGAATACATTCATTTCTTAACTACTCATCCCCTCTTGTGATAGCCTATATACACCACTCTTTTGGGCCAATGAGATGTTTTAATCTGTTGTGTATCCATTTGCTATAATTTTGGTTGATCTAATTTTGTCTGGGCAGATAGAACTTTGTCCTGAAAAACGTCATATTGGCAACCAACACCACCTACCTGACCCATAGTCAGGTCGTTCCCAAATTTTGCTCACCAGGTAAATTTTTCAGTCCCATGAAATCGGCCAAGCAAAAGTCTGGGACAGAGACTTGATTGCAGTTATTTGGATAATTCCAAGCTATATTGAAACTAAGTGATTTGTGACTGTTTTCTCTAAGCTCATCATTAAACCCCAAAATTATTTAAATTTGTGAATCCTTGTTGGCAAGAATCTAGTCAAGCCGACTGTTTCCTATAGTTGGTTCTGTCACAAACTGTTTTAAAAAGCAATCCTGAATCGTATCAAGAAAGTCACTAGACTCAAGATTTCCTGTCGTAATGTTCCAATCAGCTTGTTTAAAGTTAAAAATCTCCCATTACATGACATTTTCATGTCTAGACGTTTTATGAATTCTATCTCTTAGCAGCTTACTAAACTCCCTATGAAGATTTGGGGGCCTATAAATTACACCCAAAATTAATTTGTGACGACCCTCGAGAAACTGTAGCCAGATTCTGTGTCCGATGCTTCTAATTTTATATCTTGTCCAGTACAATAATTTAAATTATCTCTGACACACATCGCCACTTCACCACCCTTCCTTTTGACCCTATCAGTGTGGAATAGTTTATAGCCTTGTATGTGGGATTCAGAAGGCATTTCTTTGTCTTTCAGGTTGAACCAGGTCTCCGTTATAACAATAATATCTATATTAAATGATCATGCATGTAATCTTAGTATAGTAAACCTTAAGGGAGCTACTCACTCTCTGTCCTTTAGTGACTCTACATAAATAACCCGCACATAAAAGACAGAAGCTTACGACGACGTTTCGGTCCGACTTGGACCATTGACAAAGTCACACTAACAGGGGAGGAGCAGGACGGCTATATATAGGCAGGAAGAGGTGGAGGTAGTAGTAGTGGTAGTAGTAGTAGTAGTAGTAGTACAAGAATTGTATATAATACCGACAGGATGAAATGACACATGCAAAAACACCCGGGCATCCCCACCGTAGACGTTTTCGCCATCCAGCCAGCCACTGGATGGCGAAACGTCCCCCAACAAAGCAACCAGACGCCGAAAATTTTGCGGCGTCTGGTTGTCTTTGTTGTGGACGTTTCGCCATCCAGTGGCTGGCTGGATGGCGAAACGTCTACGGTGGGGATGCCCGGGTGTTGTGCATGTGTCTTTCATCCTGTCGGTATTATATACAATTCTTGTACTACTACTACTACTACTACTACCACTACTACTACCTCCACCTCTTCCTGCCCATATATAGCCGTCCTGCTCCTCCCCTGTTAGTGTGACTTTGTCAATGGTCCAAGTCGGACCGAAACGTCGTCGTAAGCTTCTGTTTTTATGTGCGGGTTATTTGTGTATCGTTCCAGTCACGGTATTGTGCCTTTTTGTTATTTATGGACCCTATTAAAAATTTCGTAATATTCTCCAACTTTTATTTCCTTCCCCTCTTTTTAAAACCTTTCCCGCCCCTTTTGGGTGTGCTTTTAATTGTCCCCGGCGCCCGTAAGTTCGTTTTTAGTGGGGTTTTTGTGAACAAAGGTTTGGGCCCTTTTTTTATTTTAAAAACCCCATTGGGAAACCCCCCTTTTTTATATGCCCTTCCCTTTTTTAAACCCCTTTTTCATTTAATGGGTGTCTTAGAGGGCCTAAAAATAATTCGTTCCAATTGCTTTTTCTAAACATTCTGAATTTTTATTTGAAAAAAACTGGGAAAAACCCCTTCTTGATTGGTTTTTTTAAACAAATTTTTTAAATAATTTAAATTTTTTTAAAAATTTAAATTAATTTTTTTTTTTACCCAGGATCTCTGTAAACCTTTTTCTTTTCCTTTGCTTTGACACTGCTCCCCCTGAATGCGCAAATTCTTTTTCCCAAAACCCAAAAAAAAACTTAAAAGTCTCATTCAGCTACCCCTTGGTCAAAAATTTTCCTTCCCTCTGCCCTGTGTTACTAATCTGTCTTCTGTCTCACTCTCTCAGTATGAGCTTGAATTTTGGTTTTTGGTTTTTTCCTTTGCCCTTGCCTACCCCTCGCGCGGGTTTTTCCCCTGTTTAGCTTTTTTGGTTTCCCTTTTGTAATTCGCTTCCAAATTTTCCTTCTGACTTGTCCCTTTTCGTGGTGCTCCCCTTCCCTGCTCTTTTTAGTTTTTTTCCATGAATCCCACCTTCCACCCCTTTAAACCAACTTGCCCTTTTCTTTTAAATTTAAAAAACTAACTTTTGTATACTTTTCTTTGAAAAAGGGGAAATTTCGGTAGTTACTTGATCGCGAGGTTTAACTCCTTTTAAAGTTGAGGGTTTTCCCTTTGCTCACGCACCTACACCCCCTTTCTTTTCCCAACCCCTCTTGATCGCATCAAGAAAAATTTCAAAAAAAAAACTAAGGACTCCCCCGACCTCTGTCCCCCCTGATTTTGCCCTTTTTCCCAAGGTTTCGTTTTCATTGCCCCTTTTCCCCTATGTCTTGGTTTCCCCAAAAATTTAAAAAACCCTGATATTCCTTTTCGTCCTTTTTTTAACCTAGAGGTTCTGTCTTTTTTTTCTCTTGCTTTTTGGGGCGGGCCCAAAAACCCCTCACCCCCTTTTTGGGTTTATTTTTTCTCCTGCCCACCTCCGTCATCTCAAGATTTCTTAAACGGGTTCGCTCTTCCCAACCTGAAAGGGTTGTTTAGTTTGACTTTTGAGTTTCTTCCCCATGCCCCTCTTGAGGGATGTCCTTGTTTCCTTGAGAGAAGGGCCCCATGAAGGGTTTCTTCATACCCTATCCCATGATGTTTTTTTGATTGTTCCGCCTCTTTTTGTGGGCCCTTAATTTTTTTTTCCCTTTCCCAAAGGGGAAATATTTTTCCCAAACTTCGGGGGTCCCCTATGGGTTTCCCCTTCTCTCCTGCCCTTTGGGAATCTTTACATGGAATATTTTGAGGACTGTTCTTTTCCCCCCCCCCCTCCGATGTGAAAACCCTTCACTCGGGCTCCGTTTGTGGATGAAAATTCTTTTGCTTGGGCCCTATGACCCCAGTCTTTTCCCAAACCTTTTTTGAAGTTTTAACAATCTTCCCCCTTTCCCATTTTTTTAAAAGTGAATGGGAATCTAATTTTTTATTCCCTTTTCTTAAAGTCCATGCCCCACCGCTCAGATACAGGTTTTTTCCTTTTCCTTTTTCCCGAAAAACCCTATGCACAGGGGCTTTGTCATTAAACTACTTTTCCTATCATGCTTCCCTGTCAAAAAAAAGTGTTCTTATCCCCCCTCTTTCCGTGCCTCCGCATTGTGATCCTCAGTTCCCCCAGCAGAAATTTCCCTCTTATAATTCGTTCTCCCCTTTTTGGCTACCCCTTCCCCTTTTTATTTGACTCTGCCCCCTTTACGTTTCTAAAAGCAAAATTTTTCTCTCCCAAAAATCTTTTACTCATGGGAACTCTTCTATTCCCTTTCCTTCCCTAATTTCCGGTTTTTAATTCAAAATTTTCTCCGTTTCCCGTGAATCAAGCTTACTTCCCCCAGCCTAAAAACTCTTCGCACTAATCTCGTTCTTACCTCTCCTTTCCCCCTACCCGATGTTCCCGGTGTCTTCTCTATTTTTTTGCTTTCCCCCTTTTCCTCTTTAAAAACCTTTTGGGGGAAATGGGGCGATCTTTTTCTGACAGACTTTGGGAGCACAAAAAAAGTGTTAAAGGGTTTTCCGACACTAACAATGCTCTTTTCTGTCACGTAGAGTAAAAGCCATCCCATTGATGGTCTTCTTTCCCAAAACTGTTTCCCACTTCCAACCGAACGGGCGCCGTTTTGGGTTTAATCCCTCTTATACACAATTTCCTTTTATGAACCTTAGCCCCGGCTTGTTTTCTGTTTGATGCCTTCCCTCCCACTACATTTGTTAAAAAGCTCCAAACTTTGGGAAAACCCCTGATTACCCGAATTATTTTTTCCTTTTTCTTTTTTTTTTTCTTTCTTACCCTTTCCCCTCCCTTTTTTCCTTGGGTTGTCTTTCTTCTCCTGTCTCGGTTTTTTCTGTTCCCCTTTTTTATTTTTTTTTCACACTTCCCCCTTTTTACGCCCTCGGTGGCTTGCTCTCCCTCTGTGGGTTTTAGTTTTTTGCAGTGCTCCCCTTTCCCTTTTTTTTTTGACTGGCTGTCTTCCTTATTTCCCTCTTCTACCCCTAAACCCTACTACTACTCTTCTTTTTCTACTACATCTACTGATGAATTTTGACACAGTTTCGGCGTTGGTTGTCTTTTGGGGTTTTGGACGTTTCGCCATTCCCGTGGGGGGGGCCCGGAAAGGCGAAAGCTCGGTGGGGATGCCGGGGGGTTTTTTGCTTTTGTCATTTAATCCCTTTTTGGTATTATTTACAATTTTTTTTTATTTCTTTTACTTTTACTACTACCCCCTATACTACCTTTTTCCTCTTCCCGCCTTTTATATAGCCCTCCTTTCCCCCTTGTTAGTGTGACTTTGTCAATGGTTTAAGTCGGACCCCCAAACGTCGTCGTAAAACTTTTTTTCTTTTATGTGGGGGTTATTTGTATTTGTTTTCCCGCCCGGTATTGTGCCTTTTTGTTATTTTTGTGACTCTCTTTGTTTTTTTTGATCAAATGGGTTTTACCCTTTTCTTGCAACTTTATTTTGAATATTATTATTAAAAAATATCCCTGAGGCATTCCCGTAATATCTTTTCGGTTTTTTTTTTCCCCTTTTTACAGCAGCTTTTATTGTTTTTCCCCCCCAACCCATACCTCTATAAAAATTGGTTTGTGTGTTTTCTTTTTTGGGCTCTATGGTATCTGCGCAATGCAAAGAGTGTACGTAAGCTTTATTCGGCACAATTACACACTCTCATTGAAAGGTTTTCTTCCCCAGCCAGCGAACCAGTACTAGGGTCGGACGATGGGGCCCCGTCGTTCGATCAGTACCCAGGTTCAGCCAATGCGAAGATGGTTCTGGCAATCCAAAAGTGTTGTGGGCACCATCCACCTGTCTGCCCTTGTCATTTCCATTCTAGACCTGGCTGAAGCACAGTCTGCTCTCTAGTGGCATCTATTCTGCTGTTGCTTAAATTGGTGTGCACTAATACCTATTGTTGTGCATAGTATATATAATGTACATACTTCTGTTCTTACTTGGTGAAAGGGTAATATAAGTCAAAAGTTTTTCTGCTGTGTTTATTTTGCTCCCTGTACACCCAGGATAACAGGCATTTGAAATCCTGGGTTGTAATATGGGTAGCCTGTCCGAGAGCTGGAGCTGTGCTGGAGCTGGACTTAGAGCTTGAGTTGAGCCTAGGGTGATGCTGGAGCAGGAGCATTGTGTAGCTTGCTGTCTGGCATTGCTTTAGCTTTGCCAACGTTTTATGAGACTTTGCGTGTGAGCCTTGCGTTTTATGGTCAGCCTGCTATTGTATGATCGTTGACAGCTTGCTATTAGCTGCGGTCAATCTTGCTGTTGTGCATATTTTGAAGTCGGATTTGCTGTTGTGTATCAGCCTTGCTATTGTATGTGCATATTCTGCAGTCGAGCCGTGCATAGCTAAACGTGTATTGCAAATAACGTGTTACATTGGGGTATGCCGCCTAGATGAGTCAGACATCTAGTGTCTGAATCCTCTTCAAGGCGGGCTCCTTGTTGTGGTGAAGAGGCTCTTGGTCTGAGGAATTAGACCTGTCGGTCTCCTTCCTCAGACCGAACCTAATTATCCCCTAATCCCCCCTTCCCTCTCCCATCCTCCCCATCCTCCCCTTTTTCCTTTCCTCCTCCCCACCCCTCCCTTTTGCCACTTCCTTTTGGCCTTTGGGATTTTTTTTCCAACGGGCGCGCTAGTTCCTAGGTAGGGGAAAGGGTACTGAGGTCCATCCCATTCTGTTGAGGTTCTTGGCGGTGGCGTAGTTTGCCGTGGAATCTGCATTGCCTGGGGATGTCCCGATCCCTCTCCGGTATCCCGGAGGGTGGCTTTGGGTGTCTCTCGGGTGACGGGTGTATCTCTGGAAGCCACCTATCAGATTCCAAGGGTGGTGGCCGAAGGAGGTATGCTTTGTGGCAGATATCCAGCCGCCCTCTCTTTTGTCCACCGAGGTAGCTAGGCAGATGTGAGATTGCTATCCCGGATTGCTGGTTTACTGGCATGATGGGTAGGGTATGGCATGGGTTCCATGCTGCATCTGCGCTACTTGCGGTGCTGAGATCCTCTTGGGTGCGGAGGGAGATTTCTGGCCCTTTCAAAAAAGGCGATGGGACCGGACATCTCCCCATGGGTCCTTAGAGAAGGAGCAGAGATGCTGTGCGTGCCCCTAACCACAATCTTCAATACATTCCCTGAAACTGGGCAACTACCTGAGAAATGGAAGACAGCAAATGTAGTCCCCATATTTAAGAAAGGAAACAGAAACGAGGCGCTAAACTACAGACCTGTGTCTCTGACATGTATTGTGTGCAAAGTCATGGAGAAGATTATCAGGAGGAGAGTGGTGGAACACCTGGAACGGAACAGGATTATAAATGAAAACCAGCATGGGTTCATGGAAGGCAAATCTTGTATCACAAACCTGCTGAGTTTTATGACAAGGTAACAGAAGTAAGACACGAGAGAGAGGGGTGGGTAGATTGCATTTTCCTAGACTGCAGGAAGGCCTTTGACACAGTTCCCCACAAGAGATTAGTGCAGAAGCTGGAGGATCAGGTGCATGTAACAGGGAGGGCACTGCAATGGATCAGGGAATACCTGATAGGGAGGCAGCAACGAGTCATGGTACGTGAAGAGGTATCACAGTGGGCGCCTGTGACGAGCAGGTTCCCACAGGGGTCAGTTCTGGGACCAGTGCTATTTTGGATATATGCGAACGACATGATGGAAGGAATAGACTCTGAAGTGTCCCTCTTCATGCAAAGTCATGAAGATTGGGGAGGGGCAAAGAAGACCGCAGACAGAGTATAGGCTAGGTGGACAAAGACTACAGACCTCACTCAGGGAGAAAGACCTTGGGGTGACCATAACACCGAGCACGTCACCGGAGGCACACAACCAAATAACTGCTGCAGCATATGGGCGCCTGGCAAACCTGAGAATAGCGTTCCGATACCTTAATAAGGAATCGTTCAAGACACTGTACACTGTGTATGTTACGCCCATACTGGAGTATGCAGCACCAGTCTTGAACCCACACCTGGTCAAGCACGTCAAGAAGTTAGAGAAAGTACAAAGGTTTGCAATAAGGCTAGTCCCAGAGCTCAGGGGAATGTCGTACGAGGTAAGGTTGAGGGAAATCGGACTGACGACACTGGAGGACAGAAGGGTCAGGGGAGACATGATAACGACATACAAGATACTGCGGGGAATAGACAAGGTGGACAGAGATAGGATGTTCCAGAGAGGGGACACAGGAACAAGGGGTCACAACTGGAAGCTGAAGACTCAGACGAGTCACAGGAACGTTAGGAAGTATTTCTTCAGTCATAGAGTTGTCAGCAAGTGGAATAACCTAGCAAGTGAAGTAGTGGAGGCAGGAACCATACATAGTTTTAAGAAGAGGTATGACAAAGCTCAGGAAGCAGAGAGAGAGAGGATCCAGTAGCGATCAGTGAAGAGCGGGGCCAGGAGCTGAGTCTCGACCCTGCAACCACAAAGAGGTGAGTACAATTAGGTGAGTACACACACACACACACACACACACACAAACACACACAACACACACACACACACACACACACACACACACACACACACAACACACACACACACACACACACACACACTCAACACACTCACACACACCACACACACACACACACACACACACACACACACACACACACACACACACACACACACACAGCGACAGTATGAAAATGACATAGCATCGAGAGTCAAGACTGACCCGAAACTGTTGTATAGCCACATCAGGAGGAAGACAACAGTCAAAGACCAGGTGATCAGATTAAGGACAGAAGGTGGAGAACTCACAAGAAATGATCAGGAGGTATGTGAGGAGTGAACAGGAGATTTAAGGAAGTTTTTACAGTAGAGACAGGAAGGGCTGTGGGAAGACAGCAAAAGAAGGGAACATAAAGAGGGAACATACAAACAAGTGTTGGATGACATACGAACAACTGAGGAGGAGGTGAAGAAGCTCTTAAGTGGACCTTGACACCTCAAAGGCGATGGGACCGACAACATCTCCCCCTGGGTCCTTAGAGAAGGAGCAGAGATGTGTGCGTGCCTCTAACCACAATCTTCAACACATCCCTTTGAAATGGGCAACTACCTGAGAAATGGAAAGAAGCTAATGTAGTCCCATATTTAAGAAAGAAAACAGAAAACGAGTCACTAAACTACAGACCCGTGTCTTGACATGTATTGTGTGCAAAGTCATGGAGAAGATTATCATGAGGAGAGTGGTCGAAAAAAAAAAAAAACCTGGAAAGGACAAGATTATAAATGAAAACCAAAATGGGTTTATGGAAGGCAAAATCTGTATCACAAATCCCTGGAGTTTTATGACAAGGTAACAGAATAAGACCGAGAGAAAGGGGGGGGGAGATTGCGTTTTCCTAGACTGCAGGAATGCCTTTGACACAGTTCCCCACAAGAGATTAGTGCAGAAGCTGGAGGATCAGGCGCACGTGGGAAAAGGGAGGGCCACTGCAATGGTAAGAGAATACCTGACAGGGAGGCAGCAAAGACTCATGGTACGTGAAGAGGTATCACAGTGGGCGCCTGTTACGGGGCGGGGGTCCCACAGGGTCAGTTCTAGGACCCGTGCTATTTTTGATATATATGAACGACGTGGGTGGAAAGGGAAAAGACTCTGAAGTGTCCCTGTTCGCAGATGACGTGAAGTTGATGAGAAGAATTAAATCGGACGAGGATGAGGGCAGGACTGCAAAGAGACCTGGACAGGCTGGAATGTGGTCCAGCAACTGGCTTCTCGAATCAATCCAGCCAAATGCAAAGTCATGAAGATTGGGGAGGGGCAAAGAAGACGCAGACGAGTATAGGCTAGGTGGACAAAGACTACAGACCTCACTCATGGAGAAAGACCTTTGGGTGCCCATAAACCCCGAGCAATCACCGGGGCACACATCAACCAAATAACTGCTGCAGCTTTACAGGCGCCTGGCAAACCTGAGAATAGCGTTCCGATACCTTAATAAGGAATCGTTAAGACACTGTACACTGTGTAGTTAGGCCCATACTGGAGTATGCAGCACCAGTCTGGAAAACCCCCACCCGGTCAAGCACGTCAAGAAGTTAGAGAAAGTACAAAGGTTTGCAACAAGGCTAGTCCCCGAGCTCAAGGGAATGTCGTCGAGGAAAGGTTAAGGGAAATCGGACTGACGACACTGGAGGACAGAAGGGGTCAGGGGGACATGATAACGACATACAAGATACTGGGGGAAAAGACAAGGTGGACAGAGATATGATGTTCCAGAGAGGGGACACAGGGACAAGGGGGTCACAACTGGAAGCTGAAGACTCAGGGCGAGTCACAGGGACGTTAGGAAGTATTTTTCAGTCATAAAGTTGTCAGCAAGTGGAATAGCTAGCAAGTGAAGTAGTGGAGGCAAGGAACCATACATAGTTTTAAGAAGAGGTATGACAAAGCTCAGGAAGCAGAGAGAGAGAGGATCCAGTAGCGATCAGTGAAGAGGCGGGGCCAGGAGCTGAGTCTCGACCCCTGCAACCACAATTAGGTGAGTTCAATTAGGTGAGTACATACACACACACACACACTCACACACACACACACACACGCACACTCACACACACACACACACAAATACACACGCGCGTGTGTGTGTGCGGGAGCAACAGTTCGTTTTCGTTCGTGAATCTTTAGTAGTTATTGGCCCATCAAAGCCACTGCCAAGTTCGTTGAAAGTTGACAGTGTCAATGAACAACCCGAGAAATGATACTCGATCTGTTTCAATCAGAAAAGGGAGGTGAAGGATACAGACATATGAAAACAATTTGAACCAGTGCCAAGAGAGAGTGGAATGGCCATAGGCCTAGTATTGGTGTAGGTGGTATTGCCACATCCCAATACCAAAATTCAAGCAGAATAAATGTGACCCAAGCCAGGGAGATAAGAGATAAGGATGGTTGAGTTAGTGACTCCAGTGTATAGTGCATACAGTGATAGAGGAGTTAGTGAATACAGTGTTTAGTGAATACAGTGAAGAAGAAATAGAAGAGGAGCCAGAATGGAAGCATCTTCCAATGCATAAGCAGAGCAGTGTGGGCCTGCCAGACGTAACGTATAGCCTTATTGTGGTTGCATGACAGTCATATACCCTGTGGGTGATATACCCGGCTCTGGAGGGCTGAATATCATACTTAGGTCACTAATCACTAAACAGAGGAGTAGAACTGTGGGAGGGGAATAAAGGTGGAGACCACAGGCACTGTAGTGTGCGCACGGGCAGTAGGGATGGGCAACTAACACTAATATTGTTTATTCATTAAGTATGTACAACTCCAGGTATAGATCCAGGTATACACGAGTAAGTGCACACGCATTTACTCAGTAAGTATAACTCCAGGTATACATGAGTAGGTGCAAAGACAGGCAGTACATAGCAGTATGCATGTGGAGAGCCTAGGATAGGCCCAAAAGCCTGACAGTGAGATTATCCCTCTCTCTCCTCCTCCCTCTCCCCTCGCTGGCTCGGGTGGCAGGATAGTAACGCACACACACACACGCACACACACACACACACACACACACACACAACACACACACACACACACACACACACACACACACACACACACACACGTGAAAGTAAGAGGGCCATAAATTCTCACACACAAACACTTGTAGTCCTACCCTAACGGATACATCTCACATACCCACTCCAACACCCACAGTTCACCTACACTCTCCTTTTACCTCCTATCTCTCTTTCTATCTCTTTCTCTCTCTCCCTCTCTCCTTTCCACTTTCTCTCCCCTATTCCACTATCCCTTCCTCCTCCTGCTGCTCCTCCTCCTATACGTCCTCCCCTTCACCTTCTCTTCCCTCTCACTCTCTCCCTCTCTTTCCTTTTATCTATTCTATCTCTCTCTTTCTCTCTCTCCATCTCCTATTCCACTTTCTCTCCCTCTTTTCCCTTTTTCCACTATCCCTCCCTCCTCCTGCTCCTCTTCCTCCTATACCTCCATCTCCCCCCTCACCTCCTCTTTGTATACCTCCTCCCCTGTGACCTCCCCTTCCTTCTCCTCCTCCCTCTCCCCTCGCCTCCTAGGCCTGCACGCACAATAAAGGCTGATCCTACCCAACTCACACACTCCGCACACTCTAACATCCCTTCCTCTCTGTCTCTCTAACTCACATTCAATCATACTCTCTGTCTCTTTTCTCTATCCTCTTCCCCTCTCTCTATCTCTCTAGCTCACTCACATCAATCACACTCTCTATCTCTCTCTATCCTCCTCCACTATACCTCCTCCATCTCCCACCTCACCTCCCCTTCCTTCTCCTCCTCCCTCTCCCCTCACCTCTAGGCCTGCAAGCACACTAAAGGCTGATCCTATCCAACTCACACACTCCACACACTCTAACATCCCTCTCTCTTTCTCTCTAACTCACATTCAATCACACTATCTCTCTTTCTTATCCCACTTTCTCTCCCTCTTCATCTTCCTTCTCATCCTCCCTACTCCTTTCTACTCCCCTCTCCATTTGCTCTTCCCCCTGTCCCCTGTCCCCCTTAGACTTTCCCCATCTCTCTTCCCTCTGCTGCTGTCCCCCCTCCAGCTCGCTATCCTTTTCCCCTCCTGCCTCTTCCCCTTCTTCACACAACAAATCCCTCCTCCCTCCCCACAGCAAACACCCTCCCTCACACCAGTACGCTTGGCATAAGCTCTTCCTTCTGTGGAAAAGTAACATGGGTCACCAGAAACCCAGACAGAGAACCAGAGGAATGGTGGATGAAGCGAGGGTTGGACCTGGGAGAGAAGACTGGGAGGCAGAGCTCACGAGAAGAGAAGAGGAGTGGGGGAGGAGGCTGGAAGAGCTCGGCAAGAAAATGGAAGAGAAAACAGCTGAGGAGAGCAGGAAATGGGAAATACAAATCACAGCAGCTGAAGCTAAGATACAGAGCTTAGTAGAAGTACTAAAATGTCTGAAACAGCCTAAAGAACCAAAAGACAGTACAGCCAGAACACCAAGACTGGAACATCAGTCATCGATGAAGGGACAGTAGGGAACACAGGTGATATACTGTATGCAATGACTCTCTCGGACCCAAGGGGGGCCTGGGTAGAGGCAGGGAGAACAGCAGGAACTAATGAGAGGACTTAAGGCAATGAAGGAGAGCTAGGCTATACACAAAGGCTCTAATGGATAACTGCCATGTCCAGGAACAGGGGTACTGGATAGGGAAGAGGGAGTAGGAAGCAACGTGTCAATGGTAGGAATTAATTTGTACCAGAGGATGCTCATGGCAGTACAGTGGGAGGATGAAAGGGAGAGGGCCGTTTTTGTCTATGGGCTCCAAGAAGTAGATGGGGAAACTTATGACACAAGGAAACAAGAGGAGAAAAAACGATTGAGAACATCATGAAAGCAATAGGAGAGGACGACCTGACCCAGTTGACAAATTTTCAGAGAACTGGATGATTTGCGACAGGAAAAAAGCATCCAGTCAAAGTGATTTTCAAGGCAGAGTCAGCTCGAAACCAGATCCTGCAGGAGAAAGCACACCTAAGGGACAATCAGGAGTTCTGGAGTGTGTACCTGGACTGAGGCAGAACACAAAAAGAAAGGATTATACTGCAAGTGAGGGTGCAACGTCGCAAGGAGGAATGGGAGGCAAGGAAGGTGGGGAGCAGTAGAAATCAGGCCCAGGTGGAAGAACAAGCACAACCCCCTCCAGTATCGCCCACAGAAGGAACACAACCATGGCAATCCCAAAGCAATCAAACAATCTAACCCAAAACCCACTCACTGTACCCTCTGCCCCCAGCCCCCTCAGCACAAACCCCACTCCCACAGAAACCCACAGTAACTCACACATCCCCCTCAGCAGAAACCCTACCCGCATAGTAACCCACACATCCCCCTCAGCTCAAACCCCACCCCCACAGTAACCCACACAATGTACCCTCTCCCCAATCCCCCTCACCACAAACCCCACCCTCACAGTAACCTACAGCAACCCACACACTGAAAATATCTAGCCTAGACAGGACTCGTAGCAATGGGTTTAAGTTGGAAAAATTCAGATTCAGGAAGGATATAGGAAAGCACTGGTTTGGTAATAGAGTTGTGGATGAGTGAAACAAATTCTCAAGTACAGTTATAGAGGCTAAAACGTTGTGTAGTTTTAAAAATAGGTTAGATAAATACATGAGTGGGTGTGGGTGGATGTGAACTGGACCTGATTAGCTTGTGCTACTAGGTCAGTTGTCGTGTTTCTTCCTTAAGTGAATGTGACCTACCCTGACTAGCTGCTCTCCTCTTTCACTCATTGGCACTGCTTGGCAGGCTGATATGAATTTAGCATAAGTTATATCTCCTTCCTTCTTGTTCGGCCTCCCAGCTTCATATGCTGTGTCTGCTCTGGTCAATACCTCTGCAACTTGCTTCAGCCTGTTTACCTCTTCTACTAGGACCCTTATCCTGGTTACTGCAGTTTTGACTTGTGACTCCCAATTCTTCTTCTCCTCCTCCAACCTCTTTTCCAATTTCACTGACATCTCCATCTTCATTTTTGCAGAAAGCTCTCCTAGTTTTCTCTACCACTCTTGTTCCATCCTTTTGCACTGTTCCTCCATTCACTCCACACTACCTGAATCATTCTCTCTGATCCCTGGTTCCTTTGAGTCCCCACCATTATTTTTTTTGTAGAGGGGAGAGAAGGGAGAGCAAAGAGAGAGAGAGAGAGAGAGAGAGAGAGAGAGAGGACAGCGTGAAACAAGCTTTTATGCCACAAGACGGGCAGAAAGCAGCAACTTCACTCTGGCTGTACCCTTCTCCAGAACATCACTCCATCTGAGATCTTACATACCCAGGATGACTCGAGTATGGAACACATTCGTACAGCATAATGATGTCAACGAGATAACGTCAGTTGATCAAATGAAAATGCTGGCCCACAGATGGCTCCAACTTCATCCTGTTCCCTACTTGTATGTCTCATAACAATAAAAATGCTTTCAAATGAGTTGATGTAGGTAACAGTCTTAGGCTTGTCAATAAAGTTAGGAATCCTTAACCTGTAAATAGCTGTCAATAAAGCTAGGGATCCTTAACCTTGTCAAACCTGTGTAAAAAAAAAAAAAAAAAAAAAAAAAAAAGAGAGAGAGAGACAGAGAGACAGAGAGAGAGAGAGAGAGGACAGAGAGAGAGAGACAGAGAGAGAGAGAGAGGAGAGAGAGAGAAAGAAAGAAGGGAAAGAAAGAAGGGAAAGGTGCAAGGAGGAGAGAGAGAGAGAGAAGAGAGAGAGAGAGAGAGAGGAGAGAGAGAGAGAAGAAAGAGAGTTTTCTGCTATGTACTAGCATCTGGGTGCTTATAACAACGTGACTGGTACAATGCAACACAGTGATTTGTGTAACATTTTTCTTAAGTGAAAAAGTGGATAGCATAAACAGTGTTTATTAAGTGATAGTGAGAAGGCAATACTTCCAGCTTGCCGGCCCACTGCCTGCGCTCACCCTCCCTCACTTCCCACTCCATCATAAAAAACCCTCGATACCACCACATACCCTCTCTCTCTCCTGTGAACTTCATTGCAAATCTACAACGCCTCCTCTGGAATGACTTCGCATCGCAAAAAAAGCAAGAATATCTACGCTATCTGGCTATTGTCCCAGTAGTTACTGCAGTGTTAGTGGGTATACCACAAGGGACAAAATAATTCTTAGATGTAAGGAGCCTAATTGTTCCAACTACTGCCACACAGATTGCATTCCAGAAGAAGAATTTTGTTGCAGCCAGGTTGAAAATTTCAGAAAATTAAAGGATATCCATACTCCTGTGGTATATGTGGATACAAGTCTGGAGCTACAAGAGGAAGGTTCAGAAGTATTACCTCAGGGACTCCTGTCGAAAGATCAAGACTGCCCTCATCGGCTGTGTGTAAAGTCACAGCTAAGATAATCCATCATAGGGAAGCACTTCATGAGCTCCTCAAATCATTAGATAAACTTCAGGCTATTGTAGAAGGCCAGTGCAAGCCTACATCAGGTGACATAAGCTGCTCAGCTGATGGTGACACTCTTGACAAAGACTGGAATTCCCACACTGAGCTTAACTCAGGAGTAAATAACTGGTGGAATTCTGTCATCGCTAAGGCCCCACAGATTGACAGAGTTCAAAACACTACCTTTGGGAATTCTAACACAATTCCTCTGACCACCACAGAGGAAATAAATCCTCTTCCCAGCAACGAAGCAATCCTTGGATCTATTAATTCTCCTACACGTGACATCTTTACTTCAGCCACTGCCAGTACACTAGATAGGGCATATACCATCTCTTATCCTACACCTGTCAGCACACCTGCCGGCACTATTCCAGCATCTGGTAGCAGTGCTTCATCGGCAAGTTCTGAGTCAAGATTTTCTCCACCAGAGATTGTGCAGTTAATAGTCTGGGAACTATCTCTGCACCTGAACACCTACTGTGTCAAAGTACGAACAGCATGGACACATCTGTCAGAAGTGGTAGAGGACGGGATAGAGTACGTGGAAGAGGATGTGGATGACGAAGACATCTACAGCCGTCTCACCCTACACTAACACAGTCTCTTTTGTATGTTTTCCAGAGCATTAATATCCATTATGTAATGCGGTGACAAAAACTGTGCAGCATAATCTAAATGAGGTCTAACCAAGGATGTATAGAGTTGAAGAACAACCTGAGGACTTCTATTATTTATGCTTCTTGATATGAAGCCAAGGATTCTGTTAGCTTTATTGCAAACACTTATGCATTGTTGTCTTGGTTTCAGATTACTGCTAACCAGGACTCCTAAATCTTTTTCTCAATCCGTAATATTAAGATCGACATTATTTAGTTTATATGTGGCATAGTTATTTTCCTGTCCAACATTTAGAACTTTGCATTTGTCTATATTAAACTGCATCTGCCACTTCTCCGACCACTGCATCAGTCTATTCAAATCTTCCTGGAGTGCTCTAATGTCCTCGTCAGAATGAATTCGACGGCCTATTTTGGTGTCATCGGAAAACTTGCATATGTCGCTCTTTATGCCCTCATCTATGTCGTTTATGTAGATTGTGAACAGCAGGGGGCCCAACACTGGCCCATGTGGGACACCGCTTGTGACGCTTCCCCACTCTGATTTCTCCCCATTTATGCAAACTCTCTGCTGCCTATTTGTCAACCATGCCTCTATCCAAGAAAAGATTTCTCCTCCTATCCCATGTGCCTTAATTTTCCTCAATAGTCTCTGATGTGGGACCCTGTCAAAAGCCTTACTGAAGTCCATATACACCATATACCTATGTATCTCTCTCTCTCTCCCCTCTTTCCCCATTTTTCTCCATCTCCCCTCTTTCCCCCTCTCCCCTCTTTTTTTTCACACAGGGTTTGACAAGGTTAAGGATCCCTAGCTTTATTGACAGGCTATTTACAGGTTAAGGATTCCTAACTTTATTGGCGAGCTAAGAGCTGTTACCTACATCAGCTCATTTGAAAGCATTTTTATTGTTATGAGACATACAAGTTGGGAACAGTATGAAGTTGGAGCCATCTGTGGGCCAGCATTTTCATTTGATCAACTGACTTTATCTAAGTGACATCATTATGCTGTACGAATGTGTTCCATACTCCAGTTATCCTGGGTATATGATCTCAGATGGAGTGATGTCCTGGAGAAAGGTACAGCCAGAGTGAAGTTGCTGCTTTCTGCCTGTATTGTGGCATAGAAGCTTGTTTCACGCTGTCCTCGAAGTGGATCCAAGTGTGGTACTTTGAATATATTGGCCTTGTACATAACAGTAAGGCCACCCACATCCCTCCTGTGTTGAAGGCTCTGCTGAAATGACAGATCTATCCAGGATGGGTCCAGGCGAGAGATGAGACGTCTTGCTCTGTTCTCTACTCTGTCAAGCAGTCGCAGATGAGAGAGGGCAGGCAAACCAAGAAAGTGGAGCATACTCAAAGTGTGAGCATACTTGTGCCTAGCACAAAATCTTACAACCCCAACTGTCAAGCAGATGCGAGATACGGCGAAGTGCTCTAAGCTTCCTGGCTGCCTTGTTTGCAAGATGTACATGGTTCTTCATGGTCAGTTTGGAGTCAAATTTCACCCCAAGGATATCAACTTCTTCCCCAGGTGCCAACACCCTCCCATTCATCCTTACTACTGCGCCGGCATTACCATCATGGTGCCTGGAGACCATCATCATTCGTGTTTTCTCAGGTGCAGATGTTACTTGCCATCTATTTCCCCAAGCTGATATAGCTATGAGATGGTGATTGATGTAGCTTAGAGCAGCTGGCATTTCTTCTCTTGGATAAGCGAATGTCAGTGTACAGTCGTCTGCATATGCTTGTGATTCTGGGATGAGATGAAGAAGGTCATTGAAGTAGACATTCCAAAACAATGGTCCCAGCACGCTTTCTTGTGGAACACTTGCCCCTATAGGATGTCTTGCTGATTCTGTTCCATCGAGAACTACCCTTAGAGATCTACCATGAAGGTAATCACTGAGGAGACATAGTGTAGAACCTGCAATTCCCAGTGCTTGAAGTTTTGCTAAGAGGCCCTGGTGCCACACCCTGTCGAAAGCACCAGCAATGTCCAGTGCTACCACACAGCTGACTTTGGATTCATCTGGTGCCACTTAGTGGAGAGGTGTAACAACAGATCAGCAGCAGAGTAACCTTTCCTGAAGCCATATTGACGCTCACAAAGTAGCGAGAGGTAGTCAAAAAACTCTGTCATTTGTCTTGAGATTATTGTCTCAAGGATCTTACCAGTGATTGACAGGAGTGACACTGGTCTGTAGTTGCTGATTTCTGCTATGTTCTTTTTGTGAACAGGGACTATATTTGCCTCTTTCCACAGAGAGGGCCATTTACACTGTACTAGGCACTGCTGAAAGATGCGAGTTAGAGGTGCTGCTAGCTGGTCTGCACATTTTCTCAGCAATCTTGGGCTCAACTTGTCTGGGCGCACAGCCTTTTCTTGATCAAGTGATTTAAGAAGGAAATGCACCTCCTCCTGTCTTATTGTCACCATTAGCGGTTTTGACACAGTTCTTGTAGCTAACCAAGACTGATCTGTAGACTTCGTCACATATTGCCGATGAGGAATGTTTTCTTGCTGTAGATTAAGGATGTGTCCAGTGAAGGCTTTCACTTGGTTGCCAACATCCCCTTAGAACAGAGCATTCCAATCCGTGGTGGCGAGGTCAGAGCAAAGAGCTGGCCAATTACCTCTTTCCCATAGCCAGGTTGTGCGTTCGTGACCCCTCACCTCGTTCTGTTGGGATCTTAAGTGTCGTAAAAACGGCCTTGTGGTCAGATGATCCAACGTAGCCGGAGGATTGACAAGTGACTAGACCTTCTGCCAGATCACTCACTACTGGGTCAAAGGAGGAGCCAGAGATGTGAGTAGGAAAATCAACAAAGTTTCTCATGTCAAATACTGCAAAAAGGTCATCAAAGTCCCTCTGTATAAGGTGTTGGTTGAGGTCACCAACAATTATGATATTTTGACAGTTGTGTTGTAGCAGAAGGGAGTACATATTTTCCATTAGGAAGTTGATGGGGTCTGCATGTTGCCACTGAGGTCTGTACATTGCACATGCTAGTACAGAGATACTAGTGTTTATGCAGAGCTTGAAGAACATCATTTCAAGATGAGTAGGGGTGGCAACATCAATATGCTTGGCATGTGCACTTTTAGAGAAGCACACAGCAACACCGCCTCCTGGCCCTTGCCTGTCTCTTCTCATCCATGAGGTGTAGCCAGCAATTCTTGCAAAATTTTCTGGAGTCCTGTAGTCCGAAAATGTTTCAACAACAGCTATCATGTCGGGACGTCGAGTGTTCACAAAACTATGTGTGTGAGCTCTCCAACATTAGTATTGGTGAAGGTGGTATTGCCACACATCCCAATACCAAAATTCAAGCAGAATAAGTGGTGGGCCCAGCAGGAGAATAAGAGATAAGGATTGGTTGAGTTCGTGACTTCAAGTGTATAGTGCATACAGTGATAGAGATTTAGTGAATACAGGTGTTTTAGAGTGAATACAGTGAAGAAGAAATAGAAGAGGAGCCAGAATGGAAGCATCTTTCCAGAGCATAAGCAGAGCAGTGTGGCCTGCCAGACGTAACGTATAGCCTTTTTGTGGTTGCATGGCAGTCATATACCCTGTATATTACTGATCTGAGGTCATAAACCCTGCTCTGGAGGGGCTGAATATCATACTTAGGCACTAATCACTAAACAGAGGAGTAGAACTGTGGGATGGGAATTAAAGGTGGAGACCACAGCACTGTAGTTGCCGCACGGCAGTAGGTATGGGCCAACTAGAACACTAATATTATTTATTCATTAAGTATGTACAATCCAGGTATAGCTCTCAGTATACACGAGTAATGGACATACGCATTTCTCAGTAAGTAAACTCCAGGTAACATGAGTAGGTGCAAAGACAGCAGTACAAATAAGCAGTATGCATTTGGAGAGCCAGGATAGGCCCAAAAGCCTACATTGAGATTATCCTCTCTCTCTCCTCCTCCCTCTCCCCCGCTGGCTCGGGTGCAGGATAGTAACGCGCACGGCGATACACACACACGACACCACACAAACACACAACACACACAGACACACACACACACACACACGTGAAAGTAGAGGGCCATAAATTCTTACACACAAACACTTGTAGTCCTACCCTAACGGAACACATCTCACATACCCACTCTCCACACCCACAGTTCACCCATCACTCTCCTTTTTACCCTGTCCGCTCTCTCACTCTTTCTCCTCTTTCTCTCTCACCCTCTCTCCTTCCACTTTCTCTCCTCCTATTCCACTATCCCTTCCTCCTCCTGCTGCTCCTCCTCCTATACATCCTTCTCCCCTTCATCACCTTCTCTTCCCTCACACTCTCTCCCTCTCTTTCCTTTATATCTATGTTATATCTCTCTTTCTCTCTCTCCAACTCCTATTCCACTTTCTCTTCCTCTCTTCCTTTTCCACTATCAATCCCTCCCTCCTACCAGCACCTCTTCCTCCTATACCTCATCCATCCCCCCCCTCGCCTCCTCTTTGTATACCTCCCTCCCCGTGACTCCCCTTTCCTTTTCTCCTCCTCCCCCTCCCCTCGCCTCCTAGCCAGCACTGCACAATAAAGGCTGAATCCTACCCAACTCACACACTCCTGCACACTCTAACAGTCCTTCCTCTCTGTCTCCTAACTCACATTCATCATACTCTCTGTCTCTTCTTCCCCTATCCTCTTCCCCTCTCTCTGTCCTCTCTAGCTCCACTCACATCAAATCACACTCTTCTTATCTCTCTCTATCCTCCTCCACCCTATACCTCCTCATCTTCCCACCTCACCTCCCCCTTCCTTTCTCCTCCTCCCTCTCCCCTCACCTCCATAGGCCTGCAAGACACACTAAAGGCTGATCCTATCCAACTCACACCATCTCCACACACTCTAACACCCCCCTCTCTCTTTCTCTCTAACACACATTCAATTCACAACTATCTTCTTTCTTATCCCACTTTCTCTCTCTCTCCCTCTTCATCTTCTCTCATCTTCCCTACTCCTTCTACTCCCCTCTCCATTTGCTCTTGCCCCCTGTCCCCCCTTAGAGACTTTCCCCACCCTCTCTTCCCTCTGCTGCTGTTCCCCCTCCAGCTCGGCCTATCCTTTTCCCCTCCCTGTCCCCCCTCCTCCCCTTCTTCAAACAAACTCAAATCCCTCCTCCCTCTCCTACAGCAAACACCCTCCTCCACACAGTAACGCTTGGCATAAGCTCTCCTTCTGTGGAAAAGTAACATGGGTCACCAGAAACCCAGACAGAGAATCAGAGGAATGGTGGAGAAGTGAGGGTTGGACCTGGGAGAGAAGACGGGAGGTAGAGCTCACGAGAAGAGAAGAGGAGTGGGTGAGGAGGCGGCTGGAAGAGCTCGGCAGAGAAAAATGGAAGAGAAAATAGCTGATGAGAGCAGAAATGGAAATACAAATCACAGCAGCTGAGCTAAGATACAGAGCCTAGTAGAAGTACTAAAAAGTCTGAAACAGCTAAAAAAGAACCAAAAGACCAGTACAGCCAGGGACACCAAGACTGGAACATCAGTCCATCGATGAGGTACTGTAGGAACTCAGTTGATATACTGTAAGCAATGACTCTCTCGACCAGGGGGGCCCGGGTAAAAGCAGTGAGAACAGCAAGGAAACTAATGAGAGGACTAAGGCAATGAAGGAGAGCTTAGGCTATACACAAGGCTCTAATGGATAACTGCCATGTCAGAACAGGGGCACTGGATAGGAAGAGGGAGTAGGAAGCAACGTGTCAATGGTAGGAAATTAATTTGTAACCAGAGGATGCTCATGGAAGTACAGTGTGAGGATGAAAGGGAGAGGGCCCGTTTTTGTCTAATTGGCTCCAAGAATAGATAGGGAAACTATGACACAAGGAAACAGGAGAGAAAAAACGATTGAGAACATCATGAAAGCAATAGGAGAGGAGAGACGCATGACCCAGTTGACAAATTTTCAGAGAACATGGATGATTTGCGACAGTAAAAAAGCATCCAGTCAAAGGTGATTTTCAAGGCAGAGTCAGTTTCGAAACCAGTTCCTGCAGGAGAAAGCACACCTAAAGGGACAATCAGAGTTCCTGGAGTGTGTACCTGGAGTGAGGCAAGAACACAAAAGAAAAGGATTATACTGCAAGTGGAGGTCACGTCGCAAGGAGGAATGGGAGGGCAAGGAAGGTGGAGCAGTAGAAATCAGCGCAGGTGGATAACAAGCCACACCCCCTCCATTACCGCCCACAGAAGAACACAACCTTGCAATCCCAAAGCAATCAATACCAATCTAACCCAAAACCCACTCACTTGTACCCTCTGGCCCCCAGCCCCCTCAGCACAAACCCCACTCCCACAGAAACCCACAAGTAACTCAAACTTTCCCCTCAGCAGAAACCCCACCCGCCATAGTAACCACAACCTCCCACCCTCAGACTCAAAACCCACCCCTACGTAACCAACACAATTGTACCCTCTCCCCAATCCCCCTCACCACAAACCCCACCCTCACAGTAAACCACAGCAACCCACAACAGCGAAAATATTTAGCCTAGAACAGGACTCGTAGCAATGGGTTTTTAAAGTTGGAAAAATTGTCAGATTTCAGGAAGGATATAGGAAAGCACTGTTTGGTAATAGAGTTGGTGGATGAGTGAACAAATTTCTCAAGTACAGTTATAGAGGCTAAACCGTTTGTGTAGTTTTAAAAATAGGTTAGATAAATACAATGAGTTGGTGTGGTTGGATGTGAACTGGATCTGATTACTTGTGTACTAGGTCAGTTGTCGTGTTTCCCCCCTTCTTTCTAAAGTGAATGTGACCTACCCTGACTAAGCTGCTCTCCGTCATTACTTTCATTGGCACATGCTTGGAAGGCTGATATGATTTAGCATTAGTTTATATCTCCTTCCTTCTTGTTCGGCCTCCAGCCTTCATATGCTGTGTCTTCTCTGGTCAATAACCTCATGCAAACTAGCTTCAGCCTAGGTTTACCTCTTCTACTAGGACGCCTTATCCTGGTTACTGCAGTTTTGACTTGTGACTCCCAATTCTTCTTCTCCTCCTCCAACCTCTTTCCAATTTCACTGAACATCCCATCTTCATTTTTGCAGAAAGCTCTCCTATTTTTCTCTACCACTCTTTTCCATCCTTTTCACTGTTCCCATTCACTCCTCCACACTACCTGAACCATTCTCTCTGATCCCTGTTCCTTAGAGTCCCACCATTATTTTTTTGTGGAGGGGGGAGAGAAGGGTGGAGCAAAGGTGGAGAGAGAGAGAGAGAAGATGTAGAGAGAGAGAAGAGAGAGAGAGAGAGGAGAGAGAGAGAGAGAGAGAGAGAGAGAGAGAGAGAGAAGAGAGAGGGAGGAGAGAAGAGAGAGAGAGAGAGAGAGAGAGAGAGAGAGAGAGAGAAGAGAGAAAGAGAGAGAAGAGAGAGAGAGAGAGAGAGGAGAGAGAGAGAGAAAAGAGAGAGAGAGAGAGAGGAGATAGAGAGAGAGAGGAAAGAGGAGAGAGAGAGAGACGAGGGAGAGTAGAGCGGGGGAGAGAGGAATAGGAGAGAGTAGGGAGGAGGGAGAAGAGAGAGAGAGAGAGTAGAGAGCGAGAGATAATAGAGAGTTTTGTGCTAAGAACTAGCATCTGGGTGCTTATAACAACGTGATTGGTACATAATGCAATCACAGTCGATTTTGTGAAACATTTTATCTTAAAGTGAAAAAGTGGATAGCATAAACAGTGATATCTATAAGTGAAGGCAATACTTCCAGACTTGCCGTCCCCTGCCTGCGATCACCCTCTACCTCTTTACCCCCATCCATCATAAAAGAAAAAACCTCGGATACCAACACATACCCTCTCTCCTCTCTCTTCTCCTTGAACTTCATTGCATAACCTACAAAACGCCTCCTCTAGAATGACTTCGCAACGCAAAAAAAGCAAGAAAATCTACGCTATCTGGCTATTGTCCCATTAGTTACTTGCAGTGTAAGTGGTATACCACAAGGGACAAAAATCATTCATTAAGATATAGGAGCCTACTTGTTCAACTACTGCCCACAGATTGCATTCCAGAAGACAGAATTTTGATTGGCAGCCAGGTTGAAAAATTTCAGAAAATTAAAGGATATCCATACTCCCTGTGGTATAACGTGGATCAAGTCTGGAGCTACAAGAGGAAGGTTCAGAAGTACTACTCTCAGGACTCCTGGGTCGAAAGATCAAGAACTGCCCTCATCGCTGTGTTTGTAAGTCACAGAGCTAAGATGATCCATATATAGGGAAAGGCACTTCATGAGCTCCTCAAATTCATTAGATAACTCTTACAGGCTATTGTAGAAGGCCATTGCCAAGCCTACATCAGGTGAAATAAGCTGCTCAGCTGATGGTGACACTATTGACAAAGACTGGAAGCCACACTGAGCTTAACTCAGGGGGTAAATAACACTGGTGGAATTTCTGTCATCGCCAAGGCCCCACAGATTGACAAGTTCAAAACACTACCTTTGGGAATTCTAACTACAATTCCTCTGACCACCACAGAGGAATAAATCCTCTTTCCCCAGCACGAATGCAATCCTTGGATCTGTTAATTCTCCTACACGTGACATCTTTACTTCAGCCACTGCCTAGTACAACTAGATAGGCATATACCATCTCTTTATCCTACACCTGTCACACACTCTGCGGCACTATTCCAGCATCTTGTTAGCAGTGCTCCATCGGCAAGTTTCTGAGTCAAGATTTTCTCCTCCAGAGATTGGTCAGTTTAAATAGTCGGGGAACTATCTCTGTCACCTGAACACCTACTGTGTCAAATACGAACACATGGACACATCCGTCAGAAGTGGTAAGAGGACGGGATATGAGTACGTTGGAAAAGGATTTGGATGACGAAGACATCTACAGCCGTCCCTCACCCTACACGTACACAGTCTCTTTTGTATGTTTTCCAAGCATTAATATCCATTCTGTAATGCGGTGAAACAAAAACTGGCAACATAAATCTATATGAGGCCTAACCAAGATATATTAGAGTTGAAGACAACCTGAGGACTTCTAATTATTTAGCTTTCTTGATATGAAGCCAAGGATTCTGTTAGCTTTATTGGCAAACACTTATGCATTGTTGTCTTGTGTTTCAGATTACTGCTAACCAGGACTCCTAAAATCTTTTTCGCAATCCGTAAATATAAGATCGACATTATTTAGTTTATATGAGGCATAGGTTTATTTTCCTGTCCAACATTTAGAACTTTGCATTTGTCTATATTAAACTGCATCTGCCACTATCTTCCGACCACTGCATCTCTATTCAAATCTTCCTGGAGTGCTCTAATTGGTCCTCGTCAGAATGAATTCGACGCCTATTTTGGTTCATCGGAAAACTTGCTTATGCGCTCTATAGTGCCCCATCGTAAGTCGATTTTGTAGATTGGTGAACACGCAGGGGGCCCAACTCTGTACCCCTGAGGAACAACCGCTTGTTACGATTATGCCCCATTCTGATCTCCCCATTATGCAAACTCTCTGCTGCCTATTATCAACCATGCCTCTATCCAACAAAAGATTTCTCCTCCTATCCCATGTAGGCCTTAATTTCCTCCTCAATAGTCTCTGAAGTGTGGACCCTGTCAAAAGCCTTACTGAAGTCCATTACACCTAAACCTAAGTATCTCTCTCTCTCTCCCCTCTTTCCCCTTTTTTCTCCATCCCCCTCTTTCTTCCCTCTCCCCTCTTTTTTTCACACAGGTTAGACAAAGTTAAGGAACCCTAGCTTTATTGACAGGCTATTTAACCAAGGTTAAGGATTCCAAACTTTATTGGCGAGCTAAGAATAGGCTGTTACTACATCAGCTTCATTTGAAAGCATTTTATTGTTAAAGAGACATACAAGTTGGGAACAGTAATGAAGTTGGAGCCATACTGTGGCCATCCAATTTCATTGATCAACTGCTTTTACCTAAGTGAACATCATTATGCTGTACGAATGTGTTCCATACTCCATAATCCTGGGTAAATGATCTTTCAGATTGAGGTGATTGTCCTGAGAAAGGTACAGGCAGAGTGAAGTTGCTGCTTTCTGCCTGTATGTGGCAAATAGAAGCCTTGTTTCACGCTGGTCTCGAAGGTGGAATCCAAGTTGGTACTTGAATATATTGGCCTTGTACATAACATAAGGCTACCCACATCCCTCCTGTGTTGAAGGCTCTGCTGAAATGACAGATCTACCAGGATGGTCCAGGCCGAAGATGAGACGTCTTCTGTGTTTCTCTACTCTGTCAAGCAGTTGCAGATGAGAGAGGGCAGGCAAACCAAAAAGTGGAGCATACTCAAGGTGTGAGCATACATGTGCCTAGTACAAAATCTTAAACCCCATCTGGTCAAGCAGATGCGAGATACGGCGAAGTGCTCTAACTTCCCTGGCTGCCTTGTTTGCAAGATTAACATGGTTCTCATGTCAGTTTGGAGTCAAATTTTCACTCCCAAGATATCAACTTTCTTCCCAGGGTGCCAACACCCTCCATTCATCCTTACTACTGACTGCGCAGGCATACCCCATGGTGCCTAGAGAGACCATCATCATTCGGTGTTTTCTCAGGTGCAGATGTTACTTGCCATCTATTTCCGCCAAGCTGATATAGCATTAGGCTGGTGATTTGATGTAGCTTAATGCGAGCTGGCTTTCTTCTCTGGATAAGCGAATGTCAGTGTAACCAGTCCGTCTGGCATATAGCTTTGTGATTCTGGGATGAGATGAATTCGGTCCTGAAAGTAGACATACCAAAACAATGGTCCAGCACGCTTTCTTGTGGAACACTTGCCTCCCTATAGGATGTCTTGCTGATTCTTGTTCCATCGAGAACTAACCCATAGAGATCTACCCTGTGGTAATCACTGAGGAGACATAGGTGTAGAACCTGCAATCTCCCAGTGCTTGAAGTTTTGCTAAGAGGCCTGGGGCCACACCCAGTCGAAAGCACCAGCCAATGTCCCATTGCTCCACACAGCTTGACTTTGGATTCATCAGGTGCCACTTAGTGGAGAGGTGTAACACAGATAGCAGCAGAGTAACCTATCCTGAAGCCATATTGACGCTCACAAAAGTAGCGAGAGGTAGTCAAAAACTCTGTCCATTGACTTAGATTATTGTCTCAAGGTCTTACCATGATTGACAGGAAGGTACACTGTCTGTAGTTGCTGATTACTGCTATGTTTCTTCCTTTATGTGTAACGAGGACATATTTTGCCTCTTTCCACAGAGAGGGCCCATTTACACTGTACTAGGCCAGTGCCTGAAAGATCGAGTTAGAGGTGCTGCAGCTGGTCTGGCACATTTTTCTCAGCAATCTGGCTCAACTTTGTCTGGGCGCACAGCGTTTTTCTTGATCAAGTGATTTAAGAAGGAAATGCAGCACCTCTGTCTTATTGTCACCACTGAGCGGTTTTTGACACAGTTCTTGTACTAACCAAGGCTGATCTGTAGACTTCGACACATATTGCGAGGAGGAATGTATTCGAGCTGTAGAGTAGGATGTTCCCATGAAGGGTTTCACTTGGTTGCCAACATCGCCCTTAGAACAGAGCATTCCAATCCGTGGTGGCGAGCTCAGAGCAAAGGGCTGGCCAATATACCCTCTTTCACCATAGCCAGTTAGTGCGCGTGACCCCCTCACCTCGTTCTGGTTGGATCTTAATGCGTAAAACGGCCTTGAGGTCAGATGATTCCAACGTTGTCCGGAGGAATGACAAGTGACTAGAACCCTTCTGCCAGATCACACACTATTGTGTCAAAGGAGGAGCCAGAGATGGTGATAGGAAAATCAACAAATTTCTCATGTCGAAATACTGCAAAAAGGTCATCAAAGTCCCTCTGTATAAGGTGTTGGTGAGGTCACCACAATTATGATATGTTGACCATTTGTGTGTAGCAGAAGGGAGTCCATATTTTCCATTAGGAAGTTAATGGGGTCTGCATGTTGCCACTGAGTTCTGTACATTGCACATGCTAGTACAGAATACAGTGTGTATGCAGAGCTGAAGAACATCATTTCAAGAAGAGTAGGGGTGCACATCAATATGCTGGGCATGTGCACTCTTAGAGAAGCACACAGCAAGCACCGCTCCTGGCCCCTTGCCTGTCTCTTCTCATCCATTCGGTGTAGCCAGCATTCTGCAAAATTTTCTGGAGTCCTGTCGTCCGAAAATGTTCAACAACAGCTACAGTGTCGTACGTCGAGTGTTCACAAAACCTATGTGTGAGCACTCCAACATTAGTAATGAAAAACCTCTAATGTGGGCCGACAGGAAGCTGATAGGCTGTCTCCTCATAATGTGGTCAGCTTGAGGTGGTGGGTGTGTAAGGCATGTAAGTGCCTTCGACTTGAGAAAGGTATGTATTGAAGCAGCTGCAGGGATGTAGGTCAGTGTCTTGTGTATAGGCACAATAAACCACCTGCTGGGCTGAGATAGGAGTACTGAGTTGGTGACGTGTGAGTGTGTTCACCTATTTCAAGATCCTGCTTGTTGTTCCGAGAACCGAGGCCTCTAAAAACACGTGGTCCATCTGTCAAGTTCCTCTTTCTTCCGACACTGGTCCTCTTTGTCCTTTCTGTAGCAGTAATTGCATCTGGTATCTCGCATGCAGTTGTTGGGTATGGACCCCTTCCGGTGACAGCGAGAGCACTGCCTGGTGCCTGGAGGGGTGGACTATTATTTGTTGCACCTCCTGTTTGCTGATTTTTCCTCAGTTCATGGTTCTGCCGCGAGACTGTGTTAGTGTAGGGTATACTGCTGTAGAAGTCTTCTCATCCACGTCCTCTTCCACTTACACAACCCCGTCCTGTACCACTTCTAACAGCTAGTGTCCCTGCTGTCGCACTTTGGCACAGTAGGTGTTCAGTGCAGTGATAGTACACTGATTATTCAACTGCACCAATCTCTGGAAGAGAAATCCTACTCAAACTTGCCGATAAGCACTGCTGCCAGAATGCTGGAATAGTAGTCGGTAGTGTGCTGACAGGTGAAGGATCAGGATGTTATGTGCCCTTTCTAGTGTACTGCAGTGGCTGAAGTAGAGATGTCAGAAGTAGGAGAATTTAACAGATCGCAAGAATTTGCTTTCGTTGCTGGGATGAGGATTATTTCCTCTGTGGATATTCAGGAATTGTGATATAATTCCCAAAGGATGGATTGAACTCTGTCAATCTGTGGGGCCTTAGCGATGACAGAATTCCCACCAGTATTTAACTTCTGATTTAGCTCAGAGTGGGAATTCCATCCTTTGTCAATATTGTCACCATCGACTGAGCAGCTTAATGTCACCTGATGTAGGCTTGCAATGGCCTTCTATACAATAGCCTGAAGTTTATCTAATGATTTGTGGAGCTCATGACAGTGCTTCCCTATGATGTATTATCTTAGCTGTGACAGGAGTCCCTGAGGTAGTACTTCTGAACCTTCCTCCTGTAGCTCCAGGCTGGATATCCACATATATCCCACCACAGATTAAGGATATCCTTTAATTTTCTGAATTTTCAACCTGGCTGCAACAAAATTCTTTTTTCTGGAATGGCAATCTGTGTGGCAGTAGTTGGAACAAGTATGCTCCTTACACCTAAGAAGTGTTTTTGTCCCTTTGTGGTATAACCCACTAACACTGCAGTAACTACTGGGACAATAGCCAGATAGCGTAGATATTCTTGTTTTTTTTCAGATGCGAAGTCATTCCAGAGGAGCGTTGTAGGTTTGCAATGAAGTTCACAGAGAGAGAGAGAGAGAGATAGGTGGGTGGGTGTATCGGGATTTTTATGATGGGTGGGTTAAGTGAAGGGAGGGTGAGCGCAATGGCAGTGGGCCGGCAGAGTCTGGAAGTATTGCCTTCTCACTATCACTTAATAAACACGTATATGCTACCCACTTTTCAACTTAAGAGAAGATGTTACACAAATCACTGTGTTGCATTGTACCCAGTCACGTTGTTATAAAGCACCCACAGATGCTAAGTACATAGCACAAAAGAGATATAATTATTAATGCTCCCCCTCATCCTCTCTCTCTCTCTCTTGCCTCATTGTCTTCCTCATCTCTCCTCTCTCTCTCTCCTCCTTCATACCTTTCCCCTTCCTCCTCTTCTTTCTTTCTCTCCTCTCTCTCTCTTTCTCTCTCTCTCTCTCTCTCTCTTCTCACTCTCTCTCTCTCTCTCACTCTGCTCTCTCTCCTCACGTCTCATCTCTCCTTCTCGATCCTCTCCTCTCCTCACCCCTCGCTCTCTCTCCCTCTCTCATCTTACTCCCCATCTCTCTCCTCCCTCTCACCTCACTCTCTCTCTCCTCTCTCTCACTCTCACACTCACTCTTTCCTCTCCCTTCTCTCTCTCCACAAAAAAAAATAATGTGGGGACTCAAAAGAACCAGGGATCAGAGAGAATTGGCTCTGGTAGGGTGGAGTGAAATGGAGGAACAGTGCAAACGGATGGGACAAGAGAGGAGAGAAACAAGAGAGCTTTCTTCTGCAAAAATGGAGATGGAGATGTCAGTGAAATAGGAAAAGAGTTGGAGGAGGAGAAGAAGAATTTGGGAGCACAAGTCCAAAACTGCAGTAACCAGGATACGAGGCCAGAAAAAGAGGTAAACAGAGGCAGAAGCGATTACAGGGGTATTGACCAGAGAACGACACAGCAATATGAAGCTTTAGGCCGAACAGGAAGGATGGAGATATAACTATGCTAACATTCATATCAACCTGCCAAGCAAGCCAATGAGTAAAAGGAAAAGCAGCAGGGCACGAGATGGAGAGGGGTGATAGGTCAAATGCAGAGCACGAACCCATGCTACCAAGAGCTACTGGAAAAAACAAAGAGAAAATGTCATATGTACAAACAGGAATCAGTCACATAGGAAAGGCCAAGGGAGGAGGAAATGGCAAAGCCAATGTTTTATTTCAAGGGCTTTCAGGATAGTGAGTGAAGGCCACACACTGAAGAGCAGCAGCCGAAAGAAGGGGACTGAACATCATCACAGAAATAGTGAAGAGACATAGATGAGAGCATAAATTTTCAGAGAATAGGGGGTAACGCTTGAAGGGGAAGAACACGACCGATCAAGCTGATTTCAGGACAGAAACAGGCAGAACACGATCCTCCAAGAGAAACCAAGGTTGAAGTCTTGGCAGAATACACGAGGGTGTTCTTAGATAGAGACAGAACACAAACAGTATGATAGCACTGAGGGAAGAGGACTCATAAGAACCATCACAGAACCCATAATCAATCAGAACATTACCATCCCAACCAAAACTCAACCATACTCACAGCTCCCACCCAACACTCAGCTACAGAATAACACAGTATGCTACCAGGTCTCCCATCCCCACACAGACCGCCCAAAATACAGTGGTTGGAGAGAAAAAACTGAACAACGCTGATGAATAACAAATAAATGGAGTGGCACGACAGGAGTCAAAGAGCATCACCGAACATCATATCTCTCAGAGCAGAAACCAAGCTCACAGGTAAGAATAAACAATGACTTCTTTCCAATGGGATATAGATCCTGAGGAAAGACAGAGGGAACAGTGGGGTGGAGGAGTGGACACGCCGTTCAAAAACCCAAATGCAATTTTTTGATGAGGCTAGAGAGAGGAGACAGTGGAGATGCAAGAGATTATCAATAGCAGCAAACACTGCTGAGACCACCGCTTCCACCATTTATAAGCGTGATGATTGGGATTCTGGTAGCGTGGAGTAAATGAATAAACGTCTTCGGAAGCCTTGCTTTACTGTCCGGGAGGGCCATGCCCACGAAGGAGAGAGGGAGTAGACTAGTTGGCTGCTTCAAGGCCGCTGAGTGAGTAGCGAGTGTAACCAGCGTCCACTGATCTGGGCAGGCCAGAGGGCAGCACCTGAGTGTCCACAAATATGAACTAAAGCTGACAGATAGCATAAGCAGTCTGTGCAGACATTTCAGGCTGTCTTCAAACATACTCCAGGACACAGCACAGCCCTTGATCCATTCAAACCCAGGACACTGAACAACCACATCCACCACACTTCAAGACAATATCACCCTCATCTCTTCACTCCAGGACACAGTACGCCCTCATCCGTCACCCTACATGAACAACACAAACCCCATTCACCACACTCCAGACACAGAAAAATCTTCATTCACCTCACTTCAGGACAACAGCAACAACCCGTCAACCATCAGAACTCCAGGACCAGCACACCATCATTCAACCACACTCCAGAGACACCAACACACCCTAATGCACCGAGACACTCCTGGACCCAGGACACCCTCAACTACCACACTCCAGGACCAACATGCCCTCATCCATCACACTCAGGACCCAGCACACTCTAATCCACCACATTCCAGGACCCGCACTCCCTGATCCCCCACATTAAGGGACAGCAACCCCTTCATCCACCACACACTCCAGGCCCCAGCAAACCCTGATCAAACAACTCCAGGGATCCAGCACACCCGATCCCATGTCAAACTCCAGGATCCAGCATACCCTGATCCACCATACTCCAGGACCAAGCACATAGTGATCCAACACACTCCAGAACCAGCACATCCTGATCCACCACACTCAGATGCATCAAAACCTTGTCCAACACTCGATAGGACCCAGCACTCCCTCATGCCAACCACACTCCAGGATTCCACCTCATCCGAATCCACCATGCTTTCCAGAAACCAGCAGCACATCCCAATCCATCACATTCCCAGGACACATCACAAACCCTGATTCCACCACACTCCCAGGATCCCCCACACCCCTGATTTCGCCACTTTTCACAGGATCCAGCACACCCTCTTCCACAACTCTCCAGGATCCAGCACAATTTACCCTTATCCTCACATTCATAGAAATCCACCACACCCTGATCCACCACATTACAGGACCCAGCACTCCCTGAAGCACCCACTCCAGACCACACACCCTGATCCACATCACTCCATTACCCAACACACCCCTGACTACCACAACTCCAGGGACCCAGCAACTACCCTGATCCACCATACTCCAGACCTCAGCATACCCTAAATCCATCACCCTCCTGACCCATCACACCCTCAACATCCACACTGCAACACCCAACACACCCTGATCCATCACACTCCAGACACAGCACACCCTCATCTACCACACTCCTATAATCCAGCACACCCTGTGTCCACACACTCAAAGGATCCAGCGCACCTCATCCACCACAATCGGGATCCAGCACACTCTCAGAGACACCACACTCCAGCAATCAAGGCACACCCTAATCCACCTCACTCACAGGATCCAGTCCACCCTGATCCATCACCACTCCATGACCCCGCACGCCGTGATCCGCCTCTTCTAGGACCCTGCACACCCTGGTCCACACACTCCACGACCCAGCAAACTCGGATCCAGCACACACTCAGGGTCAAGCACACCCTGATCCACCACAGTCACAGGATCCTCTGTCACACCCTTGGAACCACCACACTCAAGGACCCATTATAACCTCTGATCCACAGACACTCACAATGATCAACTCACCCCTGATCCAGCACACTTCAGGATCCAGTCACACTCTCCTCCACCACTCTCATGGATTCAGCACACCCTGGTCCACCACACTCCAGGATCCAGAAGAAACTAATCCACTACATTCCACAGTATCCAGTACACCCTGATGCACCACACTCCAGGACAGAGTACACCCAAATCCGCAACACTCAAGGACCATACACCATCATCCTCCACACTCCAGGACACAGTACAAGTCGCTCATTCTCCACACACTATACGTTCCAGCACAACCTCATCCGCCACTCTCCAGCACCCATTAACCCCTCATGCACCACTCCGCTGGACACTCACACACACTCATCCGACACTCATAGAAACTCATGCAAAATCCTCAACCACCACTCTCACAAAACCCTCTATCACCCACATCCACCCACACTCCAGACCCGCACACCCACATACAACACACTAGAGAACCCAGCGCCCATCATTCGCCACATTGCCATGACACAGCACTCCCTCATCCGCCACTCTCCAAGACACAGCACTCCCTCATCGCCCACTCTCCAGGACACAACACACCCCCTATCCCCACACTCCAGTACACAAGCACACCCGTCATCCACCATTCCCCAGGGAACAGTACACTCCTCATCTACACACACCCAGGATAAAGTACACGCTTATTCATCAAAATGCAGGACCCCTGGCCCCCCCCCCGCCCCCCCCACAGCCTCATCCACACACACTCCAGACACTGAATACCCTCCATACACCACATTCCAGGACTGCAGTGGCGCCCTCATTCGCCGAACACTCCAGTACACAGTGCACATTTCATGTCCGCCACACTCCAGGACTCATTATACCCTCAACCACCAACACTCTAGGACACAATCCACCCTTATTCCGCCACAAAACTCCAAGGACACAGTAACCCTTATCCGCAACCACTCCAGGACACAGCCTCTTTCATGCGCCACACTCTAAGACACAGCATACTCATCCGCCACCCACTCCAGACACAGTACACCTATCATCCCCCCACACCCTAGGACTCAACACACCCTGATCCACAACATTCCCAGCATCCAGCACCCAGCACAACACCCTCGTCTACCACAACCTCCAGGACACTGTATAACCCCATCCCACCACCAAAATCCAGGACACAGTACACACCCTCATCCAGTCCACCAAATCCAGGACCCCTGCACAGCCTCATCCCACCACATTCCATGACACAATACACACTAATCCGGAACACTCCAGGACACAGCACAACTTTCATCCACCACCCTCCAGGGCTCAGTACACCCTCATCCACCACACTAAAGGACAATGAACAACCCACTCCACCACACTCCCAGGACTATCAGTACGGCCCTCACCGCCACACTCCCCTGACACATCAGTACACCTTTCATTACCGCCACACTCCAATGACACATACACCTTCATCCGCCACACTCCAGGACAACCATCAGTACACCTTCATCCGCCAACACTCTAAGACACGGCACACCCACATTCCGCCGCACGTCAGGACCCATGCAACCGTGATCCACCTCACTCAAGGATCCAGCACACCCAGGTCCACCACACACTCCAGAACAAAGCAAAATCTGATCCACCACTCACACAGATACAGCACACCCTGATCCACCTCGCTTCCAGGATCCTGCATCACCCGATCATCCACACTCATAGATCCAGCACACCCTGATCCACCATGCTGCAAGATCGAGCACACTCTGAGCCACCACAATCCAGGATCCAGCACACCCTGATTCTTCCACACTCATGGACCCAGCAAACCCTGAACCCAACTCTCACATGATCCAAGCACAATGTCCCTGATCCATCGCACTCTAGATCCAGAACACCCTGATCTCCACACTCACAGGAACCAGCACACCCTGGTCCAACACACTACAGGATCTAGAACAACCTTGTACACCCATTCACAATCCATGCACACCCTGATCCACCACACTTCAGGACAAAGCACAACACCCGAACCCCCTCACTCGCCAAGATCCTCAACACATCATCATCTAGCCTCACCTCACAGATCCCAGAACCCCTGATCCACCAAACTCCAAATCCAGAACACCTGATCCACAACATTCACAGGATCCATGCACCCTCATCCCTCCACTAACTCAAGGATCTAGTATTGGTGAAGGTGGTATTGCCACACATCCCAATACCAAAATTCAAGCAGAATAAGTGGTGGGCCCAGCAGGAGAATAAGAGATAAGGATTGGTTGAGTTCGTGACTTCAAGTGTATAGTGCATACAGTGATAGAGATTTAGTGAATACAGGTGTTTTAGAGTGAATACAGTGAAGAAGAAATAGAAGAGGAGCCAGAATGGAAGCATCTTTCCAGAGCATAAGCAGAGCAGTGTGGCCTGCCAGACGTAACGTATAGCCTTTTTGTGGTTGCATGGCAGTCATATACCCTGTATATTACTGATCTGAGGTCATAAACCCTGCTCTGGAGGGGCTGAATATCATACTTAGGCACTAATCACTAAACAGAGGAGTAGAACTGTGGGATGGGAATTAAAGGTGGAGACCACAGCACTGTAGTTGCCGCACGGCAGTAGGTATGGGCCAACTAGAACACTAATATTATTTATTCATTAAGTATGTACAATCCAGGTATAGCTCTCAGTATACACGAGTAATGGACATACGCATTTCTCAGTAAGTAAACTCCAGGTAACATGAGTAGGTGCAAAGACAGCAGTACAAATAAGCAGTATGCATTTGGAGAGCCAGGATAGGCCCAAAAGCCTACATTGAGATTATCCTCTCTCTCTCCTCCTCCCTCTCCCCCGCTGGCTCGGGTGCAGGATAGTAACGCGCACGGCGATACACACACACGACACCACACAAACACACAACACACACAGACACACACACACACACACACGTGAAAGTAGAGGGCCATAAATTCTTACACACAAACACTTGTAGTCCTACCCTAACGGAACACATCTCACATACCCACTCTCCACACCCACAGTTCACCCATCACTCTCCTTTTTACCCTGTCCGCTCTCTCACTCTTTCTCCTCTTTCTCTCTCACCCTCTCTCCTTCCACTTTCTCTCCTCCTATTCCACTATCCCTTCCTCCTCCTGCTGCTCCTCCTCCTATACATCCTTCTCCCCTTCATCACCTTCTCTTCCCTCACACTCTCTCCCTCTCTTTCCTTTATATCTATGTTATATCTCTCTTTCTCTCTCTCCAACTCCTATTCCACTTTCTCTTCCTCTCTTCCTTTTCCACTATCAATCCCTCCCTCCTACCAGCACCTCTTCCTCCTATACCTCATCCATCCCCCCCCTCGCCTCCTCTTTGTATACCTCCCTCCCCGTGACTCCCCTTTCCTTTTCTCCTCCTCCCCCTCCCCTCGCCTCCTAGCCAGCACTGCACAATAAAGGCTGAATCCTACCCAACTCACACACTCCTGCACACTCTAACAGTCCTTCCTCTCTGTCTCCTAACTCACATTCATCATACTCTCTGTCTCTTCTTCCCCTATCCTCTTCCCCTCTCTCTGTCCTCTCTAGCTCCACTCACATCAAATCACACTCTTCTTATCTCTCTCTATCCTCCTCCACCCTATACCTCCTCATCTTCCCACCTCACCTCCCCCTTCCTTTCTCCTCCTCCCTCTCCCCTCACCTCCATAGGCCTGCAAGACACACTAAAGGCTGATCCTATCCAACTCACACCATCTCCACACACTCTAACACCCCCCTCTCTCTTTCTCTCTAACACACATTCAATTCACAACTATCTTCTTTCTTATCCCACTTTCTCTCTCTCTCCCTCTTCATCTTCTCTCATCTTCCCTACTCCTTCTACTCCCCTCTCCATTTGCTCTTGCCCCCTGTCCCCCCTTAGAGACTTTCCCCACCCTCTCTTCCCTCTGCTGCTGTTCCCCCTCCAGCTCGGCCTATCCTTTTCCCCTCCCTGTCCCCCCTCCTCCCCTTCTTCAAACAAACTCAAATCCCTCCTCCCTCTCCTACAGCAAACACCCTCCTCCACACAGTAACGCTTGGCATAAGCTCTCCTTCTGTGGAAAAGTAACATGGGTCACCAGAAACCCAGACAGAGAATCAGAGGAATGGTGGAGAAGTGAGGGTTGGACCTGGGAGAGAAGACGGGAGGTAGAGCTCACGAGAAGAGAAGAGGAGTGGGTGAGGAGGCGGCTGGAAGAGCTCGGCAGAGAAAAATGGAAGAGAAAATAGCTGATGAGAGCAGAAATGGAAATACAAATCACAGCAGCTGAGCTAAGATACAGAGCCTAGTAGAAGTACTAAAAAGTCTGAAACAGCTAAAAAAGAACCAAAAGACCAGTACAGCCAGGGACACCAAGACTGGAACATCAGTCCATCGATGAGGTACTGTAGGAACTCAGTTGATATACTGTAAGCAATGACTCTCTCGACCAGGGGGGCCCGGGTAAAAGCAGTGAGAACAGCAAGGAAACTAATGAGAGGACTAAGGCAATGAAGGAGAGCTTAGGCTATACACAAGGCTCTAATGGATAACTGCCATGTCAGAACAGGGGCACTGGATAGGAAGAGGGAGTAGGAAGCAACGTGTCAATGGTAGGAAATTAATTTGTAACCAGAGGATGCTCATGGAAGTACAGTGTGAGGATGAAAGGGAGAGGGCCCGTTTTTGTCTAATTGGCTCCAAGAATAGATAGGGAAACTATGACACAAGGAAACAGGAGAGAAAAAACGATTGAGAACATCATGAAAGCAATAGGAGAGGAGAGACGCATGACCCAGTTGACAAATTTTCAGAGAACATGGATGATTTGCGACAGTAAAAAAGCATCCAGTCAAAGGTGATTTTCAAGGCAGAGTCAGTTTCGAAACCAGTTCCTGCAGGAGAAAGCACACCTAAAGGGACAATCAGAGTTCCTGGAGTGTGTACCTGGAGTGAGGCAAGAACACAAAAGAAAAGGATTATACTGCAAGTGGAGGTCACGTCGCAAGGAGGAATGGGAGGGCAAGGAAGGTGGAGCAGTAGAAATCAGCGCAGGTGGATAACAAGCCACACCCCCTCCATTACCGCCCACAGAAGAACACAACCTTGCAATCCCAAAGCAATCAATACCAATCTAACCCAAAACCCACTCACTTGTACCCTCTGGCCCCCAGCCCCCTCAGCACAAACCCCACTCCCACAGAAACCCACAAGTAACTCAAACTTTCCCCTCAGCAGAAACCCCACCCGCCATAGTAACCACAACCTCCCACCCTCAGACTCAAAACCCACCCCTACGTAACCAACACAATTGTACCCTCTCCCCAATCCCCCTCACCACAAACCCCACCCTCACAGTAAACCACAGCAACCCACAACAGCGAAAATATTTAGCCTAGAACAGGACTCGTAGCAATGGGTTTTTAAAGTTGGAAAAATTGTCAGATTTCAGGAAGGATATAGGAAAGCACTGTTTGGTAATAGAGTTGGTGGATGAGTGAACAAATTTCTCAAGTACAGTTATAGAGGCTAAACCGTTTGTGTAGTTTTAAAAATAGGTTAGATAAATACAATGAGTTGGTGTGGTTGGATGTGAACTGGATCTGATTACTTGTGTACTAGGTCAGTTGTCGTGTTTCCCCCCTTCTTTCTAAAGTGAATGTGACCTACCCTGACTAAGCTGCTCTCCGTCATTACTTTCATTGGCACATGCTTGGAAGGCTGATATGATTTAGCATTAGTTTATATCTCCTTCCTTCTTGTTCGGCCTCCAGCCTTCATATGCTGTGTCTTCTCTGGTCAATAACCTCATGCAAACTAGCTTCAGCCTAGGTTTACCTCTTCTACTAGGACGCCTTATCCTGGTTACTGCAGTTTTGACTTGTGACTCCCAATTCTTCTTCTCCTCCTCCAACCTCTTTCCAATTTCACTGAACATCCCATCTTCATTTTTGCAGAAAGCTCTCCTATTTTTCTCTACCACTCTTTTCCATCCTTTTCACTGTTCCCATTCACTCCTCCACACTACCTGAACCATTCTCTCTGATCCCTGTTCCTTAGAGTCCCACCATTATTTTTTTGTGGAGGGGGGAGAGAAGGGTGGAGCAAAGGTGGAGAGAGAGAGAGAGAAGATGTAGAGAGAGAGAAGAGAGAGAGAGAGAGGAGAGAGAGAGAGAGAGAGAGAGAGAGAGAGAGAGAGAAGAGAGAGGGAGGAGAGAAGAGAGAGAGAGAGAGAGAGAGAGAGAGAGAGAGAGAGAAGAGAGAAAGAGAGAGAAGAGAGAGAGAGAGAGAGAGGAGAGAGAGAGAGAAAAGAGAGAGAGAGAGAGAGGAGATAGAGAGAGAGAGGAAAGAGGAGAGAGAGAGAGACGAGGGAGAGTAGAGCGGGGGAGAGAGGAATAGGAGAGAGTAGGGAGGAGGGAGAAGAGAGAGAGAGAGAGTAGAGAGCGAGAGATAATAGAGAGTTTTGTGCTAAGAACTAGCATCTGGGTGCTTATAACAACGTGATTGGTACATAATGCAATCACAGTCGATTTTGTGAAACATTTTATCTTAAAGTGAAAAAGTGGATAGCATAAACAGTGATATCTATAAGTGAAGGCAATACTTCCAGACTTGCCGTCCCCTGCCTGCGATCACCCTCTACCTCTTTACCCCCATCCATCATAAAAGAAAAAACCTCGGATACCAACACATACCCTCTCTCCTCTCTCTTCTCCTTGAACTTCATTGCATAACCTACAAAACGCCTCCTCTAGAATGACTTCGCAACGCAAAAAAAGCAAGAAAATCTACGCTATCTGGCTATTGTCCCATTAGTTACTTGCAGTGTAAGTGGTATACCACAAGGGACAAAAATCATTCATTAAGATATAGGAGCCTACTTGTTCAACTACTGCCCACAGATTGCATTCCAGAAGACAGAATTTTGATTGGCAGCCAGGTTGAAAAATTTCAGAAAATTAAAGGATATCCATACTCCCTGTGGTATAACGTGGATCAAGTCTGGAGCTACAAGAGGAAGGTTCAGAAGTACTACTCTCAGGACTCCTGGGTCGAAAGATCAAGAACTGCCCTCATCGCTGTGTTTGTAAGTCACAGAGCTAAGATGATCCATATATAGGGAAAGGCACTTCATGAGCTCCTCAAATTCATTAGATAACTCTTACAGGCTATTGTAGAAGGCCATTGCCAAGCCTACATCAGGTGAAATAAGCTGCTCAGCTGATGGTGACACTATTGACAAAGACTGGAAGCCACACTGAGCTTAACTCAGGGGGTAAATAACACTGGTGGAATTTCTGTCATCGCCAAGGCCCCACAGATTGACAAGTTCAAAACACTACCTTTGGGAATTCTAACTACAATTCCTCTGACCACCACAGAGGAATAAATCCTCTTTCCCCAGCACGAATGCAATCCTTGGATCTGTTAATTCTCCTACACGTGACATCTTTACTTCAGCCACTGCCTAGTACAACTAGATAGGCATATACCATCTCTTTATCCTACACCTGTCACACACTCTGCGGCACTATTCCAGCATCTTGTTAGCAGTGCTCCATCGGCAAGTTTCTGAGTCAAGATTTTCTCCTCCAGAGATTGGTCAGTTTAAATAGTCGGGGAACTATCTCTGTCACCTGAACACCTACTGTGTCAAATACGAACACATGGACACATCCGTCAGAAGTGGTAAGAGGACGGGATATGAGTACGTTGGAAAAGGATTTGGATGACGAAGACATCTACAGCCGTCCCTCACCCTACACGTACACAGTCTCTTTTGTATGTTTTCCAAGCATTAATATCCATTCTGTAATGCGGTGAAACAAAAACTGGCAACATAAATCTATATGAGGCCTAACCAAGATATATTAGAGTTGAAGACAACCTGAGGACTTCTAATTATTTAGCTTTCTTGATATGAAGCCAAGGATTCTGTTAGCTTTATTGGCAAACACTTATGCATTGTTGTCTTGTGTTTCAGATTACTGCTAACCAGGACTCCTAAAATCTTTTTCGCAATCCGTAAATATAAGATCGACATTATTTAGTTTATATGAGGCATAGGTTTATTTTCCTGTCCAACATTTAGAACTTTGCATTTGTCTATATTAAACTGCATCTGCCACTATCTTCCGACCACTGCATCTCTATTCAAATCTTCCTGGAGTGCTCTAATTGGTCCTCGTCAGAATGAATTCGACGCCTATTTTGGTTCATCGGAAAACTTGCTTATGCGCTCTATAGTGCCCCATCGTAAGTCGATTTTGTAGATTGGTGAACACGCAGGGGGCCCAACTCTGTACCCCTGAGGAACAACCGCTTGTTACGATTATGCCCCATTCTGATCTCCCCATTATGCAAACTCTCTGCTGCCTATTATCAACCATGCCTCTATCCAACAAAAGATTTCTCCTCCTATCCCATGTAGGCCTTAATTTCCTCCTCAATAGTCTCTGAAGTGTGGACCCTGTCAAAAGCCTTACTGAAGTCCATTACACCTAAACCTAAGTATCTCTCTCTCTCTCCCCTCTTTCCCCTTTTTTCTCCATCCCCCTCTTTCTTCCCTCTCCCCTCTTTTTTTCACACAGGTTAGACAAAGTTAAGGAACCCTAGCTTTATTGACAGGCTATTTAACCAAGGTTAAGGATTCCAAACTTTATTGGCGAGCTAAGAATAGGCTGTTACTACATCAGCTTCATTTGAAAGCATTTTATTGTTAAAGAGACATACAAGTTGGGAACAGTAATGAAGTTGGAGCCATACTGTGGCCATCCAATTTCATTGATCAACTGCTTTTACCTAAGTGAACATCATTATGCTGTACGAATGTGTTCCATACTCCATAATCCTGGGTAAATGATCTTTCAGATTGAGGTGATTGTCCTGAGAAAGGTACAGGCAGAGTGAAGTTGCTGCTTTCTGCCTGTATGTGGCAAATAGAAGCCTTGTTTCACGCTGGTCTCGAAGGTGGAATCCAAGTTGGTACTTGAATATATTGGCCTTGTACATAACATAAGGCTACCCACATCCCTCCTGTGTTGAAGGCTCTGCTGAAATGACAGATCTACCAGGATGGTCCAGGCCGAAGATGAGACGTCTTCTGTGTTTCTCTACTCTGTCAAGCAGTTGCAGATGAGAGAGGGCAGGCAAACCAAAAAGTGGAGCATACTCAAGGTGTGAGCATACATGTGCCTAGTACAAAATCTTAAACCCCATCTGGTCAAGCAGATGCGAGATACGGCGAAGTGCTCTAACTTCCCTGGCTGCCTTGTTTGCAAGATTAACATGGTTCTCATGTCAGTTTGGAGTCAAATTTTCACTCCCAAGATATCAACTTTCTTCCCAGGGTGCCAACACCCTCCATTCATCCTTACTACTGACTGCGCAGGCATACCCCATGGTGCCTAGAGAGACCATCATCATTCGGTGTTTTCTCAGGTGCAGATGTTACTTGCCATCTATTTCCGCCAAGCTGATATAGCATTAGGCTGGTGATTTGATGTAGCTTAATGCGAGCTGGCTTTCTTCTCTGGATAAGCGAATGTCAGTGTAACCAGTCCGTCTGGCATATAGCTTTGTGATTCTGGGATGAGATGAATTCGGTCCTGAAAGTAGACATACCAAAACAATGGTCCAGCACGCTTTCTTGTGGAACACTTGCCTCCCTATAGGATGTCTTGCTGATTCTTGTTCCATCGAGAACTAACCCATAGAGATCTACCCTGTGGTAATCACTGAGGAGACATAGGTGTAGAACCTGCAATCTCCCAGTGCTTGAAGTTTTGCTAAGAGGCCTGGGGCCACACCCAGTCGAAAGCACCAGCCAATGTCCCATTGCTCCACACAGCTTGACTTTGGATTCATCAGGTGCCACTTAGTGGAGAGGTGTAACACAGATAGCAGCAGAGTAACCTATCCTGAAGCCATATTGACGCTCACAAAAGTAGCGAGAGGTAGTCAAAAACTCTGTCCATTGACTTAGATTATTGTCTCAAGGTCTTACCATGATTGACAGGAAGGTACACTGTCTGTAGTTGCTGATTACTGCTATGTTTCTTCCTTTATGTGTAACGAGGACATATTTTGCCTCTTTCCACAGAGAGGGCCCATTTACACTGTACTAGGCCAGTGCCTGAAAGATCGAGTTAGAGGTGCTGCAGCTGGTCTGGCACATTTTTCTCAGCAATCTGGCTCAACTTTGTCTGGGCGCACAGCGTTTTTCTTGATCAAGTGATTTAAGAAGGAAATGCAGCACCTCTGTCTTATTGTCACCACTGAGCGGTTTTTGACACAGTTCTTGTACTAACCAAGGCTGATCTGTAGACTTCGACACATATTGCGAGGAGGAATGTATTCGAGCTGTAGAGTAGGATGTTCCCATGAAGGGTTTCACTTGGTTGCCAACATCGCCCTTAGAACAGAGCATTCCAATCCGTGGTGGCGAGCTCAGAGCAAAGGGCTGGCCAATATACCCTCTTTCACCATAGCCAGTTAGTGCGCGTGACCCCCTCACCTCGTTCTGGTTGGATCTTAATGCGTAAAACGGCCTTGAGGTCAGATGATTCCAACGTTGTCCGGAGGAATGACAAGTGACTAGAACCCTTCTGCCAGATCACACACTATTGTGTCAAAGGAGGAGCCAGAGATGGTGATAGGAAAATCAACAAATTTCTCATGTCGAAATACTGCAAAAAGGTCATCAAAGTCCCTCTGTATAAGGTGTTGGTGAGGTCACCACAATTATGATATGTTGACCATTTGTGTGTAGCAGAAGGGAGTCCATATTTTCCATTAGGAAGTTAATGGGGTCTGCATGTTGCCACTGAGTTCTGTACATTGCACATGCTAGTACAGAATACAGTGTGTATGCAGAGCTGAAGAACATCATTTCAAGAAGAGTAGGGGTGCACATCAATATGCTGGGCATGTGCACTCTTAGAGAAGCACACAGCAAGCACCGCTCCTGGCCCCTTGCCTGTCTCTTCTCATCCATTCGGTGTAGCCAGCATTCTGCAAAATTTTCTGGAGTCCTGTCGTCCGAAAATGTTCAACAACAGCTACAGTGTCGTACGTCGAGTGTTCACAAAACCTATGTGTGAGCACTCCAACATTAGTAATGAAAAACCTCTAATGTGGGCCGACAGGAAGCTGATAGGCTGTCTCCTCATAATGTGGTCAGCTTGAGGTGGTGGGTGTGTAAGGCATGTAAGTGCCTTCGACTTGAGAAAGGTATGTATTGAAGCAGCTGCAGGGATGTAGGTCAGTGTCTTGTGTATAGGCACAATAAACCACCTGCTGGGCTGAGATAGGAGTACTGAGTTGGTGACGTGTGAGTGTGTTCACCTATTTCAAGATCCTGCTTGTTGTTCCGAGAACCGAGGCCTCTAAAAACACGTGGTCCATCTGTCAAGTTCCTCTTTCTTCCGACACTGGTCCTCTTTGTCCTTTCTGTAGCAGTAATTGCATCTGGTATCTCGCATGCAGTTGTTGGGTATGGACCCCTTCCGGTGACAGCGAGAGCACTGCCTGGTGCCTGGAGGGGTGGACTATTATTTGTTGCACCTCCTGTTTGCTGATTTTTCCTCAGTTCATGGTTCTGCCGCGAGACTGTGTTAGTGTAGGGTATACTGCTGTAGAAGTCTTCTCATCCACGTCCTCTTCCACTTACACAACCCCGTCCTGTACCACTTCTAACAGCTAGTGTCCCTGCTGTCGCACTTTGGCACAGTAGGTGTTCAGTGCAGTGATAGTACACTGATTATTCAACTGCACCAATCTCTGGAAGAGAAATCCTACTCAAACTTGCCGATAAGCACTGCTGCCAGAATGCTGGAATAGTAGTCGGTAGTGTGCTGACAGGTGAAGGATCAGGATGTTATGTGCCCTTTCTAGTGTACTGCAGTGGCTGAAGTAGAGATGTCAGAAGTAGGAGAATTTAACAGATCGCAAGAATTTGCTTTCGTTGCTGGGATGAGGATTATTTCCTCTGTGGATATTCAGGAATTGTGATATAATTCCCAAAGGATGGATTGAACTCTGTCAATCTGTGGGGCCTTAGCGATGACAGAATTCCCACCAGTATTTAACTTCTGATTTAGCTCAGAGTGGGAATTCCATCCTTTGTCAATATTGTCACCATCGACTGAGCAGCTTAATGTCACCTGATGTAGGCTTGCAATGGCCTTCTATACAATAGCCTGAAGTTTATCTAATGATTTGTGGAGCTCATGACAGTGCTTCCCTATGATGTATTATCTTAGCTGTGACAGGAGTCCCTGAGGTAGTACTTCTGAACCTTCCTCCTGTAGCTCCAGGCTGGATATCCACATATATCCCACCACAGATTAAGGATATCCTTTAATTTTCTGAATTTTCAACCTGGCTGCAACAAAATTCTTTTTTCTGGAATGGCAATCTGTGTGGCAGTAGTTGGAACAAGTATGCTCCTTACACCTAAGAAGTGTTTTTGTCCCTTTGTGGTATAACCCACTAACACTGCAGTAACTACTGGGACAATAGCCAGATAGCGTAGATATTCTTGTTTTTTTTCAGATGCGAAGTCATTCCAGAGGAGCGTTGTAGGTTTGCAATGAAGTTCACAGAGAGAGAGAGAGAGAGATAGGTGGGTGGGTGTATCGGGATTTTTATGATGGGTGGGTTAAGTGAAGGGAGGGTGAGCGCAATGGCAGTGGGCCGGCAGAGTCTGGAAGTATTGCCTTCTCACTATCACTTAATAAACACGTATATGCTACCCACTTTTCAACTTAAGAGAAGATGTTACACAAATCACTGTGTTGCATTGTACCCAGTCACGTTGTTATAAAGCACCCACAGATGCTAAGTACATAGCACAAAAGAGATATAATTATTAATGCTCCCCCTCATCCTCTCTCTCTCTCTCTTGCCTCATTGTCTTCCTCATCTCTCCTCTCTCTCTCTCCTCCTTCATACCTTTCCCCTTCCTCCTCTTCTTTCTTTCTCTCCTCTCTCTCTCTTTCTCTCTCTCTCTCTCTCTCTCTTCTCACTCTCTCTCTCTCTCTCACTCTGCTCTCTCTCCTCACGTCTCATCTCTCCTTCTCGATCCTCTCCTCTCCTCACCCCTCGCTCTCTCTCCCTCTCTCATCTTACTCCCCATCTCTCTCCTCCCTCTCACCTCACTCTCTCTCTCCTCTCTCTCACTCTCACACTCACTCTTTCCTCTCCCTTCTCTCTCTCCACAAAAAAAAATAATGTGGGGACTCAAAAGAACCAGGGATCAGAGAGAATTGGCTCTGGTAGGGTGGAGTGAAATGGAGGAACAGTGCAAACGGATGGGACAAGAGAGGAGAGAAACAAGAGAGCTTTCTTCTGCAAAAATGGAGATGGAGATGTCAGTGAAATAGGAAAAGAGTTGGAGGAGGAGAAGAAGAATTTGGGAGCACAAGTCCAAAACTGCAGTAACCAGGATACGAGGCCAGAAAAAGAGGTAAACAGAGGCAGAAGCGATTACAGGGGTATTGACCAGAGAACGACACAGCAATATGAAGCTTTAGGCCGAACAGGAAGGATGGAGATATAACTATGCTAACATTCATATCAACCTGCCAAGCAAGCCAATGAGTAAAAGGAAAAGCAGCAGGGCACGAGATGGAGAGGGGTGATAGGTCAAATGCAGAGCACGAACCCATGCTACCAAGAGCTACTGGAAAAAACAAAGAGAAAATGTCATATGTACAAACAGGAATCAGTCACATAGGAAAGGCCAAGGGAGGAGGAAATGGCAAAGCCAATGTTTTATTTCAAGGGCTTTCAGGATAGTGAGTGAAGGCCACACACTGAAGAGCAGCAGCCGAAAGAAGGGGACTGAACATCATCACAGAAATAGTGAAGAGACATAGATGAGAGCATAAATTTTCAGAGAATAGGGGGTAACGCTTGAAGGGGAAGAACACGACCGATCAAGCTGATTTCAGGACAGAAACAGGCAGAACACGATCCTCCAAGAGAAACCAAGGTTGAAGTCTTGGCAGAATACACGAGGGTGTTCTTAGATAGAGACAGAACACAAACAGTATGATAGCACTGAGGGAAGAGGACTCATAAGAACCATCACAGAACCCATAATCAATCAGAACATTACCATCCCAACCAAAACTCAACCATACTCACAGCTCCCACCCAACACTCAGCTACAGAATAACACAGTATGCTACCAGGTCTCCCATCCCCACACAGACCGCCCAAAATACAGTGGTTGGAGAGAAAAAACTGAACAACGCTGATGAATAACAAATAAATGGAGTGGCACGACAGGAGTCAAAGAGCATCACCGAACATCATATCTCTCAGAGCAGAAACCAAGCTCACAGGTAAGAATAAACAATGACTTCTTTCCAATGGGATATAGATCCTGAGGAAAGACAGAGGGAACAGTGGGGTGGAGGAGTGGACACGCCGTTCAAAAACCCAAATGCAATTTTTTGATGAGGCTAGAGAGAGGAGACAGTGGAGATGCAAGAGATTATCAATAGCAGCAAACACTGCTGAGACCACCGCTTCCACCATTTATAAGCGTGATGATTGGGATTCTGGTAGCGTGGAGTAAATGAATAAACGTCTTCGGAAGCCTTGCTTTACTGTCCGGGAGGGCCATGCCCACGAAGGAGAGAGGGAGTAGACTAGTTGGCTGCTTCAAGGCCGCTGAGTGAGTAGCGAGTGTAACCAGCGTCCACTGATCTGGGCAGGCCAGAGGGCAGCACCTGAGTGTCCACAAATATGAACTAAAGCTGACAGATAGCATAAGCAGTCTGTGCAGACATTTCAGGCTGTCTTCAAACATACTCCAGGACACAGCACAGCCCTTGATCCATTCAAACCCAGGACACTGAACAACCACATCCACCACACTTCAAGACAATATCACCCTCATCTCTTCACTCCAGGACACAGTACGCCCTCATCCGTCACCCTACATGAACAACACAAACCCCATTCACCACACTCCAGACACAGAAAAATCTTCATTCACCTCACTTCAGGACAACAGCAACAACCCGTCAACCATCAGAACTCCAGGACCAGCACACCATCATTCAACCACACTCCAGAGACACCAACACACCCTAATGCACCGAGACACTCCTGGACCCAGGACACCCTCACCTACCACACTCCAGGACCCAACATGCCCTCATCCATCACACTTCAGGACCCAGCACACCCTAATCCACCACATTCCAGGACCCAGCACTCCCTGATCCCCCACATTAAGGGACAGCAACCCCTTCATCCACCACACACTCCAGGCCCCAGCAAACCCTGATCAAACAACTCCAGGGATCCAGCACACCCGATCCCATGTCAAACTCCAGGATCCAGCATACCCTGATCCACCATACTCCAGGACCAAGCACATATTGATCCAACACACTCCAGAACCAGCACATCCTGATCCACCACACTCAGATGCATCAAAACCTTGTCCAACACTCGATAGGACCCAGCACTCCCTCATGCCAACCACACTCCAGGATTCCACCTCATCCGAATCCACCATGCTTTCCAGAAACCAGCAGCACATCCCAATCCATCACATTCCCAGGACACATCACAAACCCTGATTCCACCACACTCCCAGGATCCCCCACACCCCTGATTTCGCCACTTTTCACAGGATCCAGCACACCCTCTTCCACAACTCTCCAGGATCCAGCACAATTTACCCTTATCCTCACATTCATAGAAATCCACCACACCCTGATCCACCACATTACAGGACCCAGCACTCCCTGAAGCACCCACTCCAGACCACACACCCTGATCCACATCACTCCATTACCCAACACACCCCTGACTACCACAACTCCAGGGACCCAGCAACTACCCTGATCCACCATACTCCAGGACTCAGCATACCCTAATCCATCACCCTCCATGACCCATCACACCCTCAACATCCACACTGCAACACCCAACACACCCTGATCCATCACACTCCAGGACACAGCACACCCTCATCTACCACACTCCATAATCCAGCACACCCTGGTCCACACACTCAAAGGATCCAGCGCATCCTCATCCACCACAATCCAGGATCCAGCACACTCTCAGACACCACACTCCAGCATCAAGCACACCCTGATCCACCTCACTCACAGGATCCAGCACACCCTGATCCATCACACTCCATGACCCAGCACACCGTGATCCGCCACTCTCTAGGACCCTGCACACCCTGGTCCACACACTCCACGACCCAGCAAACTCGGATCCAGCACACACTCAGGGTCCAGCACACCCTGATCCACCACAGTCACAGGATCCTGCACACCCTGAACCACCACACTCAAGGACCCAGTATACCCTGATCCACAACACTCACATGATCCAACTCACCCTGATCCAGCACACTTCAGGATCCAGCACACTCTCCTCCACCACTCTCATGGATTCAGCACACCCTGGTCCACCACACTCCAGGATCCAGAAGAAACTAATCCACTACATTCACAGTATCCAGTACACCCTGATGCACCACACTCCAGGACAGAGTACACCCAAATCCGCAACACTCAAGGACTCAGTACACCTTCATCCTCCACACTCCAGGACACAGTACACGCTCATTCTCCACACTATACGTTCCAGCACAACCTCATCCGCCACTCTCCAGCACCCAGTACACCCTCATTCACCACTCCGCTGGACACTCACACACACTCATCCGACACTCATAGAAACTCATGCAAAATCCTCAACCACCACTCTCACAAAACCCTCTATCACCCACATCCACCCACACTCCAGACCCGCACACCCACATACAACACACTAGAGAACCCAGCGCCCATCATTCGCCACATTGCCATGACACAGCACTCCCTCATCCGCCACTCTCCAAGACACAGCACTCCCTCATCGCCCACTCTCCAGGACACAACACACCCCCTATCCCCACACTCCAGTACACAAGCACACCCGTCATCCACCATTCCCCAGGGAACAGTACACTCCTCATCTACACACACCCAGGATAAAGTACACGCTTATTCATCAAAATGCAGGACCCCTGGCCCCCCCCCCGCCCCCCCCACAGCCTCATCCACACACACTCCAGACACTGAATACCCTCCATACACCACATTCCAGGACTGCAGTGGCGCCCTCATTCGCCGAACACTCCAGTACACAGTGCACATTTCATGTCCGCCACACTCCAGGACTCATTATACCCTCAACCACCAACACTCTAGGACACAATCCACCCTTATTCCGCCACAAAACTCCAAGGACACAGTAACCCTTATCCGCAACCACTCCAGGACACAGCCTCTTTCATGCGCCACACTCTAAGACACAGCATACTCATCCGCCACCCACTCCAGACACAGTACACCTATCATCCCCCCACACCCTAGGACTCAACACACCCTGATCCACAACATTCCCAGCATCCAGCACCCAGCACAACACCCTCGTCTACCACAACCTCCAGGACACTGTATAACCCCATCCCACCACCAAAATCCAGGACACAGTACACACCCTCATCCAGTCCACCAAATCCAGGACCCCTGCACAGCCTCATCCCACCACATTCCATGACACAATACACACTAATCCGGAACACTCCAGGACACAGCACAACTTTCATCCACCACCCTCCAGGGCTCAGTACACCCTCATCCACCACACTAAAGGACAATGAACAACCCACTCCACCACACTCCCAGGACTATCAGTACGGCCCTCACCGCCACACTCCCCTGACACATCAGTACACCTTTCATTACCGCCACACTCCAATGACACATACACCTTCATCCGCCACACTCCAGGACAACCATCAGTACACCTTCATCCGCCAACACTCTAAGACACGGCACACCCACATTCCGCCGCACGTCAGGACCCATGCAACCGTGATCCACCTCACTCAAGGATCCAGCACACCCAGGTCCACCACACACTCCAGAACAAAGCAAAATCTGATCCACCACTCACACAGATACAGCACACCCTGATCCACCTCGCTTCCAGGATCCTGCATCACCCGATCATCCACACTCATAGATCCAGCACACCCTGATCCACCATGCTGCAAGATCGAGCACACTCTGAGCCACCACAATCCAGGATCCAGCACACCCTGATTCTTCCACACTCATGGACCCAGCAAACCCTGAACCCAACTCTCACATGATCCAAGCACAATGTCCCTGATCCATCGCACTCTAGATCCAGAACACCCTGATCTCCACACTCACAGGAACCAGCACACCCTGGTCCAACACACTACAGGATCTAGAACAACCTTGTACACCCATTCACAATCCATGCACACCCTGATCCACCACACTTCAGGACAAAGCACAACACCCGAACCCCCTCACTCGCCAAGATCCTCAACACATCATCATCTAGCCTCACCTCACAGATCCCAGAACCCCTGATCCACCAAACTCCAAATCCAGAACACCTGATCCACAACATTCACAGGATCCATGCACCCTCATCCCTCCACTAACTGAGGAAGGTAGCTTGAAATCAGTGACTCCTGTGTTTTTGGGTTGGTGGTGCTTAAGTAATGTATGCCAATGTTTTTAAATTTTGTATTTCCAGTGTTGCTTTCTATAGTGTCGGTGACGGCGATTAGTGAGGCTTTAGGCACCATCGGCGTCTGAGGTCGGGTTCGGTGAGAACGAGTTGTGCCTCATTCCAGTTCATCAAATGTCCCGTGGAGTCTCTGTGGATGACACAGGCGTACCTTACATCGTCTCGGGTTAGAGGCATTTCGATGCTCCTTCAAGCGGACTGCAAGATCTCTGCCTGTCTCGCCTACAATTTCTTGGGACAGAACCCACAGGGGATAGTGTAGACGCCTGCTGTAGAAGTTAGAGGAGTGGGGTTTCGTTTCGTAGTGAGGTTTTTGATAGTGATGTTTTTATGGTGGAAACGTTGATGTTACTCATAGCAAGTGCCTGCGAGTATTCTTGGCAACTCACCACATGGGAGTACTATGAACTGTTAGGGGGCTGTTCCTGGGCGGTTTGTTGAGAATAGCTTGTGTCTTAAAGTCTGCAATCTCGGATAAAAGAAAGATGGGAACTGAAGACGTGTAAAGGCTTGTGTTATGTAAGTGCATTCTTCTTCTAGAAAACAAGGGCTGGAGATGCGAAGAGCTCTCAAGAAGAAGCCAATGAGGACTCCTCTCTTAGTGCGGGTGTCTTGGTGTGAATAAAAGTGTATAAGATCGTCCTTGTTGGTAGGTTTTCTATACACTTTGAAGAGAAGTTTGTCACTGTCGGGAGATCTGCACAGTAGAACGTCGAGGAAAGGAAGAAGAATGCACTTACATAACACAAGCCTTTACACGTCTTCAGTTCCCATCTTTCTTCATCCGAGACTGCAGACTTAAGGCACAAGCTATTCTCAACAAACCGCCCATGGAACAGCCCCCTAAGCAGTTCATAGTACTCCCATGTGGTGATGTTGCCACGAATACTCGCAGGGCACTTGCTATGAGTAACATCAACGTTTCCACCATAAACACATCATCTATCAAAGACCTCACTACACACACACACACACACCTCACTTTACTTTGAACACCTTCAAAACACTCTCATACATCATTTGAGACCACCTTTTTCTCAATATCATCTCACTACAGAAGAACCCCAAGATTACTTCGAACACTCTCATAAATCATTTGAATACTCACATAAAACCCTTTGAACATTTCCGAACAACTCTGAAGCACTTCCAAAATATCATTTTGAATACTCCCAAATAAGATTTATCATCTCTGATTTATCTACACAAACACATTTTCATTAACTGAAATTACAACTCATCCACCATACTACTCCCTCATCTCAAGACTTTACGACTTTAAACCCATAAAAACTAACTCAGACACTTATGACATGAGACATTTTACCCAAAACTAACACAAACACATATCTGTTATATCTCCATTTCTAAGATCACCACAATCAAGCGTTTACCAAATTCTATAACCCCACCACTAAGATCACACATATTTTTTTGTACACATTCTCTTAAACTCATCATAACGAAGATCACTAAAACTATCTATACTTTTACTAAGATCACATAACATTTTGTCTTCTCTAACTCACTCACCAATTTACATTCACACTTACACATATCATTAACCGAAATTACATCTCATCCACCAAACTCTCCCTCATTCTCCAGACTTTACAACATTAGCACAAAAAAACTAACTCATACACTTATGACATGGGGACTTTACCATATCTACACACTGACTAACTTTGAACCAACTCTGACACCACTGATCTCTTCAAAAAATACTCTGCACATCATTTGAACACCTTCAAAAAACAACCATTTAAACACCTCCGAATACTCCAAAACACTATGATACTACCAAATCACCACTGAATATACCAAATCACCGTCAAATACCAGAAACTAAGTTTAACATCACCATCTAACACCCTTTTTATAGAAATCCCTCAAATCACTATAAACCAAGAACTCCCTCCCCATTGGCGCATAAAAAAAGCATGAACACAAAAATAATACGCAAAAAACAACTTAGTACACGATCACCATCAACTGAAAACATATCTTGTACACACACTTAATCTAAGACAACCCCCAACAACAATCCCCATGTTCACTTACCTCAAAAATCACTAATATCACAGAAAAAACACTCATTTTTATAAAACATTTCACACAAAAAAATCATATTTAACAATATCTAAGCGCACTCGCCTCACTACCACCAACACACGATGTCACACCTCACAGGACCCACGAGCTCACCTCCAGTGACGTCAACACTCCCATCTGTGTTTACTTGGTGGTTGGTAAAAATCACACCCAACCCCCCTTGTTTCAACTGTTGTACCCTACATTATCTAAGAACACTATAACCAAGACGATTACCAGATTTTATGACCCCCCCACTAATATCACAGAAAACATCATTTTTATAAATTTTTCACACAAAAAACATGACCACCAAATCCATATCATGTTACCATCATCTATCAACACTCATCACCAAGATCACCAAAAATCTAAGATCATGCATCTCAAAACTACTATGATTACTGAAAACACTTATTTTTAACATTCGCACAAAAAAAAAGACATACACAAAAAATCCACAACACTTCCACCAACTCTTAACATAACATGAGCATTTATAACATATCACCATCACAAAAAAAAAAATAATACACAGACACCCACAATTATACATTTTCAATCACAAATTTAAGGCATGAGACATATTCACCAAATCTAAGTCATTAACCTCCAACTAAGACAAAACTCATATTAACTAAAACATACCCAAAAATTTCTTGACATATTGCGGTGTGAATATTCATACCGCATTTATCATTTCTCACCTATGTTGCATATCACATTTTCCTCATCCACATCATCCCTGAAACATCCTTTTTATTCATTTCCCTATATTCCTAGAGTTGTTTTAACCCCCAGGCCCCTCACGACGTAGGAGCCAGAGCAACCATCACCACTCCAACACCCCCTACTACACTCTGGCTCCTAATGTCATTTATGGGATGTTGGGGTTAAAAACAACTCTAGGAGATATACGGAATTGAATAAGAAAGGATGTTTCAGGGTGATGTGGAGGGAATGTGATATGCAACATAGGTGAGAAATGATAAATGCGGTACTAATATTCAATACCGCAATATGTCAAGTATTGGTTTTGGTATATGTTTTAGTTAAGATGAGTATGTCTTAGTTGGAGGTTAATGACTTAGATTTGGTGAATATGTCTCAGTTAAATTTGTGATTGAAATGTAAAAGTTGTGGGGGGGGGGGTTTTGTTTTTTATTTGGATGGTGATGTTTAGTGCTCCTTTTTTGTTTGTGTGGTGGAAAAGTGTCGTGGATTTTTGTGATGTCTTTTTTTTTTGTGCAAATGTTTAAAAAATAAGTGTTTTCAGTGATCATAGAGTTTTGAGATGCATGATTTAGTTTTTTTGGTTTTGGTGATGGGGTTTTAAATGTGTGGAAAAACATGATTGGATTTGGTGGTCATTTTTTGTGGTAAATAATTATAAAAATGAGTGTTTTCTGTGATATTAGGGGGGGGTCATAAAATCTGGTAATCGTTTTGGGTTTATAGGTTCTTAGATAATGGGGGTACAAAGGTTGAAACAAGGGGGGTTGGGTGTGGGTTACAACCACCAAGAAAACAAAGATGGGGTGTGACGTCATGGAGGTGGTCGTCGGTCCTGTGGGGGGGACAGGTTGTTGGGGGAGTGAGGTGAGTGCACTTGATATTGTCAAATAGATTTTTTTGTGTGAATGTTTTTTAAAAAATGAGGTTTTCTGTGTATTAGTGTTTTTTGAGGAAGTAAAAATGGGTGATTGTTGTTTTTGGGTTTTTTAGTTAAAAGTGTGTGTACAAGATATGTTTTCAGTTATGGGTGTTTTGTATTTGTTTTTTGCGTTTAGGTTTGTGTTCAGCTTTTTTTTTATGCGCCAATGGGGGGGGAGTTTTTGGTTTTAGTGATTTGGGGGGGTTTTTCTTAAAAAGGGTGTTGATGGTGATGAAAAATTTTGTTTCTGGTGATTTGACGGTGTTTGGGTAGTTTCAGGGGGGTTTTGGGTGTAATTGTTGTTTTTTGGGGAGTATTCGGAGGTGTTTGATGGTTTTTTTTAAAAAGTGTTCAAATGATGGAGAGTTTTTTATTGAAAAAGTCAGTGGGTTCGTTTTGGTTCAAAGTTGTCAGTGTTTTGTATGGAATGTCTATGTCATAGTGTATGAGTTGTTTTTTTTTGTGCTATGTTGTAAAAGGCTGGAGAATGAGGGGGAGTTTGGGGATGAGATGAAATTTTCGGTTAATGAATTGTGTGGTGAATGAAATTGGTGAGGAGTTTGAGAAGACAAAATGTTATGTGATCTTAGTAAATATAGATGTTTTTGTATCTTCGTTATGATAATGTTTTAAAGAGAATGTTAAAAAAAAAAAAAATTTTGTGTTTAGTGGGGGGGGTTATAAAATTTTGGTAAACGTTTGATTGTGGGATTAGATAATGGAGATATAACAGATTTTGGTTTGTGTTAGTTTTGGGGTAAAATGTCTCATGTATAGGTTTGAGTTATTTTTTGAAAAATGTCGTAAAGTCGGAGACTGGGGAGTAGTATGGGGATGAGTTGTAATTTATTTAAAAAAATGTGTAAGTTAGATAAATTAGAGAGGGATAAATTTTTTTTTGGGAGTAATAAAAATGATTTTTTGGAAGTGCTTCAGAGTTGTAGGGAAAATGTTCAAAGGTTTTTTATGTGAGTTTTCAAATGATTTATGAGAGTGTTCGAAGTAATCTTGGGGTTCTTCGTAGTGAGTTATAAAGGTTGGGAGAGAGAATTTTTCTAAGAGATATTGAGAAAAAAGGTGGTTAAAATGATGTATGAGGTGTTTTAAAGGTTTGTTCAAAGAAAAGTGAGGTGTATGTGTGTGTGTGTTGTGGTGTGTGTGGGGGTTTGTGTGGGTGTGTGTGTGTGTTTGTGTGTTGGGGTTGGTCATGAGTTTTGTGAATATCTTGGTTACTTTTGGGTTTTTTAGGGATTTGAGATGGGTGATGAGTGCTTTGTGGATGTAAATGTGTTTTGTGTGTTTTCAGAAAGATGTGTTGGAAGTGGGTGAGTGGTGTAAGAAATGTGGGTGAGATGGGGGGGGTATGAGGAGTTTTGTTTTGAAATTTAATAAAATATGGGGAGTTTTATGAAAAAAAAGGGAAAATTGTGATATTTTAAAAAGAAATTACAGAATGAAAAAAGTTATGATATTTTGGGAAAGAATGGAGGATTTGGAAAACATGTCGCAGTAGTTGGGTAGTGAGATTAGTTGTTGTGAGTATAATATCAATTTAAGTGGATACAAGGAGATGGGTTGGGAGGATTTTATAGAAATTTAGTAATGTAAAGGGAATGTGTAACATTTAAGATTCAGTAAAAAAAAAGGGAAAAAAAAATTTTATCGAATAATTGTGAATAAATTGGTAAGTGTGAGGGTTGTGGGTAAGCGTCGAACTAGAGTACCAAAAAAGATGATTTAAATGGATTGTTTTTTTGGGTGATGGGTTGTGGGGTGTTGGGGGTGTGGGTGTTGTTGTCGAAAATAGTGAGCCGAAAAAAGGTTATAAGTTGTGGGTTGTTGATGGACTTTTTCTGATTAAAATATTAAAACGAGAAAAAAAAATTTTGGTTGTGGGGTGTTGTGGGTTGTGGGTGTTTTGTCGAACTCAGTACCCAAAAGACGTTATAAGTGTGTTGTTGTTTTGGGTGATGGGGTTGTGGGGGGTTGTGGGTTGTGGGTATTTTTGTCGAAAATAGAGTGCCAAAAAAGATGTATAAGGGGGTTGTTTGTGACTTTTTTTGATGAAAAATTTTGTTAAAACGAGAAAAAAATTTGGGTTTGAGTGTTGGGGATGGGGGTGTTGTGGGTTGTGGGTGTTTTTGTGAAATAGGATACCGAAAAGATGTTATAAGTGGGTTGTTGTTGTGGGTGTTGGGTTGTGGGTGTTTTGGGTTGTGGGTGTTGTGGGTTGTGGGTGTTGTGGGTTGTGGGTGATGAGGGTTGTGGGTGGGTTTTGGGTTGTGGGGTTGTTGTCGAACTAGAGATACCGAAAAGATGTTTTAAGTGGGGTTTTTTGTTGGGGTGATGTGGTTGTGGGGGTTGTGGGTTGTGGGGTTGTGGGTTGGGGTGATGTGGTTGTGGGTGTTGTGGGTTTTTGGGGTTGTGGGTGTGGGTGATGTGAGTTGTGGGTGTTGTGGGATGTGGGGGTTGTGGGATGTGGGTGTTGTTGTCGAACTAGAGATACCCAAAAGTTATAAGTGGGTTGTTTTTTGTGACTTTTCTGATGAAAAATTTTGTTTTAAAACGAGAAAAAAAATTGGGGGTGTGGGTGTTGTGGGTTGTGGGTGATGGGGTTGTGGGTGTTTTTGTCGAACTGAGATACCCAAATGATGTTATAAGGGGTTGTTGTTGTGGGTGATGGGGTTGTGGGTGTTTTGGGTTGTGGGTGTTGGGGTTGTGGGTGTTGTCGAACTGAGTACCGAAAAGTGTTATAAGGGGGTTTTTTGTGCCTTTTTTGAGAAATTTTGTTAAAAAAGAGAAAAAATTGTGGGTTGTGGGGTTGGGGTTGTGGGGTTGTGGATTGTGGGTGATGTGGGTTTTGGGTGTTTGGGAGTGGGTTTTTGTGGGTTGTGGGTGTTGTGGGGGTTTTGGGTGTTGTCAACTAGAGATACCGAAAAGGGCGTTTTTAAGTGTGTTGTTGTTGTGACTTTTTCTGATGAAATTAGTTTTAAAAAAAAAGAAAAAATTGTGGGGTGTGGGGTGTTGGGGTTTGGGTGTTGTGGGGTTTTGGGTGTTGTTGTCGAACTAGAGTACCGAAAAAAATGTTATAAATGTGTTGTTGTTGTGACTTTTTTTGAGAAATTAGTTTTAAAAAAGAGAAAAAAATTTTTGGGTTGTGGGGTTGGGTGTTGTGGGTGTTGTGGGTGTTTTGGGGGGTTGTGGGTGTTGTGGGTTTTTGTGGGTGTTGTGGGTGTTGTGGGGTGTTGGGGTGTTGTGGGTGTTGTGGGTGTTGTTTACGAACTAGAGTTGCTGAAAAGAGTTATATTTGTATTGTTTTAGTAGTTTCGTGGTGTATTTTAGGAGTATCAAAAATGTATTTTGGGGGTTTTCGTGTTTTTTGGAAATGTTCAAAAGGGATTTTTGTGAGTATTCAAATGATTTTTTGAGAGTGTTTTGAAGGGGTTTTAAAATAAAATGAGGTGTGTGTGGTATTAATTCGTAAAAGTTAAAATTGTGACTGTGAATTAAACGAAAAAGTGGTTAATAAGTGTTGTGGTGACTTTTTCTGATGAAATGTTTTAAAAGAGAAAAATGTCTAGACTTGTGTTGATTTTGTAAAGAAATTGTGGGTTTTTGTGGGTATTAAAAGAAAAAAATGTGAAAATTTTTTGGGTTTTTCTGGGTTAAGAGTGAAAAAGTTTTCCCTTGTTGTTATGAAATGCTTTTGGGTTTTATAATAAATAGGTTATCCCGCTTTTAAGTTAATGTTGCTCGACAAGATTAGCTGTGGTGGGTCATCACGTGACGTCACGACATGGGGGGAAATCGACAAAATTTAGCCTGTATGTGTGAGGTCATCCGTGACCCCACTGACCCCCGAGTAAACACAGGTGGGGTGACGCCATTGTTTAGACCTGTAGTAAGGAAAGCACCCTGCCCCTGGGGAGTTCATTTGAAGCTTACCTGGGGGGGGGGAAACCAAAAAATTGATCGGGAGATGGGTTTGGTATTATCGAGATAACCTTAATCCAAGGGTGGGGAGAAATACTTGGTGCAAGTGGGAGTCCATTTTTGAATGCTTACCCCCGAGGGGGGAATCAAAAACTCGATCCCAGGAGATGGAGTCTGGTATTATCGAGAAAAAAAAAATTGATCCGAGGAGATGGAAGTCTTTTGATTTCGAGGGAAAAAAAATTTATCCCAGGAATTGGGACTTTGTTTATCGGGAAAAAAATTGATCCAAAGGGGATGGGATTTGATTTCGAGAAAAATTTGATCCCAGGAATTGGGGAGTCTTTGTATTTCGAGGAAAAAAAAAATTTGGGGTGCAAGTGGGAGTTTTATGAAAAGTTATACCCGAGGGGGAATCCAAAAACTTGATCCGAGGGATGGAGGGAAATACCTTTGGGCATGAGGGGTAGAAGTGGGGTGGGGGAAATCTTTGTTTATTGATATTTAGGAAAACTTGATCGAGGAATTGGGTTTTTGATATGGGGGAGAAATTTTGGGGGTGGAAGGAGGGGTACCCCAAAAATGATCCCAAAGGGGATGGAGTCTTTGTATTATCGAGAAAAATTGGGTGGGGGGTGAAAGTGGGAGAGGGGACCTCAAAAAATTGATCCAAGGGGATATAAGGGGAAAAAAAAATTCGAAAAAAAAACGAAAAAAAATCGGAAAAAATTGGGGCGCGGGGGGCGATCCGGAGACGCTGCAGAAAAGGGGGCAGAAAGGGCGGTTGGGGGCGCGGCCCGGGGCGAGGGGCGGGGTGGGGGCGAGGGGAGGCTTGGGGGCGCGGGGGCGCGGGGGGGGGGTGTGGGGGCGCGGGGGGGGGGGGCGGGGGGGGGGGGGGGGTGGGGGGTGGGGGGGGGGGGGGGGTGGGGGGGGGTCATTGGTGGGGTTCTTGGGGGGGTCGGGGTGGGGGTCGTGGGTGGGGTCGTGGGTGGGGGTATGGGTGGGGGCAAGGTCTTGATATAGGTGTGAAAAAAGGTCATTTGCTTATAGGTGTTTGGGAAAAGGAGACCCCCTCTGTAGAAGGCCTTTTGGGGGGAAGCCACTTGCCCCATGGCTGTTGTTTAGAAATCATCATACTTTTTATAATTATATATATTAATATATTTAATATATAATATATATTAATATATATATTATTATATATATATTTATATATATTATATATATATATATATATTAATATATATATATATTTATATATATATATATATTTATATATTATATATATTTATATATTATATAATTTTATATATAATAATTATATTATATAATAATATATATATTATACCTGGCAAAATGTATGGTAGAGTTATTATTGAAAGAATTAAGAGTAAGACGGAGAATAGGATAGCAGATGAACAAGGAGGCTTTAGGAAAGGTAGGGGGTGTGTGGACCAGGTGTTTACAGTGTGAAACATGTAAGTGAACAGTATTTTGATAAGGCTAAAGAGGTCTTTTTTGGCATTTATGGATTTGGAAAAGGGTATGACAGGGTGGATAGGGAGGCAATGTGGCAGATGTTGCAGGTTTTATGGTGTAGGAGGTAGGTTACTGAAAGCAGTGAAAAGTTTTACGAGGGGTAGTGAGGCTCAAGTTAGAGTATGTAGGAAAGAGGGAAATTTTTTTCCCAGTAAAAGTAGGCCTTAGACAAGGATGTGTGATGTCACCTTGGTTGTTTTATTATATATAGATGGGGTTGTAAGAGAAAATAAATGCGAGGGTCCTTGGCAAGAGGCGTGGAGTTAAAAGATAAAGAATCACACATAAAGTGGCAGTTGTCACAGTTGCTCTTTGCTGATGACACTGTGCTCTTGGGAGATTCTGAAGAGAAGTTGCAGAGATTGGTGGATGAATATGGTAAGGTGTGCAAGAGAAGAAAATTGAAAGTGAATACAGGAAAGTGTAAGGTTATGAGGATAACAAAAAGATTAGGTGATGAAAGATTGGAATCAGTTGGGGGAGGGGGGTAGGAGGGGGTAAAAGTTTTCAGCTATTTGTTCGTACTTCTCTGCATTACACAGCAGCCCGTACCCACTTGAATAAGTGGTATACACTCTGTTCTTTGTTTCTCTCTCCTCGGGCATTATCTATCCCGTATTGCCTTTCTTTTTTCGTAATTACCGCACCACTTCTCTTACTTGCGATTTTAAATGCCCATCATTTCTCGGGGGGTCTCACTGTGATTCCATGGATTTAGTTAGAGGCTTTTCTTGCTACCCCCCCCTCCCTATTTTAAAACGGGACTCACCCCATTTTGACCTGGCTCATACTCCTCTTGCTCGATCCTCAGTCTGCCCTTTTCCCTGCCGCATTACTCTTCACCTGGGCGTTTCCCGGGCTTACATGACTATTTTCCAATCATTCTTATTTCCCTTCCATTCCCCCCCTTTCGTAACCCATGTGGCAATTGATCAGGCAAATTGGAACATTTATCATAACTATCTGTTTTTAGGAGGGCCCTTTTTCGTCCTCCATTGTGGCTTTTACACCCCTTTTGTCCTCCGTTTTAACCGCAGCTTCTCATTCTATACCCCAAATTCGGGAGGTATTTCAGAAATGCGGGCCCTTTTGGTCCCTGCTTGTGCTGTGCAGTTGTTTGAATCACACTGGGGGGGCAGGGGGGGTCCAGTACAAAAGAACCCCGGAGAGATTTTTGGGGGTTTTAAAAAGGGTGGGGAGGGGGGGCGGGTTTGGGGTAAAGCATTGTGGGAGAAGTTCCAATATTGTTTTTTGGTGGTTGGAAAAAAACAAAATGATTGGTAAATATTTCCTGACCCGGCTCCTTTTCTGCAGGTTGCCGGTGTTGTTTATAGCAAACCCCTAGTGTTGTCAATAAAATGGGCAATCGTCTGGTCCGTATTTTCGGGGGGCTCCTCAATGCCCTTCGTTCTTTCCTCAAAGTCTGCCAGGAGTTAGCACCCTTGGCTTTTCTTCTCTCAGAAAAGAACGTATAATTCCCTTTTTTACACTTCAGAAACTGGGGGGCAACACTCTCAGTTGCGGTCACCCGGCAGTGGCCCCCCCGGCTAATTATTTCTATGCTACAACAAAAGAGCCCTTGGGGCTTTAAATTACGTCTTTTCAATTTTATTTGGAAAGGGTTTTTAAGTGGGAAATCTCCCAAATTGTTCCCTTTTTCCGCAAACCGGGTACAGGGGACATGAAGCCTCCCACTTTTCGTCCCATTGCTCTTCCCATTTGCAGTTTGCAAAGTGATGGAACGCCTGGTAAAATAGGTTTAGTGTGGTAATTTAGAGAACACAACAGTCTTCCACTCGTCAATATGGCTTTCGTAAGGGCCCTTTTTCTACCATTAGACCCCTTATTTCGTTTGGGATACGTTGTTCATAATGCCTTTGAAAAAAAACCCCAGTTATTGCCTTTTTTTTTTGACCTTGAGAAGGCATAAAATACAAATTAGAGATAAAAATTTTTTTGGCCCCCCCAAAACCCCCACTTTAGGCCCCCCCGAGGCAATCTACCACCCTTTCTTAAAACTTTTTAACTGACAGACTTTTCCCATTTGGGGTTTTAATAATGGGGGTCTCCTGGACTTTACCCAACTGAAGGTGTCCTCCAGGATGTGTTTGAGCACAACACTTTTCTCCTTGCTATAAATGTTTTTTGGCCCCTTAGTTTCTATCCAATATTTTATCATCACTCTATTTGATGACTTCGCTATTTCCTGGCAGGCGCCCTGACTGCACCTCGTTTACAATTTCTCTCCAGATTCGTTTTCGCCCCGTGTTTTTCCAATTGGGCCCCCACACAGGTTTAAATTTTCCAGTACCCAAAAATCACCAAATTCTTTCACTAGACGTCTGTCTCTCCCATCATCCTTTATACCTCTATGGGACCCGTACCCCCGAAGTGATCAGCCAGGTTTCTGGCCTCCTCTTTGCCCTGGTTATTGGAAAAACCCCCATTACCCCCTGAAGACAACTTGTCACTCCGGCTCAAAACCTTCTTAAAACCCTTGCTCATCTTCATGGGGAGCTGATCCCTCGAACTCTCCTTCGCCCCATTCCCCTCATTTTTTCGAAACTTGATTATGGTGACCCGCTATTAGATGCCCCTCCCACTACTCTATTAGCCCAACCCCCTTTACACCAAGGATTACGTTTTATCCTTTGTGCTTTTCGCCTTCCCATGTTGAGGCCTCTAGCGAAGCGAAAGTTCCAGCCTTATCCCATCGCCGTGGCCCATTTCCTTTGTACTATGTACGCTCTCAGATCTCCGCAATCCCTTTCCCTTTAAGAATGGTCACCCTATTAGTGCATTCTTTTTTTGTTGTCGTCCCCGTTGCTCCGTCCCCTTTTCTTTCCCTAATTTTTGCTCTTGTCTTTTCTTCAATTTCCCCCTTTTTGTCATGTACATCTTACTTTTTTCCCCACCCCCCTGGGAATTCCAGCTGTTCGAGTCGTTCTTTTTTCACCCCTTTCTCGAAAGCCAAATGTCTACAGTAGCTTCCTGTCTCTTTTTCTTAAACCCCTTCCCCTCATTCTCATGCCATTGCAGTGCACAGATGGGTTAAGTTTTGACGGTAGAATTCGCAGCAGTGTTTTCCCGGGCGTGTCGTAGGGGCATTTACTATCTTTGGCTTTCTTTACGCTGAATTTTTGCCTTCTTGCGCACTTATCGACCTTTTCCTGTGATTTTGTGGTTGTCTAGACTCCCTTTTTGCTTTAAAGGGTATACAGAAATTTTTATACACCCCACCCCTTTGCCCTTCTATCCAACTCTGGCTACGCCGCATCTCACAAGCATAAAGATATTGTTTTTTGTTGGGTCCCTGGTCATGTTGACGTACAGGGCAATGAACGGGCAGACACTGCTGCGCGGTCAGCAGTACATGACCTACCATTTCATATATAGGTGTTCCATTTACGACTTTTGCTGCAATAGTTTACCCACCTTCACACCCGTTGGCAACAACGTTGGTCTACTCTACTTGGAAACAAACTTCATTTCTTTTTAAACCGAGTATAGGTTACTGGCCATCTTCTTGTCACCAGGGGTCGAGGTTCGGAGACTATCCCCTCCGTCTTCGCTTTGGGCCATACTCGTCTTACTCATGGATATCTCAGGGAAAGAGGCACCCTGCTCGTCTCTGTGAGAATTGTCAGGTTCCATTATCGGTCAGCCACATTCTGTTTGACTCCCCACTTTATCAATGAGCAGGGCAGAATTTCCCTCCATTGTCTTCTTTGCTCCATTGCTCTCTCTTTACCTTCCCTTCTCGCTGATGGACCACCTTTCAATCCGGACTCTCTCATTGACTTTTTGACAACAACTAACTTGCTTCACAAACTCTGATGATACCTTCAGTCCTTTCTACCTCAGTCTCTTGCTACCCTCTATCCCTGCACTATCCCCTCCCCCGCTGTTTTCTGTAACCTACTGATCGCCCCTCCCCCTCCTGCCACCCAATACCGTTGCTTCCTTCCCTACCCTGCAGCGCTGTATAGCCCTTGTGGCTTAGCGCTTCTTTTTGATTATAATAATAATAATCTCCCTCTGCAGAGCATGGTATACATTACTGAAAAATATGTTGTAGATGTTTCACCATTCAGTTGCTTTAAATAATAAAAACTAGACATAATCTGATGACTGTAGAAATATAAACAGAGGACAGTGGGAAACGAGGTAATCAGTCCCTCAGCCTAGGAGCAGGTGATGAGCACCGAAAGTCTTGAAGAATGTGAAGCACAGGCAGGGAGACTGCTTATGTAGGGAGTCAGATGAGATGCAACAGACGAAGGCATTTTTCATTAGTAGGCGGGATTCCCAGTGGAAGTGGGTCAAACCCAGGAGTTAGCAAGTAGGTGACCCAAGCCCTGGTGGCAAGAGATCTCCCCCTCACATGCTGAGCGTGTGGAATTTATTCTCAGCGAAGGTTGAAAATTTTGGGGGTGTTTCCTTACACCGGTTGTCCATGTTCACCCATCAGTAAAATGGGTACCTGGGTGTTAGTCGACTGTTGTGGGTCGCATCCTGAGAAAAAATTAACCTAATATGCCCAAAATGCTCTGCATAACAAGCGGTTTTCTATATAGTAGTATGTCACTGATGTCAGCTAGGCCTGTATACCTTTTACATGTACTTGAAGAAATAAGAGTGTGACATCGCTCTCAGTATCTCTCAGTCACAACCTGATCCTCCACATGCATCAGCCTTACTAGAGATTTGAACATTGCATTGTTCAAATCTCTAGTAAGGCTGATGCATGCAGGGGATGAGATGAAAAGCTGTAAGCCTTCTCCCTGAAAGCTGGCTGCCTTGGATCAAACGTGTAGCGCAAGCTACACGCCAAGGTATTGTCCAGTGTGGGTAGATTGGAAACCACTGCGTACCTTGTCTAAAGGTTTTGTAGGTTCGAGTCTCCTTCAGCCATAGATCAGTGTTTGTGTATATTTCGGGCCCGCCTCGCTAATTTCCTTGCATTGTTTAAATCTCTAGTAAAGCTGATGCATGCAGGGGATGAGATTTAAAAGCTGTAAGCCTTCTCCCTAAAGCTGCCTGCCTTGGATCAAACGTGTAGTGCAAGCTAACGCCAAGGTCTTGTCCAGTGTGGGTTGATTGGTAAAGCACTGCGTACCTTGCCTAAGGTTCGTAGGTTCGAGTCTCCTTCAGCAAGAGATCAGTGTTTGTGTATATATCGCCTGCTCTCGCGAATTAATATATAAAAAATATATATATATAAAATTATAATATATATATTAAAATATATATTATATATATATGGGGCAGGCGATGCAAAATGCCCCCAATTAAAAGTAGGGGCGCCATTGGTACACTGAGGGAAAACACCATAAGTGTCTGGGGCCCAAGACTGTTCAACAGCCTCCCATCAAGCATTAGGGGAATTTCCAATAAACCCCCTGGCTGCCTTAAAGAGAGAGCTGGACAGATTCCTAAAGCCAGTGCTGGATCAGCCGGACTGTGGCTCGTACGTTGGACTGCGTGAAGCCAGCAGTAACAGCCTAGTTGATCAGGCCCGATCCATAGGGAGGCCTGGTCATGGACCGGGCCGCGGGGGCGTTGACCCCCGGAATAACCTCCAGGTAACCTCCAGGTTTGTGTGTGTGTGTGTATACCACCTAAATGTTCTCACCTATTCGTGGTTGGCAGGGGTCGAGTCTTAGCTCCTGGCCCCGCCTCTTCACTGGTTGCTACTTAGTCCTCTCTCCCCCTGCTCCATGAGCTTTATCATCCCTTTGACTCATCTGACTCTTCAACTTCCAATTGTGGCCTCTTGTTTCTGTGTCCCCACCCTGGAACATCCTGTCTTTGTCTACCTTGTCTATTCCGCGCAGTATTTTATATGCCGTTATCATGTGTTTCCCTGATCTTCCTGCCCATCCAGTGTGTCGGGCCCGACTTTCCTTAACCTTTCTTCATAGGACATTCCCCTTATCTCTGGAACTAACATTATCGCAAACCTTTGCACTTTCTCTAATTTCTAGGCGTGCTTGATCAAGTGCAGGTTCCAAACCGGTGCTGCATACTCCTTACTAAGGTATTGGAACGCTGTTCTCAGGTTTGCCAGGCGCCCATATGCTGCAGCATTTTATCTGGTTGATGTGGGGTTTCCCGGGAGACATGCTCGGTGTTATACTCACCCCAAGATCTTTCTCCTTGAGCGAGGTTTGCAGTTTTTGGCCACCTAGCCTATATTCCGTCTGCGGTCTTCTGTGCCCTTCCCAGATCTTCATGACTTTGCATTTGGCGGGGTAAAATTCGAGAAGGCAGTTGCTGGACCAGATGTCCAGTCTGTCCAGGTCACTTTGAAGGCCTGTCTGATCCTTATCTTATCTAATTCGACTCATTAACTTCACATCATCTGCGAACAGGGACATTTCTGAGTCTAACCCTTCCATCATGTCATTCACATGCACCTAAAATAGTACTGGCCCCTAGGACCGACCCCTGTGGAACCCCGCTAGTCCAGGTGCCCAATGTGATATCTTGTGTGTGTGTGTGTGTGTGTGTGTGTGTTAGTTACCATTTTGTCCTAGGCACATGTCGATTAGACACTAGGCCTGTTGTGTGTGTGTGTGTGTGGTGTGTTTTGTGTGTGTGTGTGTTGTGTGTGTGTGTGTGTGTGTGTGTGTGTGTGTGTTTTGGTGTGTGTGGTGTGTGTGTGTGTGTGCGTGCATGCGTGTGCATGTGTGTGTGTGTGTGTGTGTGTGTGCGTGCATGCGTGTGCATGTGTGTGTGCGTGTGTGTGTGTATGAGTTTGTGTATGAGTGGGTGTGTGTGCGTTTGTGTGTTGTGTGTGTGTGTGTGTGTGTTGTGTGTGTGGGGTGTGTGTGTGTGTGTATGTGTGTGTGTGTGTGTATGGGGTGTGTGTTGTATGTGTGTGTGTGTGTGATGTGTGTGTGTGTGTATGTGTGTGTGTTTTGTGTTTTGTGAAATGTGTGGTGGGGTGGGGTGTGTGTGTGTGTGTGTGTGTGTGTATGTGTGTTTTATGTGTGTGTGTGAGTGTGTGTATGTACTCACCATTTTGTACTCACCTAGTTGAGGTTGGGGGGGTCGAGTCCGAGCTCCGGGCCCCCCCCTCTTCACTGATCGCTACTAGGTCACTCTCCCTGAGCCGTGAGCTTTATCATACCTCTGCTTAAAGCTATGTATGGATCCTCCCTCCACTAACATCGCTTCCCAAAACTTTTTCCACTTACTGACTACTCTGTGGCTGAAGAAATACTTCCTAACATCCCTGTGTTTCATCGTGTCTTCACTTCCAACTGTGTCCCCTTGTTTCTGTGTCCAATCTCTGGAACATCCTGTCTTTGTCCACCTTGTCAATTCCTCTCAGTATTTTGTATGTCGTTATCAGTCCCCCCTATCTCTCCTGTCCTCCAGTGTCGTCAGGTTTTATTTCCCTTAACCTCTCCTCGTAGGGCATACCTCTTAGCTCTGGGACTAGTCTTGTTGCAAACCTTTGCACTTTCTCTAGTTTTCTCACGTGCTTGGCTAGGTGTGGGGTTTCCCAAAAATGGTGCCGCATACCCCCAATATTGGCCTAACATACACGGTGTACAGGGTCCTGAATGATTCCTTATTAAGACGTCGGAATGCTGTTCTGAGGTTTGCTAGGCGCCCATATGCTGCAGCAGTTATTTGGTTGATGTGCGCTTCAGATGTGCCTGGTGTTATACTCACCCCAAGATCTTTTTTCTTGAGTGAGATTTGTAGTCTCTGGCCTCTAGACTGTACTCCGTCTGCGGTCTTCTTTGCCCTTCCCCAATCTTCATGACTTTGCACTTGGTGGGGTTGAACTCCAGGAACTAGTTACTGTACCAGGTCTGCAGCCTGTCCAGATCCCTTTGTTGTTCTGCCTGGTCTTCGATCGAATGAGTTCTTCTCATCAACTTCACGTCATCTGCAAACAGGGACATTTCAATGTCTATTCCTTTCGTCATGTTCTCAAATACCAGAAACAGCTCTGGTCCTAGGACTGACCCCTGTGGGACCCCGCTGGTCACAGGCGCCCACTCTGACACCTCGCCAAATACCATGACTTGCTGCTGTCTTCCTGACAAGTATTCCCTGATCCATTGAAGTGCCTTCCCTGTTATCCCTGCATGGTCCTCCAGTTTTGGCACTAATCTCTTGTGTGGAACTGTGTCAAACGCCTTCTTGCAGTCCAAGAAAGTGCAGTCCACCCACCCCTCTCTCTCTTGTCTTACTGCTGTCACCCTGTCATAGAACTCCAGTAGGTTTGTGACACAGGATTTCCCGTCCCTGAAACCATGTTGGCTGCTGTTGATGAGATCATCCCTTTCTAGGTGTTCCACCACTCTTCTGATAATCTTCTCCATGATTTTGCATGCTATACGTGTCAATATCACTGGTCTGTAGTTTAGTGCTTCATGTCTATCTTCTTTTTTAAAAATTGGGACTACATTTGCTGTCTTCCATGCCTCAGGCAATCTCCCTGTTTTGATAGATGTATTTAAAATTGTTGTTAGGGGTGCACATAGCGCCTCTGCTCCCTCTCTCAGGACACATGGAGAGATGTTATCCGGCCCCATTGCCTTTGAGGTATCTAGCTCACTCAGAAGCCTCTTCACTTCTTCCTCGGTTGTGTGTACTGTGTCCAGCACTTGGTGGTGTACCCCACCTCTCCGTCTTTCTGGAGC
>NC_069426.1:14778426-14798844 GCF_026875155.1 Cherax quadricarinatus
GATCCATAAAGGAGGAGACCACACAGACTTGAATAACTATAGGCCAATATCCAACTTACACCCTCTCTAAAATCTTTGAAAAATTAATATATAAGCGTATCTATTCCAACCTCATCTCCCACAACATACTCAACCCCTGTCAATTTGGGTTCAGGCCTAATAAAAATACTAATGATGCTATTATCCACATGCTAGAACATATTTATACAGCAATAGAGAAAAAAGAAGTCCCACTGGGGATCTTCATTGACTTACGTAAAGCTTTCGATACAGTTGACCACGACTTGCTCCACATAAAATTGTCGCACTATGGTATAAGAGGGCACTCCCTCAACTACCTAAAGTCATACCCCAGCAACAGAAGCCAGTATGTGTACACAAATGGGACAAACTCTTCCGCACAGGCAATTACAGTTGGTGTCCCGCAGGAAAGTGTCCTAGGCCCTCTTCTCTTTCCCATATGCATAAATGACCTACCAAATGCATCGCAACTACTCAAGCCCACACTATTTGCAGATGACACTACATACGTCTACTCTCACCCGAGCCCAGTCATGCTAGCCAATATTGTAAATACCGAATTACAGAAAATGTCAACCTGGATGAGGAGCAACAAACTTACTCTAAACATTGACAAAACCTACTACATTCAGTTTGGTAACAGAGCTACAGATGTGTCTCTTAACATAATGATAAATGGATCACCTATCACAAAACTCACAGAGGGAAAATTCTTAGGAATCCACCTTGATAATAGACTCATATTTCAAACACATATACAACAAATTTCCAAAAAAATTTCAAAGACCGTAGGCATACTATCAAAGATACGGTACTATGTTCCACAGTCAGCCCTCCTGGCCCTATATCACTCACTTATTTACCCCTATTTCACCTATGGAATTTGTGCATGGGGCTCAACAACTATAAACCATCTCAGACCACTAATCACCCAACAAAAGGCTGCAGTCAGAATGATAACAAATTCCCACTACAAACAGCACACTCCACCAATATTCAAAACCTACTCACCATACAAAACATCCATACTTATTACTGCACCTACTACATACATAGAACACTTAACTCTGACATAAACCCTCCCCTCAAACATCTCCTTACCAACCTCAACAGAACACATGACCATAGCACAAGGCACAGATCACTCTTTGATGTTCCTCGTGTCCATCTCACGCTGTGCAAAAACTCAATGCACATAAAAGGCCCTAAAATCTGGAATTCATTTCTTGTGAATATAAAAGAAACACTGTCTGTTTATAAATTCAAGTCTCTTCTCAAAAATCACTTACTCACCCACAACTAAATAAATACTGAATAATTGTATCTCATAAATTGTATCTCATATACGTATCTCATTATTGTATCTCATAAATGTCACCCTGTGACCCAATCAAACTTTGTTACTATTTAACTTCATTACCTAACAGAATACTCCATTCTACTGATTACACAGCAACACAGTAAATGACCATATGATCTGTCTTTGTAATACTCATTTGTACTAAATTGTTATCTGTTTTACAATAATTTTTGTACCATAAAGCCTGCCCATAATGCTCTGCATACAAGGGGCTTTGGCATGCTGCACTTTAAAAATTGTATTCCTTGTACTTATCTGTATCATGTTCAAATAAATAAATAAATAAATAAATAAATATACATCATAAAACTATGTTAGATCAATATCACCTCATCTAGTACCAAAGTGTCATGATATTTAGTGCGTGGCTGCTTCACAATATACTAAATTTATCTTTGTCTTTCTGGTGAGGTTATTAGCTAACTCGGTTTCACCTTATCATTATTAGCAATGTATGCTGCATTCTGAAGAAGAAATGGAGAGATCTGTACTCGATAATCAATGAGCTGTAAGGCGTACAGTAAGCCAGTGAGAATCTCGCACCCGGACCTCAGTTTATGACGGACTCCGAGACCAGTTGCTTGTATTACTTGTGTCGCCCAATGAGATTCAGTACTTTAAGTTGTTACACACTGGAGTTAAATTGTGCTTATCTAACACTGAATTAAGCAACGGCTTTCAAAATAAAAAAGCAATTATCAGAATTATAATTCCATTCTACGGTCAGAAATGTTTAAGTCAACAGGAAACCATACAGGACCCTGGCCTTGGCATTTTCACGTGATTGGTCTTCAGGTACTAGGCATTTTTCCATACACCTTGATCGAGACACAGATTCACTGCCGCTATAAATTCAACCTTAAGATCTGCCTCTGGGGTGTCTTTGTACAAGTTGCAGTCATCTCAGTTAACTGTCTTTACATAAGTATAATGCCGATACTGGAAGGAAATAGCGATGTTGGAACGGAAGCGTACATTGTTGCCATGTCTTTATTTAATTTATCACTTAGTGTTCTCACGCTTTTGCTATTCGCAAACAGTAAAAAACTGAAAAATGCTTTAGAAGACCTTTCTACGATCTTGGGAAGTAACGAGAGAGCTGAACGAAAGCTTGTAATCTCATTTATTTTGTCTTTAATTGTAGTTCCGATATCCATATTATATAATATATTTTTCACGGATATGAATACAGTTGTAGAAGTGATTTGCGTAGCATTCAGTACCTTAATGAACATTCTCAGCTGGAGTGTGCCACTGGAGCTCTATATGATGACATTCCAGGTCATCACAAGGAATGTAGTTTTAAATGTAGAAACAATTCTGAAAATTTCTTTCATTGAACTCTCTCCTTCGACAGTGTATTCCTCTATGCACTTCAGTGAACACTTCAAAACTGATGATGGAAAAATGAAAATATCCGACTCCTTATATGACACACACATTAATATTCGCAAGGTGAGTTCCTAAATTGTCGTAAATTACGAACAAACTCACAAACACTTACAGAAACCCACACACGCATACATACATACATAAGCACTCACTCACAAACACACTAAAAAAGCGCTCACACTCACAAACGCTCAAAAACACTCATACAAACAAGCAAAAGCATTTACACACACACACACACACACACACACACACACAAACACACACTGCAGGAAAAAGCAAAACTCAGGAGGAAGAGAAAAGATAGCGAGCTTAAAATTTTGGGTTTAAAAAAAAAGCGCACTTTCGGGCTTTGTTTCTGATATACATTTTAGATTCATGAAAATTAAAGTTGTTTGGGTTTGGGGTTTAACCACAGCTTTGCGATTAAAAATTTTGGGAAATATGTCTGATTACTGGTAGCACAGCGCAGTGTTTTATGTACTGTATCTATGTACAGTGCAGTATTTACGAACATTAGCTAATTTTCTCCTTTTTCAATACTGTGTTATTTAATATGAGATGGCTACAATTTTAAACAAGGAGGCCAAAAGAACTGCATTTTTTGGCCATCCCAATGTTTTCCCTGTGAAAAAAACTTCCGTCCATGGCGATTGTTCAGGAATTTGGCGATTAAATGTGATGAAGAAAGGTTACTGAGTTTCAGTGAAAATCAAGATAGCAACTAAGGATTGTTCTGAACTGTGGGAAAAAAACAAAAGGGGACAGAAAGATATCCCATTCTCAGCCAGAAAACTATTGAGGACAGATGAGAAAATTGTACATAGAGGAATAGAACTTTTAAATTTAAAAAAAAATGTCTCCAAAAAAGCTACATTTAGGAGAGATGAAGAGTTGTTAGATTTTGTAGTTGTTTTTGTCCTGCTGTTTCCCCGTCAAGATGTAGGCTGCAAAATAAAGGGTGTGAAGGATACACCTGGATGTTAAATTTTGATGTGAAAGTTCCTAAATTGGGTTTTAGTTCCTCCTGACCCGAGAGGAGATAGGAAAAGATAATTGGCTGTGTTAACATGACAATAACGAGGATGTGCGATAGAGTGACGGTATAAGAGGAGAGGATGCACCCGAACCCGGGGAGCTGGGGAAAAACAGAGTGATTTTTGGGAGCTGGAGAAATTTTGATACTGACGATAATTCAAAAAATGCCACAGATAGCCCTTCTGTGATATGATGCTGGACTGTCTTGATGGTTGACTGCCAGTAGCTACAGCAGTAAGAAAAGACTCCCCACACTGGCGTCACGTGGGACCCCATACCTGATCAGTGATTATGATGGAGCTTCCATTATTACAGCCACCTTAATGGACTATGGCATTATCACCAAGGACGAGACGACAAAAGTCAAGTTTTTGGGTCACAGAAGTTACGAAATGGCAGACACAAATACCGAATGGAGAGGCAAGAAAATGACTAGAAAACTTGGAAAATATCACATCACTGTATTTTGATGGTAAAAAGACCTCCACTCGTGTAATGACAAAGTATGAGAAGACCAAGACATGGAGTCCAAAGATAGCGGTGTAAGATCATTACGTCATTTTAGTGGAGTCCGGCACTGTGTATCTCACTCAGGTGACTCCTAAATCAGGCCATGGAAAGGAACTGCCAAGAAAAATTTATACATTTCTGGGGAGCAAAAACTAACTCAGCAGTCTGTTCAATGTGTTGGTTGTGATGGAACCAACGTAAATGTCGGAGCTGTCAATGGAACCATTCATCATCTTGAAATGTTGCTTGGTCATCCAGTACATTATATCATCTGGAGTTTACCTGGAGAGAGTTCCGGGGGTCAACGCCCCCGCGGCCCAGTCTGTAACCAGACTTCATGGTGGATCAGAGCCTGATCAACCAGGCTGTTACTGCTGGCTGCATGCAATCCAGCGTACGAGCCACAGCCCGGCTGGTCAGGTACCGATTTTAGGTGCTTGTCCAGTGCCTGCTTGAAGTCAGCCAGGGGTCTTTGGCCCCTGACACTTATTGTGTTGTCTCTTAACGTGCTAGTGACACCCCTGCTTTTCACTGGGGGGATGTTGCATCTTTGCTTTCGTAGTGAGTGATTTTCGTATGCAAGTTTGGTACTAGTCCCTCTAGGGTTTTCCGGGTGTACATAATCATGTATCTCTCCCGCCTGCATTTCAGGGAGTACAGGTTCAGGAACTTCAAGCGCTCCCAGTAATTGAAGTGTTTTAACTCCATTATGCGCGCCATGAAGGTTCTCTGTACATTTTCTAGGGTCAGCAATTTCACCTGCCTTGAAAGGTGCTGTTAGTGTGCAGCAATATTCCAGCCTAGATAGAACAAGCGACATGAAAAGTGCCATCATGGGCTTGGCATCCCAAGTTTTGAAGGTTCTCATTGTCCATCCTGTCATTTTCCTAGAAGATGCGATTGATACAATGTTATGGTCCTTGAAGGTGAGATCTTCCGACATGATCACTCCCAGGTCTTTGACGTTGGTTTATCGCTCTATTTTGTGGCCGGAATTTGTTTTGTACTCTGATGAAGTTTTAATTTCCTCATGTTTACCATATTGGAGTAATTGAAATTTCTCATCGTTGAACTTCATATTGTTTTCTGCAGCATATTGAAAGATTTGGTTGATGTCCACCTGGAGCCTTGCAGTGTCTGCAATGGAAGACACTGTCATGCAGATTCAGGAAGACACGGTGCTGTGGCTGACATCATTGTCTATGTCAGATATGAGGATGAGAAACAAGATGGGAGCTAGTACTGTGCCTTGCAGAACAGAGTTTTTCCACCGCAGCCGCTTCGGACTTTACTCTGTTGACTACTACTCTTTGTGTTCTGTTTGTGAGGAAATTATAGATCCATCTACCAACTTTTCCTGTTATTCCTTTAACACGCATTTTGTGCACTATTACACCATAATCACACTTGTCGAAGGCTTTTGTAAAGCCTGTATATATTACATCTGCATTCTTTTTGTCTTCTAGTGCATCTAGGACCTTGTGATGAATGGTTTGAAAAACCGACAAGTTGAAGATTGAGACACTTATGCAGCATATGGGAATCTTTATTCAGGAAACGTTCCGCCACACAGTGGCTTCATCAGTCCAATACAAAGAGGAAGGTGTAAGGAGAGGAGGAGAATGAGGTTATCAGTCCCTCAACCTGGAGTCGATGTGTTCAGTCCATCAATCTTGTAGAATGTACAGCATAGGCCCGTAGACGTGGCTTATATACTGTAGTGAGGTGAGGTGAAGCAGGCGGAGGCGGGGTCATAGTGGTACCATCCACTAGTCGAAGTAGGTCTTCGTCCAAAGGTTGAACAAGTGTTGAAGAATTCTTTGTAACAAGATCCCATGATGCTGCAGTGTCTGACAGTTGTGATGAATGGTTTGAAAAACCGACAAGTTGAAGATTGAGACTGATGATTGAAGTTGAAGATTGATGGACTGAACACATCGACTCCAGGTTGAGGGACTGATTACCTCATTCTCCTCCTCTCCTTACACCTTCCTCTTTGTATTGGACTGATGAAGCCACTGTGTGGCGGAACGTTTCCTGAATAAAGATTCCCATATGCTGCATAAGTGTCTCAATCTTCATCTAGGACCTTGTCGTAGTGATCCAGTAGTTGGGACAGACAGGAGCGACCTGTTCTAAACCCATGTTGCCCTGGGTTGTGTAGTTGATAGGTATCTAGATGGGTGGCGATCTTGCTTCTTAGGACCCTTTCAAAAAATTTTATGATATGGGATGTTAGTGCTATCGGTCTGTAGTTCTTTGCTATTGCTTTACTGCCCCCTTTGTGGAGTAGGGCTATGTCTGTTGTTTTTAGTAACTGTGGGACGACCCCAGCGTCCATGCTCCCTCTCTATTGGATGTTAAAATACACGTGATAAGGGCTTCTTGCAGTTTTTGGTGAACACGGAGTTCCATGAGTCTGGCCCTGGGGCAGAGTACATGGGCATGTCATTTATCGCCTGTTCGAAGTCATTTGGCGTCAGGATAACATCAGATAGGCTTGTGTTTACCAAATTCTGTGGCTCTCTCATAAAAAATTAATTCAGATCATCGACTCTCAGTCTTGTTAGCGGCTTGCTGTCATTTGTATAGGACGCATCTTGTTTAAGGAGCCCAATACTGAATGTAGTTCTCGACTTTGATAAGAACATAAGAAAGGAGGAACACTGCAGGAGGCCTGTTGGCCCATACTAGGCAGGTTCTTTACAATTCATCCCACTAACAAAACATTTGCCCAACCCAATTTTCAATGCCACCCAAGAAATAAGCTCTGATGTGAAAGTCCCACTCAAATCCAACCCCTCCCACTCATGTACTTATCCAACCTAAATTTGAAACTACCCAAAGGCCCAGCCTCAATAACCCAACTAGGTAGACTGTTCCACTCATCTACTACCCTATTTCCAAACCAATACTTTCCTATGTTCTTTCTAAATCTAAACTTATCTAATTTAAATCCATTACTGCGGGTTCTCTCTTGGAGAGACATCCTCAAGACCTTATTAATATCCCCTTTATTAATACCTATCTTCCACTTATACACTTCGATCAGGTCTCCCCTCATTCTTCGTCTAACAAGTGAATGTAACTTAAGAGTCTTCAATCTTTCTTCATAAGGAAGATTTCTAATGCTATGTATTAATTTAGTCATGAATTGGGATGAATTGTAAAGGACCTGCCTAGTATGGGCCAACAGGCCTGCTGCAGTGTTCCTCCTTTCTTATGTTCTTATGTTCTTATGAATGTTTTCTAACGAATTTATGTCCATTCTGAAATATGGAGACCAGAACTGAGCTGCATAATCTAGGTGAGGCCTTACTAATGATGTATAAAGCTGCAGTATGACCTCTGGACTTCTGATGCTTACACTTCTTGATATAAATCCCAGTAATCTATTTGCATTATTACGTACACTTAGGCATTGATGTCTTGAGGAAATGGTATGGTGATACCGACAAGATGTGGAAAAAGACACTTATGTACAGTTCAGGACATTTATTAAAGGAAACGTTTCGCCACGAGTGGCTTCTTCAGTCCTAATACAGAGAAAACTAAGAAAACACACATATATATATAGTGGCAGGAGTCAGGTGAGGTGACGCGTGGGTAGAGGTGGTAGTAGTAGTAGTAGTAGTAGTAGTAATGGAGCTAAGGAGGTGAGGCTAGAGAGGGACCTGCTGGCATCAAGTAACACCAGTTCCCAGGATGGGTAATATCCCATTATTATAGGATATTACCCATCCTGGGAACTGGTGTTACTTGATGCCAGCAGGTCCCTCTCTAGCCTCACCTCCTTAGTTCCATTATTACTACTACTACTACTACTACTACTACCACCTCTACCCACGCGTCACCTCACCTGACTCCTGCCACTATATATATATGTGCTTTCTTAGTTTTCTCTGTATTAGGACTGAAGAAGCCACTCGTGGCGAAACGTTTCCTTTAATAAATGTCCTGAACTGTACATAAGTGTCTTTTTCCACATTGCTGTCTTGGTTTAAGGTTGCTGCTCACCATAACCCCCAAGTCCTTTTCGCAATCTGTATGGCTAAGTTCTACATCATTTAATTTATAAGTACTAGGGTTACGGGCACTCCCAAGCTTCAGAACCTTGCATTTATCTACATTGAACTGCATCTGCCACTTTTCTGACCAAGAATAGAGTTTGTTTAAATCCTCCTGAAGTTCCATAACATCTACGTTTGAATCAATTATCCTACCTATCTCTGTGTCATCGACGAATTTGCTCATATCACTAGTAATTCCCTCATCAAGATCATTGATATATATTATAAACAACAACGGGCCCAAAACTGATCCCTGTGGAACGCCACTTGTTACAGATCCCCACTCGGATTTAACCCCATTTATGAACACTCTCTGCTTCCTGTCAGTGAGCCATGACTCGATCCACGAGAGCACTTTTCCCCCAATGCCATGAGCTGCCACTTTCTTTAACAGTCTATGGTGCAGAACTCTATCAAAAGCCTTACTAGAATCTAAGTAAATAATATCAAATTCTTTATCGTGGTCAACAGCCTCAAAAGCTTTACTGAAAAGAAATATTTTGGGTTTCTTTCGCTTTCATTTAGGGCTTTTAGTTCTTCCCGCAATTCTTGACTCCTATAAGATTCCTTTAGCTTTAGTTCGATGTATGTTATTTCTCTGTCCAGTGCCTCCCTACGCATATCAGATACATTTTCCTCTTTTAGCCGCTCTGTTATTCTTTTCTGTCGCCTGTAAAGGGAGTGCCTGTCTCTTTCTACTTTACATCTACTCCTCCTTTTTTTTTAAAGGAATATGCGTTGAGCATACATCGAGTGCCACAGAGTTAATCCGTTCTAGGCATAAGTTGGGGTCTGTGTTTTTTAGTCTGTCTTCCCAGCTTATATCGTTTAGGACTTGGTTTACTTGGTCCCACTTTATGTTCTTGTTATTGAAGTTGAATTTGGTGAAAGCTCCCTCGTGACTGATCTCATTTTGTCGGTCTGGGGCACTGCGCATACATGTCTGAACCTCGATTATGTTGTGATCAGAGTATATTGTTTTTGATATGGTGATATTTCGTATCAGATCATCATTGTTAGTGAAGATGAGGTCTAGTGTATTCTCCAGTCTAGTAGGCTGTATTATTTGCTGGTTTAAGTTGAATTTTGAGCAGAGATTTAAATGCTCGTGTGTGTGATAGTTCTCGTCTGAGTTGCCTCCTGGTGTTATCACTGCAACAACATTATATACTATATTCCTCCAATAGGATTTGCAAAGGAGTGATCACAGGTGTGATTGATGATAACTTGGCTGCTCTTAAACCAGGTCCACAGTGTGTATCAAGGTGGAATACTTTATGGAGTAGAATCCTTTGGTTGTATGTGGCAACATCAAGTCCCAGTCAGGAACTGAACAGAGTCATCATTAAGATTTTAAAGTTAATTGCTCCAGTGTGGTTCCACCTCAAGCAACACCCTAATGTCAGACAAAGTCCAAAGAACGTCTTCCAGTCACTGCAGTTTATGAGACATCTGGACAGTGAAGAAAAGAAGTAAAGAAAACTGTTCAAAGAAATTCCTACTTTGCTCACACATTTCAGCTGCTTCTTGGTATGTGTACTGATGAAGACATGACCGTGAGAGACAAATCTGTCTCAGTGATAAGATAAATATGAGAAGAGAATGAGCAGACAAGAAAGTACTGACAGCCCTGAAGAGGATGGAGAAGATTCTACTGAAACCGTTGACGAGGACTTGTTAATCTACACTTATGATGAAGATGTCTGGCAGATGCAGTTAAATATAGACAAATGCGAAGTTCTAAATGTTGGACAAGAAAATAACCACGTCGCATATAAACTAAATAATGTAGATCTTAATACTACCGATTGCGAAAATGATTTAGGAGTTCTGGTTAGCAGTAATCTAACACCAAGACAACAGCGCATTAGTGTTCGCAATAAAACTAACAGAATCCTTGGCTTCATATCTAGAAGTATAAATAATAGAAGTCCTCAGGTTGCTCTTCAACTCTATATATCCTTGGTTAGGCCTCATTTAGATTATGCTGCACTGGAAAACATACAGAGGACGATGACAAAGGTGATCCCATGCATCAGAAATCTTCCCTATGAGGATAGACTGAGGGCCCTGAATCTGCACTCTCTCAAAAGGCGTAGAATTAGGAGGGATGTGATCGAAGTGCATAAATGGAAAACAGGAATAAATAAAGGGGATGTAAATAGCGTGCTGAAAATTTCCAGCCAAGACAGGACTCACAGCAGTGTTTTCAAGTTGGAAAAATTCAGTTTCAGGAAGGTTACAGGAAAGCACTGGTTTTGGTAATAGATTTGTGGATGAGTGGAACAAACTTCCGAGTACAGTTATAGAAGCTAAAACGTTGTGTAGTTTTAAAAATAGGTTAGATAATTACATGAATGGGTGTGGGTGAGTGTGAGTTGGACCTTACTAGCTTGTGCTTCTAGGTCTGATGCTGTGCTCCTTCCCTAAGTGGAAGTGACCTGACTTGGTGGGTCATTGGGCTAATCTGTGGGGGAGGACATGGACCTGCTTCGCATGGGTCGGTGGGCCTGCTGCAGTGGTTCTTCTTTCTTATGTTCTTATGTTGTTATGTCAGTGAAGATGAAGAGAATGACAATGTGGCTCCTACTGTCAACTCAAGAAAAGTAGTGATTCCCAAACTAAAGTGGCAAACAAAGAACTATCATTCCATGATTGACGGGAAGACTGAGCTCAAAACTGAGCCTCCTTTCATTTTTCTCTTTTCAGATCAACAGGTTCTGAAAATTGTTGAGGCTCCACTGGATGTGCCCAAGTGGCCAAACAACACTCAAGTTGTTGAAAAAGGGATAAAATTGATGACTAAAGCTTGCGCTGAAGTGACTGGACAGAAGGCAAGAGAGGGGTACATCAAGCAAAGAAAATTTTCCATGAAAGTGATGCCCAAGTTCCACACAAAGAAAGACTTACCTTATAACTGGTAAATGTTTAAAATAAAATAGTTAATAAATGATAATACAATCTTCACAACCACAAATGCTATAAACCATGTACATTTGATTATTATCCTGACAAGCAATAAATCATAATTAATTGCTTTCAATGGTGTATAATTTGACGAAGAGTCGATCGCGATGCTTCAGGGTAAATGGACATGAAATGGTCAGAAATGTTGCACAGATGTTTGTAGTGACCGTACAAAAATGTCTGAAAAGTGCAGCTTGCATCTCTAAAATTTGTATTTTTTCACTGCTTCCTAAAATACATCCTCCCTCAGAACCCCCTACAGAGGAGCCTCAACCACGACAACCCTAATGCAACCAAACACTCTAACATAAAATCCACACACCGTACTTATTGCCCAACCCCCATCACAAACTTAGTCCCCACAGACGCCAATGTTCTCCCCAGTCCACAGTTTTAGAAAATAAGTTGATTTGGTATACAAATGTGGATGGAATAACAAATAAATGTGAGGAGTGGCATGAAAGAATCAAGGTGACATCCCCAGATATCATAGCACTCACAGAAACAAAACTCACAAGGATAACAGACTAAATCTTCCCGTCCAGATATCAGATCCTGAGGAAAGATAGAGGAAACAGAGGGGAAGTAGGAGTTGTGTTGCTCATTAAAAATCGATGTGGATTTGAGGAAATGGAATGAATGGGGAAATAAGGTAGTCATTGCAGTGATGTACAACCCACCACAGAACTGCAGGAGACCTAAGAAGAATATGAAGAGAGCAACAGAGCAATCGTGAACCCACTAGCTGAGGTGGCAAGAAGAGCTTAACAGGTAGAGCAAAGTTACTAGTTACTGGTGATTTCAGTCACAAGGAGATTGACTGTGAAAACCTGGAGTCACATGGAGATACCAAAACATGGACAGCCAAGATTATGGATATGGTACTGGAAAACCTCATGCAGCAAAATGTTAGGGACACTACCAGAGAGAGAGAGGTGAGGATGAGCCAGAAGGACTGGACTTCATATTCACCCTGAATAGCTCGGACATTGAGAACATCACATATAAAGGTCCCTTGGAGCTGGTGATCACATAGTTATGAGATTTGAATACATAGTAGAGTTACAAGTGGAGGGGGTAACAAGAGTTGGATGGGAGAAGCCAAGTTAAAAAAAAGGGGCTATATAGGCATGAGGAATTTCCTGTTGTCAAGGGCAACAGAAATAATAGGAAGACCAGAGCGAGCCCTTGGTTTAACCATTGGTGTAAGGAGGCAAAAACTAAGTGCGCTAGAGAATGAAAAAGTACAGAAGACAAAAGACCCAGGAAAATAAAGAGATTAGTAGAAGAGCCAGAAACAATTATTCACAGATAAGGAGGGAGGCCTAGCAACTGTATAAAAATGACAGCATCGGAAGTCAAGTCTGACCCGAAACTGTTCTATAGCCACACAAGAGGAACACAACAGTCAAGGACCAGTTAATCAGGCTGAGGAAGGAATGTGGGGAGCTCATAAGAAACGACCAGACAGTATGTGAGGAGCTCAACATGAGATTTAAGGAAGTATTTACAGTTGAGTAGACTCCAGGTACAGTTAAAGGGGACACCACAAGGTATACAGACACATTTCTAGGTTGTAGCTACACGAAGAGTGAAGGTAGATGGTACAAGGAAATAGAACCACAAAGGCTGAGGAAGGAATTTTATAATAAAAGAGAGGGGCAGTAGGGTAAGATATAAACACTATTGAGATAGATGGCTAATGAGAGCATGGGGAAAGGGGGGCGAAGAGGTATGGGGGAGGGGGTTTTTAAAAAGTAGTTTAGGTGTTCACGAAGTTTTGGTTTCAGAAAGTGGGTGCAGGGGAAGAGGACGATTGGGGGAATGATGATGTAAAGAGAGTAGAGGGAGAAAAAGTTAGCATATGAGAAATTTTTTCAAATAGAATGATGCAAGGGGGAAAATATATGGAGAAAAAGAGAGAGGTTTTAAAAGATGGGGGAAGCAATGTAAAAAAGAGCAAATGAAGATGGGGAGATGTTTATCAACAAATTTTTTGAAAAAAAAGAAAAAGTTTTGGAGTGAGATTTAAAAAGTTTAAAAAAGCCAGAGAACAATTTTTTTGTCAGTTAAAATAGGAGAGGAAGTTTTAAAAGGAGAGTTTGAGGATTTGGGGAAATGAAGGGAAAATTTTGAGGAAGTTAAATGTTTGATGAAGATAGGGAACCCTTGTTTCGTTAAGGGGAAGGAGGAATAACCCTTGTAGGAGTAGGGAAAACCATTGTGAGTGTGGGGGGAAATTGGAGGCAGTAGTAAAATGAAAGGGGGTTTTTTAAAGGGAGCCGGGATTGAGGGATAAAGATTGAAATGTTAAAAGCAGGTGGGGATTAGTTTTTGGGGTGGTTGGGCAATTTTTTTTAATAAATGTATGGAAGAGGGTAAGGTACCTAGGGGGCAGAGACATCATATTCCTTTGTATAAAAGGGAAAGGGGGATAAAAGAGAGTAAAAATTTTTAAAGGGGATAAGTCTGTTGATGTACCGGTAAGTGTAGGTGAGTTAAATAAAAAAATTTTGAGTAAACGGAGAATAGGATAGCGAGAACAAGGGGGCTTTTGGAAAGGAGGGGGTGTGTGGACCGGTGTTTCAGTGAAAAATAAAAGTGAACAGTATTTAGAAAAGGCTAAAGGGTCTTTGTGGCTTTTTTGGATTTGGAAAGGGATGACAGGGGGGATGGGGGGCAATGTGGCAGTGTTGCAAGTGTTTGGGGTAGGGGGTAGGTACTGAAACAGTGAAGAGTTTTTACGAGGATAGTGAGCTCAAGTTTAAATAGTAGGAAAGAGGGGAAATTTTTTTTCCCGTAAAAGTGGGCCTTTTACAAGGGGTGTGATGTCACCGGGGGGTTTTTTAATATATTTTAAAATGGGGGTTTTTAAAGAAGTAAAAAGCGGGGCTTGGCAAGAGGGTGGGGTTAAAAGATAAAGAACACACACAATGGGAGTTTCACAGCTGCTTTTGCTGGACACGTGTCTTGGGGGATTCTGAAGAGAAGTTTCAGAGATTGTGGGTAATTTTTTTTAGGGTGTGCAAAAGAAGAAAAATTTAAAGTTGAAAACAGGAAAAAGAAGGTTAGAGGATAACAAAAAAATTAGGTATGAAAGATTTAATACAATGGAGGGAGAGAGTATGGAGGAGGTGAAGTATTCAGATATTTGGGAGTGGACTGTCATGGGATGGGTCACCTGAAAGATAGGTGATCATGAATGATGAGGGACAAAGAGTGAGTGGTGCACTTAGGAGTCTGTGAGACAAAGAACTTTGTCCTGGAGGCAAAGAGGATGTTGAGAGTATAGTTTTACCAACGCTCTTATATGGGTGTGAAGCGTGGGTGAATGTCAGCGTAGGAGAAGGCTGGGGCATGGGAGATGCCACATGTTGAGGGCAATGGGTTGTAATATATGCAGAGAATTTGTAGTTTGAATTAGGAGGGTGCGGATTACCAAAATGTTGTCCAGAGGGCCTGAGGAGTTTGAGGTGTTCGGACATTAGAGAGAAGGAGGCGAAACAGAAATGACTCAGAGTGTATCAGTCAGAGTGGAAGGAAGGCGGGGTAGGGCGCCTAGGAAGGGTTGAGGAGGGTAAAGGAGTTCTGTGTGCGAGGGGCTTGGAACTTTTCCAGCAGGCATGCGTAGCGGTATTGATAGAGGAATGAGAAATTTTTTAATACTTGACGTGCTGTTGGAGTGTGAGTCAAAGTAACATTTATCGAAGGGCATTCTTAGGGAAACGGCAAGGCCGGACTTGAGTTCTGAGATGGGACAGTAATCAGTGCCTGCACTCTGGAAGGATGGGGTGTTATGTTGCAGTATTAAAAACGTATGTAAAGCACCTTCTGCAGACAGTGAGAGTGAATGATGTGTAAGTTTTCTTTCGGGCCACCCTGCCTTGGTGGGAATCGGCCGGTGTGATAATAAAAAAAATAAATAATTTACAGTGGAGACAGAAAGGACTCCAGGAAGTCAGAACAGGGGATACACCAACAAGGGTATACCAAAAGTGCTGGATGAGATACACACAACCGAGGAGGTGAAGAAGCTGCTAGAGGAACTTGATACCACAAAGGCTGTGGGACAGGCAACATCTCTCTGTGAGTACTTAGAGAGGGCGCAAAGATGCTGTGTGTGTCACTAACAACAATTTTCAACATATCATTTGAAGCTGGGTAAAAAACCTATTTTTAAGAAAGGAGTCAGACACGAGGTACTAAACTATAAACCAGTGTCACTGACGTGTATAGTATGCAAAGTCATGGAGAAGATTATCAGGAGGAGAATGGTGGAGCACCTAGAACACAACAAGCTTGTAAACGACATCCTGCACAGATTCAGGGATGGAAAATCCTGTGTCACAAACCTAATGGAGTTTTATAGCAAGGTAACAGAAGTAAGACATGCGAGAGACGGGTGGGTAGATTGCATTTTTTTGGACTGCATGAAGGCCTTCGACACAATTCCTCACAAGAGATTAGTGCAAAAGATAGAGAATCAGGCACACATAACAGGAAGGATACTACAATGGATCAGGGAATACCTGACATGGAGATAACAGTGAGACATGGTACGTGATGAGGTGTCAGATTGGGCGCTTGAGGTGTCAGATTGGGTTAGTCCTAGGCCCAGTGCTATTTTTGGTATTTGTGAATGAGATGACAGAAGGGATAAACTCAGAAGTGTCCCTGTTTGCAGATGATGTTAAGTTAAAGAGGAGAATTAAATTGGATGAGGATTAGACAGGATTTAAAAGAGACCTAGACATGCTGCAAGTCTGGTCCAATAACTGGCTCCTCGAATTTAACCCCGCCACAGACAGAGTATAGGCTAGGTGGCCAAAGACTGCAAACCTCACTGGAGGAAAAGGATCTTGGAGTGAGTATAATACCGAGCACATCTGAGGTGCACACCAGGCAGATAACTGCTGCAGCATATGGACGCCTGGCAAACCTGAGAACAGCTTTAGGATACCTCAGAAAGGAATCGTTCAAGACTGTACACTGTGTACGTCTGGCCCATACCGGAGTATGCAGCACCAGTTTGGAACCCACACCTAGTCAGTCACGTCAAGAAATTATAAAAAGTGCAAAGGTTTGCAACAAGACTAGTTCCAGAGCTAAGGGGAATATCCATCGAATCAAGGTTAAGGGGAATTGACCTGACGTCACTGAAGGAGAGGAGGGTTAGAGGAGACATGATAACGACATTCAAAATTCTGCGAGGAATTGACAAGGTGGACAGAGACAAGATGGTCCAGAGAGGGGACACAGACACAAGGGGTCACAATTTGAAGCTTAAGACTCAGATGAGTCATTGGGATATTAGCAAGTATTTCTTCAGTCATCGAGTTGTCAGGAAGTGGAATAGTCTTGCAAGTGACATAGTGGAGGCAGGAATCATGCGAAGTTTTAAAGATGAGGTTTGATAACGCTCATGGAGCAGAGAGAGAGGACCTAGTAGCAATCAGTGAAGAGGCAGGGCCAGGAGCTATAAATCGACCCCTGCAACCACAAATAGGTGAGTGCACACACACACACACATACACACAGACACAGACACACAGACACACAGACAAACAGACACACAGACACACAGACAGACACACACACACATACACATACATACACACACACAGGCACACACACACAGACACACACACAAGCACACACATGCGCACACACACACACGCACACACACACACACAGCAGCGAGCATTGGTACGTGGCGAGGTGTCAGGGCGGGCACCTGTGACCAGCGGGGTCCCATAGGGGTCAGTCCTAGGACCAGTGCTGTTTCTGGAATTTGTGAACGACATGACGGAAGGAATACACTTCGAGGTGTCCCTGTTTGCAGATGACGTGAAGTTGATGAGAAGAATTCATTCGATCGAAGACCAGGCAGAACTGCAAAGGGACCTGGAAAGGCTGCAGACCTGCTCCAGCAATTGGCTCCTGGAGTTCAATCCCACCAACTGCAAAGTCATGAAGATTGGGGAAGGGCAAAGAAGACCGCAGACGAAGTACAGTCTAGGGGGCCAGAGACTACAAACCTCACTCAAGGAAAAAGATCTTTGGGTGAGTATAACACCAGGCACATCTCCTGAAGCGCACATCAACCAAATAACGGCTGCAGCATATGGGCGCCTGGCAAACCTCAGAACAGCATTCCGACATCTTAATAAGGAATCGTTCAGGACCCTGTACACCGTGTACGTTAGGCCCATATTGGAGTATGCGGCACCAGTTTGGAACCCACACCTAGCCAAGCATGTAAAGAAACTAGAGAAAGTGCAAAGTTTGCAACAAGACTAGTCCCAGAGCTAAGAGGTATGTCCTACGAGGAGAGGTTAAGGGAAATCAACCTGACGACACTGGAGGACAGGAGAGATAGGGGGGACATGATAACGACTTACAAAATACTGAGAGGAATTGACAAGGTGGAAAAAGACAGGATGTTCCAGAGACTGGACACAGCAACAAGGGGACACAGATGGAAGCTGAAAACACAGATGAATCACAGGGATGTTAGGAAGTATTTCTTCAGCCACAGAGTAGTCAGGAAGTGGAATAGTTTGGGAAGCGATGTAGTGGAGGCAGGATCCATACATAGCATTAAGCAGAGGTACGATAAAGCTCATGGTTCAGGGAGAATGACCTAGTGGCGACCAGTGAAGAGGCGGGCCCAGGAGCTTGGACTCGACCCCTGCAACCTCAACTAGGTAAGTACAACTAGGTGAGTACACACACACACACACACACACACACACACACACACACACACACACACACACACACACACACACACAAGGGTCGGTCCTAGGTCCGGTGCTGTTTCTTGTATTTGTAAATGACTTGACAGAAGAGATAGATGCAGAGGTTTCCTTGTTCACACACAATGTAAAGCTAATGGTGAGAATACAAGCGGACGAGGATCAAATAACCCTACAAGGGGATGTCAACGGACTGCAAACCTGTTCCGACAATTAGCTCCTGGAGTTTAACCCCAACAGGTGCAAAGTTATGAAGCTTGGAGAAGGATAAAGAAGACCGCAGACGGAACACAGCCTAATACATCAGAGGCTGCAAAACTCGCTCAAGAAACAGAATCTTGGGGTGAACATTATTCTGAACACATCTGAGGCCCGTCAACCAAGTAACTGCTGCATCACATAAGCGCCTGACAAACCTACGAATAGCATCTGACACCTCAGTAAGGAATCGTTTAAGCCTGTGTACACCGTGTACGTCAGGCCCATACGTATGAAGCACCAGTTTGGAACCCACATTTGGTTAAGCACTTCAAGAAACTAGAGAAAAAGGAAAGATTTGCAACAAGAGTAGTCCCAGAGTTACGGGGCATGTACAACGAGGAGAGGTTAAGGGAAATTGAGCTGACGACACTGGAAGACAGGAGAGCTGGGTGGATATGATAACGACATATAAAATACTAAGAGGAATTGATAAGTTGGAAAGAGACAATATGTTCCAGAGATGTGACACAGCAACAAGGGGTCACAGTTGGAAGTTGAAGACTCCGATGAGTCACAGTGATGATAGGAAGTACTTCATCGGTCATAGAGTTGTCAGGAAGTGGAATAGTCTGGAGAGTTATGTAGTGGAGGCAGGATCCATACATAGCTTTAAGAACATATATGATAAAGCACATGGAACAGGGAGAGAGTGGACATAGTAGTGCCCAGTGAACACGCGGGACCAGGAACTATGAACCGGCCACTGTAACCACAATTAGTTGAGTGTAGACACTCACACTGAAGGTCAACTCAGAATCTGAAAATCCTTCAACCTGGAATTTTCAGCTTCACGAGGAAATAGCTTCATAACTGTGATATTGATCAATATATTTTTCAGCTTCACGAGGAAATAGCTTCATAACTGTGATATTAATCAATATATTTTTCAGCTTCACGAGGAAATAGCTTCATAACTGTGATATTGATTTAATATATTTTTCAGCTTCACGAGGAAATAGCTTCATAACTGTGATATTGATCAATATATTTTTCAGCTTCACGAGGAAATAGCTTCATAACTGCTATATAGATCAATATATTTTTTACACAGTATTCAAAATAATGTTTATTATTTTTAATTATAGGTTCAAAAAGCTTGATTTGACATTTTCATTTTTTTATATTTTCCAAAACATCAATAAAAATTTTAACTCAAAATTATTTTTTTTTTGTAAAATATGTTTTATATATATATATATATATTATATAATATATATATTTATATAAATATATATATATATATATTATATATTTTTAAAATATATTTATAAAATTTATATATATATATAATATATAGATATATATATATATATTATATATATATATATATATATAATATATATATTATATATATATAAATATATAGATATGTCGTGCCGAATAGGCAGAAATTGCGATCTTGGCTTAAATAGCAACGCTCATCTTGCCATATAGGACAAGTGAAAATTTGTGTATGCAATAATTTCGCCCAAAATCATTCTGAACCTAAACGAAAAAAAATATAAATTTTACTGTGTTTGTTTTAGTATTAAATTATTTTTAAACAAATCTAAAATATGTTTTGTTGGGTTAGGCTAAAATAAATTGTTCTTGTTATAATAAGGTTAGGTAAGTTTTCTAAGATTCTTTTGGTGCAATATTAAAAATTTTCACATTAGCATTAATAAAAAAAATATATCTTTAATTGTATAAGAAATTTTTTTAGAAAGGACTTAATTTTAAATGAGTTCTTGCTAATTGACCAGTTTTACATATTCGGCACGACATATATATATATACTAGGAGAGGCAAGTGTCGGTCATGCTTACAGCTTCGTTGTCTCAACTCGAATGGTTTCCTCCGCAAACACGGTAGTTGCCCTGGTTCAGGATGTCCTCCTGTGGAAAGTGATGATCCAGAGCCACCTCAGACACCTGAACCCTCTCCAACAGATTTCATCTCATCAGACAATCTCTTGGAAGCAATTAAAACAACAGGTACCAGGACACTCACACATATTCCCAAAGCAGCCCGTCCACACGCGCTGGGAAACTTACAGACC
>NC_069426.1:14799344-14849424 GCF_026875155.1 Cherax quadricarinatus
GTGGATCAGGATGTTCTGATCATGGAATGTGGTAGATCAGGGTGTACTGGATCAAGTGAGTGTTGTAGATCAGTGTTTGCTGTTTCCTGGAGTGTAGTGAATCAGGGTGTGCTGGATCCTGGATTATGGTGGATAAGGGTCTGATGGATCCTGGAGCGTGGTGGTTCAGGGTGTGCTGGTTCCTGTGAGTGTGGTGGATCAGGGTGTGTTGGGTCCTGGAGTGTGGTGGATCAGGGTGTGCTTAATGCTGGAGTGTGGTGGACGAGGGTGTGCTGGATGCTAGAGAGTGGTGGATGAGAATGTGATGGATCCTGGAGTGTAAGGACCAGGGTGTGCTGGATCATGGAGAGTGTTGGATCAGGGTGTGCAGGGTCCTGGAGTGTGATGGATCAGGGTGTGTTGACTCGTGGAGTGTAGTAGATCTGGGTGGGCTGGGTTTTGGAGTGTGATGGATGAGGGTGCGCTGGGTTCTGGAGAGTCATGGATAGGGTGTGCTTGGTATTGCAGTATCGTGGATGAGGGTGTGCTGTGTCCTGGAGTGTGGTGGATGAGGCTGTGCAGGGTTCTGGATTTTTGTGGATGAGGGTGTACTGTGTCCTGGTGTGTGGTGGATGAGGGTGTACTGTGTCCTGGAGGTGGCGGATGTGGGTGTGCTGTGTCTTGGAGTGTGGTGGATGAGGGTGTGTTCGGTCCTGGAATGTTGTGAATTGAGGGTGTGTTGAGTCCTAGAGTGTAGCGGATGAGGGTGTGCTGTGTACTGGAGTGTTATGGATGAGGGTGTGGTGTGTCCTGGACTGTGATGGATAGGGGTATGTTGTATGCTGGAGAGTGGCTGCTGATGGTGTGCTATGTCCTGGAGTGTGGCGGATGAGGATGCGCTGGGTCCCCTAGTGTTTTGGATGAGGGTGTTCTTGGTCCTGCAGTCTGGTGGATAAGGGTGTGAGGATTTTGTGAGAGTGGTGGTTGAGGTTTCACATGATTTTTAAGAGTGGCGGATGAGGGTGTGTTGGGTCCTGTGAGAGTGGTGGATGAGGGTATGCTTTGTCCTGGAGTGAGGTGGATGAAAGTGTGCTTGATCCTGCAGTGTGGTGAATGAGAGTGTGCTGGATCCTGAAGTATGGTGGATGAAGGAGTGCTAGTTCCTGTGAGTGTGGTAAATGAGGGTGTGCTGGGTCCTTTGAATGTGGTGGATCAGGATGTTCTGGATTCCGGAGTGTGGTGGAACATGGTGTTATGGATCCTTGAGAGTGAGGGGTGTGGGTGTACTGGATCTTGTGAGTGTTGTGGATCAGGGTGTTCAGGATTTTGGAGTTTGGTGGATAAGGGGTTCTGGATCCTGTGAGTGAGGTAGATGAGAGTGTGCTGGATCCTGGAGTGAGGTGGATCAGGGTGTGCTTGATCCTGAAGTGTGGTGGATCCGGGAGTGCTGGATACTCTGAATGTGGTGGATTGGTTGCTCTGGATCCTGGAGTGTGGTGGACCAGGATGTGCTGGATCCTTGAGTGTGGTAGACCAGGGTGTGTTGGTTCCTGTGAGTGTGGTGGATCAGGGTGTTCTGGATCCTGGAATGTGATGGCTCAGGGTGTGGGGATCCTAGATTTTGGAGGATTAAGGTGTGCTGGATCATGTGAGTGTTGTGGTTCAGGGTTTGCTGGATTCTGTGAGTGTGGTGGATCAGGGTGTGCTGGAACCTGGAGCGTGGTGGATCAGGGTGTATTGGATCCTGTGGGTTAGGTGGATCTGGGTGTGCTGGATCCTGGAGTGTCTACCAGGGTATGCTGGATCAAAGAGTGTGGTGGATCAGGGAGCTCTGGGATCTGGAGCGTGGCGGATGAAGGAATGCTGTGTCCTGGAGAGAGGTGGATGAGGGTGTGTTTTGTCCTGGAGAATGGCGGATGAGGGTGTACTGTGTCCTGGAGTGTGGTGGATGAGGGTGTGTTGGGTGCTAAAGTGTGGCGGATGAGGGTGTCCTATGTCCTGGAGTTTGGCGGATGAAGATGTACTGGATACAGGATGTGGCGGATGAGGGTATGCCGTGTCCTGCGGTGTGGTGGATGAGGGTGTTCTGCGTGCTGGAGTTAGAAGGATGAGGGTGTGCTGGAACGTGGAGTGTGACGGATGAGGGTGTGCTTTGCCATGGAGTGTTGCCGATAAGGGTGTGCTGTGTCCTGGAACTCGGCGGATGAGGGTGTACTTTGTCCTGGAGTGTTATGGATGAGGCTGTGGTGTGTCCTGGAGAATGGCGGATTAGGGAGTATTGTCCTGGGATGTGGCAGATGAGGGTGTTCTGTGTCCTGGACTGAGGGAGATGAGGATGTGTTGGATAGGCGATTGTAGCGGATGACCGTGTGCTGAGTCCTGGAGTGTGGTGGATGAGGGTGTAATGTGTCCCGGAATACGGCGGATGAATGTGTACTGTGTCCAGGGGTGGGGCGGATGAGGGTGTACTATGTAATGGAGTATTGTGGATGAGTCTGTGCAGGGTCCTGGATTTTGGTGGATGAGTGTGTACTGTGTCCTTGCTTTTGGTGGATAAGGGTGTACTGTGTACTGGAGTGTGGTTGACGAGGGTGTGCTGTGCAATGGAGTGTGGTGGATGGGAAAGTGCTGTGCCCTGCAGTGTGGTGGATGTTGGAGTGCTGTGTCTTGGAAAATGGCGGATGAGGGTGTGCTGTGTCCTGTAGTGTGGCGGATGAGGGTGCGCTGGGTCCTCTTGTGTGTTGGATGAGGGTGTGCTGGGTCCTGGAGTGTGGTGGATGAGGGTGTGAGGGTTTTGTGAGAGTGGTGGTTGATGGTTAGCATGGATTTTTAGAGTGGCGGAGGATGAGAGTGTGCTGGGTCCCGTGAGAGTGGTGCATGAGGGTGTGCTTGATCCTGGAGTGTGGTGGATGAGGGTGTGCTGGATCCTCGAGTGTGGTGGAGGAGAGAGTACTGGTTCCTATGAGTGTGGTGGATCAGGGTATGCTGGGTCCTTTGACTGTAGTGGATCAGGGTCTTCTTGATCCTTAAGTGTGGTGGTTCAGGGTGTTATGGACCCTTGAGTGTGAGGGATGAGGGTGTCCTGGATCCTGTAAGTGAGGTGGATCAGGGTGTTCTGGATTTTGGAATTTGGTGAATCAGGGGTTCTGGATCCTGTGAGTGACTTAGATATGGGTGTGCTGAATCCTTGGGTGAAGTGGATCAAGGTGTACTTGATCCTAAAGTGTGGTGGACCAGATTGTTCTGGATCCTGGAGTTTGGTGGACCAAGGTGTCCTGTATCCTTGAGTGTGTTGGACCAGGGTGTGCTGGTTCCTGTGAGTGTGGTGGATCAGGATGTTCTGGATCATGGAATGTGGTGGATCAGGGTGTGCTGGATCATGTGAGTGCTGTGGATCAGTGTTTGCTGTTTCCTGGAGTGTCGTGAGTCAGGGTGTGCTGGATCCTGGAGTGTGGTGGATCCTGGAGTGTGGTGGATCAATGAGTGCTGGATCTTCTGTGTGTGGTGGATCAGAGTTTGCTGAGCCCTGGAGTGTGTGGACCAGGGTCTGCTTGATCCTAGAGTGTGGTGGATCAGGGTGCGCTGGGTCCTCGAGTGTGATCGATCAGGGTGTGCTGGATCCTGTGAGTATGGTGGATGACGGTGTGCTGGGTCCTGAAGTGTAGTGGGTCAGGGTGTTCAGGAATCTGTGAATGTGGTGGGTCAGAATGTGCTGGATCCTAGAGCGTGGTGGATGAGGATGTATTGAATACTAGAGTGTGAGAACCAGGGTGCGCTGGATCATGGAGTGGGGTGGATCATGGTGTGCTGGGTCTTGGAGTGTGAAGGATCAGGGTGTGCAGACTCAAGGAGTGTGGTAGATAAGGATGGGCTGGGTCCTGGAGTGTGGTTGATGAGGGTGGGCTGGGTCCTGGAGAGTCATGGATCAGGGTGTGCTGGGTATTGCAGTGTCGTGGATGAGGGTGTGCTGGGTCCTCCAGTGTTGTTGATCAGGGTTTGCTGGATGCTGGAGTGTGATGGATCAGGGTGTGCTGGGTCTTGGAATGTGATGGATCAGCGTGTGCTGGGTCATGGAGTGTGGTGGATCAGGGTGTGGTGGATTCTGTGAGAGTGGAGGATAAGTGTGTGCTGGGTCCTGGAGAGTGGTGGATGAGGGTGTGCGGGATCCTGGAGTGTGGTGGATGAGAGGTGTGCTGGATCCTGTGACTGTGGTGAATCAGGGTGTGCTGGGTCCTGAAGTGTGGTGGATCAGGGTGTGCTGGGTCATAGAGTGTGGTGGATCTGGGTTCAATGTATCCTGGAGTGTGAGGACCATGGTGTGCTAGATCCTGGAGTGTGGTGGATCAGGGTGTGCTGGGTCCTACAGTGTGATGGATCAGAGTGTGCTGTGTTCTGGAGCGTGGTGCATAAGTGTGTGGTTCATCCTGGAGTGTGGTGGATTATGGTGTGCTGGATCCTGTGAGTGTGGTGAATCATTGCGTTCTGCATCCTAGAGTGTGGTGGATCAGGATGTGCTGGATGCTGGAGCGTGGTGGATCAGGGTGTGCTGGATCCTGTGATTGTGGTGGATCAGAGTGTGCTGGGTCATGGAGTGTGGTGGATAAGGGTGTGCAGGATTCTGCGAATGTGGTGGATCAGGGTGTGCTAGATGCTGGACTGTGGTGAATGAGGGTGTGCTGGATAATGGAGTATGAGGTCCAGGGTGTGCTGGATCCTGGAGAGTGGTGGATGAGAGTGTGCTGGATCTTGGAGTGTGGTGGATGAGGGTGTGCTGGATCCTGTGACTGCGGGGAATCAGGGTGTGCTGGGTATTAGAGTTTTGTGAAACAGGGTGTGCTTGGTCATGGAGTGTGGTGGATCTGGGTTCGATGGGTCCTGGAGTGTGTTGATCCAGGGTGTGCTGGATCCTGAAGTGTGGTGGATCAGGGTGTGGTGGGTCCTGGAGTGTGATGGATCAGGTTGTCCCGTGTCTTTAAGCGTGGTGGATCAGTGTGTGGTTCATCCTGGAGTTTGGTGGAGTAGGGTGTGCTGGAACCTCTGAGTGTGGTGGATCAGGGTTTGTTGCATCCTGGAGTGTGGTAGATCAGGGTGTGCTGGATCCTTGAGTGTGGTGGATCAGGGTGTTCTGGATCCCGGAGTGTGGTGGGCCATAGTGTTATGGATCCTTGAGTGAGAGGGATAAAGGTGTACTTGATCCTGTGAGTGTTGTGCATCAGGGTGTTCAAGATCTTGGTGTTTGGTGGATCACGGGTTCTGGATCCTGTGAGTGAGGTAAATGAGGGTGTGCTGATAGTGGAGTGAGGTGGATCAGGGTGTGCTTGATCCTGAAGTGTGGTGGATCTGGGAGTGATGGATACTGTGAATGTGGTGGACTGGCTGTTCTGGATCCTGGAGTGTGGTGGACCAGGATGTGCTGTTTCCTTGAGTGTGGTAGACCAGGGTGTGTTGTTTCCTGTGGGTGTAGTGGATCAGTGTGTTCTGGATCCTGGAATGTGGTGGATCAGGGTGTGCAGATCGTAGATTGTGGTGGATTGCGGTGTGCTGGATCATGTGAGTGTTGTGGTTCAGCGTTTGCTGGATTCTGTGAGTGTGGTGGATCAGGGTGTGCTGGATCCAAAGGAGTGTGTGGACCAGGGTGTGCTGGATCAAAGAGTGTGGTGTATCAGGGAGCGCCGGAACCTGGAGTGTGGAGGATGAGGGTATGTTGGGTGCTAAAGTGTGGCGGTTGAGAGTGTGCTGTGTCCTGGAGTGAGTTGGATGAGGGTGTGCTGATCACTGGAGTGTGGCGGATGAGGGTGTGCTGCTTCCTGGAATGTTTTGGATGAGGGTGCGTTGTGTCCTGGAGAGTGGCGGGTTAAGGAATGCTGTGTCTTGGAGAGTGGCGGATGAGGGTGTGCTGTGTCGTAGAAAGTGGCGGATGAGGGTGCGGAGGATCTTGGAGTGTGTTGGATGAGGATGTGCAGGGTTCTGGAGTGTGGTGGATGAGGCAGTGAGGGTTTTGCGAGATTGGTGGTTGAGGGTTTGCTCGGATTTTTAGAGTTGCGGAAGTGGTTGTAATGGGTTCTGTGAGAGTGGTGAATGAGGGGGTGCTTTATCCTGGAGTCTGGTGGATGAAGGTGAGCTTGATCCTGGAGAGTTATGGATGAGGGTTTGCTTTGTCCTGGAGTGTGGTGGTTGAGGGTGTGCAGTGTGGTGGATGAGCTTGTCCTGGGTCCTGGATTGTGGTGGATCAGGGTTTCCTGGATCCTGAAGTGTGGTGGATCAGGGTGTGCTGGGTCGTGGAGAGTGGTGGATCAGGGTGTGCTGGGTCGTGGAGAGTGGTTGATAAGGGTGTGGTGGATTCTCAGAATGTGGCGGATAAGGGTGTCCTGGATCCTGGAGTGTGGTTGATGAGGGTGTGCTGGATCCTGTGACTGTGGTGAATCAGGGTGTGCTGCGTCCTGGAGTGTGGTGGATCAGGGTGTGCTGGGTCCTGGACTGTGGTGGATCAGGGTTCGATGGTTCCTGGAGTGTGTAGACCAGGGTGTGCTTGGTCCTTGAGTGTGATGGACCAGGGTGAGCTGGATCCTGGTGTGTGGTAGATCAGTGTGTTCTGGGTCCTGGAGTGTGATAGATCAGGGTGTGTTGGGTCCTTGAGTGGTGGATCGGGGTTCGCTGGATCCTGGAGCTTGGTGGATCAGGGTGTACTGAATCCCGTAGTGTAGTGGATCATAGTGCGCTGGGTCCTGGAGTGAGGTGGATCAAGGTTTGCTGGGTCCTGGAGTGTGGTGGATCAGGGTGTGCTGGTTCCTGGAGTGTGGTGGATCAAGATGTGCTGTGTCCTGGAGTGTGGATGGATGATGGTGTACTGTGTCATGGAGTGTGGTGGATGAGGGTGTGCTGGGTCCAGGAGTGTGCTGGATGAGGGTGTGCTCTGTCCTTGAGAGTGGTGGATGAGGTTGTGATGGATGCTGCAGTGTTGTGAATGAGGGTGTGCTGTGTCCTGGAGTGTGGCGGATGAAGGTGTGTTGTGTCCTGGAGTGTGGTGGATGACGGTGTGCTGTGTCCTGGAGTGTGGCGCATGAGGGTGTACTGTGTCCTGGAGAGTCATGGATGAGGGTGTAATGTATCCTGCAGTGTGGCGGATGAGGGCGTACTGTGTCCTGGAGTGTTGCAGATTAGAGTGTACTGTCTCCTGAAATGTGGTGGATGAGGGTGTGCTGGGTCCTGGAATGTTGTGGATGTCGGTGTGTTGTGTCCTAGAGTGTGGTGGATAGGGGTGTGTTGTGTCCTAGAGTTTGGTGGATGATTGTGTGTTGTGTCCTGGAGTGTGTTGGATGCGGGAGTCTTGTGTCCAGGAGAGTGGCGGATAAAGGAGTGTTGAGTCTTGGAGAATGGCGGAAGAGGGTGCGCTGGGTCCTGGAGTCTGTTGGATGAGGGTGTGCTGGGTTCTGGAGTGTAGTGGATGAGGGTGTGCTGGGTTTTGTGAGAAGAGGTGGGTTTGAGGGGTATGAAGTGGTTTGTTGGTGGTGGATGAGGGTGTGCTTTATCCTTGAGTGTGTGGATGAAGGTGTGTTGATCCTGGTGTATGTTGGATGAGGGTGTGCTTTATCCTTGAGTGTGAGGGATGAGGGTGTACTGGATCCTGTTAATGTTGTGGATCAGGGTGTTCTGGATTTTGGAGTTTGGTGGATCAGGGGTTCTGGATCCTGTGAGTGAGGTAGATGATGATGTGTTGGATCTTGGAGTGAGGTGGATCATGGTGTGCTTGGTCCTGAAGTGTGGTGGATCAGGGTGTGTTGAATATTGTGAATGCTGTGTACCAGGTTGTTCTGGATCCTGGAGTGTGTTGGACCAGGGTGTGCTAGATCCTTTAGTGTGGTTGACCAGGGTGTGCTGGCTCCTGTGAGTGTTGTGGTTCATGGTGTTCTGAATCCCGTAGTGTGGTGGACCATGGTGTTATGGATCCTTGAGTGTGAGGGATGAGGGTGCACTGGATCCTGTGAATGTTGTGGATCAGGGTGTTCTGGATTTTGGAGTTTGGTGGATCAGGGGTTCTGGATCCTGTGAGTGAGGTAGATGATGATGTGTTGGATCTTGGAGTGAGGTGGATCAGGGTGTGCTTTGTCCTGAAGTGTGGTGGATCAGGGTGTGCTGGATATTGTGAATGCGGTGTACAAGGTTGTTCTAGATCCTGTAGTGTGTTGGACCAGGGTGTGCTGGTTCCTGTGAGTGTGGAAGATCAGGGTGTTCTGGATCCTAGAGTGCGATGGATCAGGGTGTGCTGGATCATGTGAGAGTTGTGGATCAGGGTTTGCTGGGTCCATGAGTGTGGAGAATCAGGGTGTGCTGGATCCAGGATTGTGGTGGATCAGAGTGTGCTCGATCTTGCAGCAGGGTGGATCAGGGTGTGCTGGATCCTATGAGTGTGGTTGATCAGGGTGTGCTGGATCCTGGAGCGAGGTGGATCAGGGTGTGCTGTATCCTGTGTGAGTGGTGGATCAGATTTTGCTTTGTCCTGGAGTGTGTGTGGACCTGGGTGTGCTGGATCCTAGAGTGAGGTGGATCACGGTGCACTGGGTCCTGAAGTGCGGCGGATGTGGGTGTGCTGTGTCTTAGAGTGTGGCGGATGAAGGTGTACTGTGTCCTGGAGTGTGGCGGATGAAGGTGTACTGTGTCCTGGAGTGTGGCGGATGAGTGCGTACTGTGTCCGGGAGTGTGGCGGATGAGGGCGTACTGTGTCCTGGAGTGTGGTGGATGAGGGTGTTCATTGTCCTTTAGTGTGGTGGATGAGGGTGTACTGAGCCCTGGAGTGTGGTGGATGAAAGTGTGCTGTGTCCTGGAGTGTTCCGGATTAGTGTGTATTGTGTCCTGGAATGTGGTGGATGAGGCTGTGCAGGGTCCTGGATTTTGGTGGATGAGGGTGTACTGTGTCCTGGATTTTGGTGGATGAGGGTATACAGTGTCCTGGAGTGTGGTAGACGAGGGTGTGCTGGGTGCTGGATGCTGGAATGTTGTGGATCAGGGTGTGTTGAGTCCTAGAGAGTGGGGGATGAAGGTGTACTGTGTCCTGGAGTGTGGCGGATGAGGGTATGCTGTGTCTTAGAGTGTGGCGCATGAAAGTGGGCTGTGTCCTGGAGTGTTGCGGATAAGGGTGTACTGTGTCCTGGAGTGTGGCGGATAAGGGTGTATTGTGTCCTAGAGTGTGGTGGATGAGGGTGTAATGTGTCCTGGAATGTGTGGTGTATGAGGGTATTCAGTGTCCTGGAGTGTGGTGGATGAGGCTGTGCAGGGTCCTGCATTTTGATGGATAAGCGTGTACTGTATCCTGGTGTGTGGTAGATGAGGGTGTACTGTTCCCTGGAGAATGGTGGATGAGGGTGTGCTGTGTACTGGAGTGTGGTGGATAGGGGTGTGTTGTGTCCTGGAGAGTGGCAGATGAGGGAGTGCTGTGTCTTGGAGAGTGGCGGATGAGGGAGTGCTGTGTCATGGAATGTGGCGAATGATGGTGCGCTGGGTTCTTTAGTGTGTTGTATGTGGGTGTGCAGGGTCCTGGAGTGTGGTGGATGTGGGTGAGAGGGTTTTGTGAGAGTGGTGGTTGAGGATATGCATGGTTTCTAAGAGTGACGGATGAGTGTGTGTGGTGTCCTGCGGAGTGGTGAATGAGGGTGTACTGGGTGCTGGAGAGTGGCGGATGAGGTTGTGCTGGAACGTAGAGTGTGGAGAATGAGCGTGTACTGTGTCCTGGAGTGTGGAGGATGAAGGTGTACTGAGTCCTTGAGTGTTGCGGATTTGGGTGTACTCTGTCCTGGAGTGTGGTGGATGAGGCTGTGCAGGGTCCTACATTTTCGTGAATGAGCGTGTACTGTGTCCTGGAGTGTGGTGGGTGAGCGTGTTCTGTGTCCTGGAGTGTGGTGGACGAGGGTGTGGTGTGTCCTGGAGTGTTGGTGGATGAGGATGTGCTGTGTCCTGGAGTGTGGAGGATGAGGGTGCGCTGGGTTACCTAGTGTGTTGGAGGAGTTTGTGCTGGGTCCTGGAGTGTGGTGGATGAAAGTGTGTTTTATCCTGGAGTTGGTTGGAGAAAGGTGGCTTGATCTTGGAGTGGGGTTTGGATGTTGATGTTCTGTACCCTGGAGTGTAGTGGATGAGGGTGTGTTGGGTTTCTGTGTAGTGTGGTGGATCAGGGTGTGCTGGGTCTTGGTGTGTGAATCACGGTGTCGGATCCTGGGAGTGTGTGGAAGGATTTTGGATCCTGAGTGTGAGGTATGAGGGTTGTGCTGGATACTGTGAGTGTGGTGGATCAGGTTGTACTGGATTTGGAGTGGTGGATCAGAGTTCTGGTTGCTGTGATAGAGTAGACGAGTGTGTGTGCGGATCCTTGGAGTCAGGTGGATCCGAGTGTGTTGGTTCGAAGTGTGGTGCATTCAGGGTGCACTGGATACTGTGAATGTGGTGGATTAGTTTCTTCTGGATCCTCGTGTGTGGTGGACCAGGGTGTGCTGAATCCATGAGAGTGGTGGAGGAGAGTGTGCTGGATCCTGAAGTGTGCTGGATCAGGGTGAGTTGGATCATGTGAGTGCTGTGGATCGGGGAAAACCGGGTCCTTGAGTGTGGTGGTCGGGGTTGTGCGGACCCTGGGTTTTGGGGATCTGGTGTATGGACCCCTGGAGCGTGGTGATTCAGGGTGTGGGGGGACCCGGGTGACTGTGGTGATCAGGGGTGCTGGACCCTGGTGTGTGGTGGATCCGAGTTTGCGGGGTCGTGGGTTGTGGCCCAGGGGGCGGGGTTAGAGAGTGGGGGATCAGGGTGTCTGGTCATGGAGTGTGATGGATCAGGTGTGCGGATCCTGTGAGTGGGTGGATAGGGTTGCTTGATGCTGGAGTGTGGTGTCTGAAGTGTGTGGCCCTGATTTGGTGGATGAGGATGCCGGACCCTTTTTGAGTGTGGGGCCCAGGGTGGCTGGTTTATGGAGTGGGTGGTGGGGGTGTGCTGTGCCCCTGGAGTGTGAGGGATAGGGTTGTTGGGTATTGAAATGTGGGGGTTTGAGGGTGTAGGGGTCAGGGGGGTGATGGATTAGGGTATGCTGATTCCTGGAGTTGGGGACGGGGTGTGGCCCTGGAGTGTGGTAGACAGGGTGTTTTGGGGTAATGGAGGTTGTGGATCAGGGTTCGGTCCTGGAGAGTGGTGCATCAGGGGGGGCTGGCCTGTAATGTGGGGGATCAGGGTGTGGTGGATTCTATAAAAGTGGAGGATAAGGGTGGCGGATCCGGAAGTGGGGGATGGGGTGTGCGGACCCTTAAAGGGCAAATCGGGGTGTGGGGGATCCGGGAGTGTGGTGGTTTGGTGTGGGTCCTGGAATGGATGGTTGGGATGTGCGGGGTTCTGGAGCGTGGGGATCAGGGTGAGTGATCCTGGAGGGGGGTTTGGGGATGAGGGTTGCGGGGCCCCTATGAGTTTTGGATCAAGGTTTGCTGCATCCTTAGTGTGGGGATCAGGATGTGCCGGGTTTGGAGTGTGTTGGTAAATATGGCTGGGGGTCCTGGGTATGGGGGTTCAGGGTAGCTGGCCCTGGAGTTTGCTGGATCAGGGTGTGCTGGGGTTCCTGAGTTGTTTTGGGATCAGGGGTTTTGCGGGCCGGGGTTTGTGGGATAGGGGTTTTGCTTTTCCCCTTAAGGGGGGGGGTGATCAGGAGTGCTTGGGTCCTGGAATGTGGTGGATTAGGGTGTGCTGGGTCCTGCTGTGTGATGGTGAGGGGTGCTGGGTCTTGGAGTGTGGTGCATTAGGGTGTGCTGGGTCCTGAAGTGTGATGGATGAGGGCATGTTGGGTCCTGGAGTGTGGTAGGTGAGGGTGTCCTGGGTCCAGGAGTGTCGTGCATTAGGGTGTGTTGTGTCCTGGAGTGTGGTGAATGATGGTGTGCTCGGTCCTGGAGTCTGATGGATGATGGTGTGCTGTGTCCTGAAGTGAGGTGAATGAAGTTTTTCTGTGTCCTGGAGTGTGGCTGACTGGGGTGTGTTGTCCTGTAGGGTGACGGATGAGGGCGTACTGTGTCCTGGAGTGAAGAGGATGAGGGTGTTCATTGTCTTGAAGTGTGGTGGATGAGTGTGTTCAGTGTCCTGGAGTTTGATGGATAAGGGTGTGCTGTGTCCTGGAGTATGTTTGAAGACAGCCTGAACTGTCTGCACAGACAGCTTATGCTATCTGTCAGCTTAGTTCATATTTCGTGGCACTCAGGTGCTGCCCTCTGGCCTGCCCAGATCAGTGGGACGCTGGTACCACTCGCTCACTCACTCAGCGGCCTTGAAGCAGCCAACAAGTCTACTCCCTCTCTCCTTCGTGGGCATGGCCCTCCCGGAAGTAAGAAGCTTCCGAAGACGTTTATCATTTACTCCCCGCTACCAGAATCACCAAATAATCTCCGTTATAAATGGTGGGAAGCGGTGGTCTCAGCAAGTGTTTGCTGCTATGTAATCTCTTGCATCTCCACTGTCTCCTCTCTCTAGCTCATCAAAATTGCTTTGGTTTTTGAACAGCAGTGCCACTCCTCCACCCCACTGTTCCCTCTGTCTTTCCTCAGGATCTTATATCCCATTGGAAAGATGACATCTGTTATCATACCTGTGAGCTTGGTTTCTGTGAGAGATATGATGTTCGGTGATGCCTCTTTGACTCTGTCGTGCCACTCCCATTTATTTGTTATTCCATCAGCGTTTGTTCAGTTTCCTCTCCAACACTGTATTTTGGGGGTCTGTGAGGGTGGGAGACCTGGTAGCATACTGTGGTATTCTGTAGCTGAGTGTTGGGTGGGAGCTGTGAGTATGGATTGAAGTTTGTGTTGGGATGGTGTGATAGATTATGGGGTTCTGAGGATGGTTCTATGTGTCCTCTCCCTCAGCTGCTATCATTCTGTTTGTGTTCTGTCTCTCTCTAAGAACACCCTCTTGTATTCTGCCAAGGACTTCAACCTTGGTTTCTCTTGGAGGATCGTGTTCTGCACTGTTTCTGTCCTGAAAATCAGCTTGATCGGTCGTTTTCTCCCCTTCAAGTACCCCCCTATTCTCTGAAAATTTATGCTCTCATCTATGTCCTCTTCACCTATTTCTGTGATGATGTTCTCAGTCCCCTTTCTTTCAGCCTGCTGCTTTCAGTGTGTGGCCTTCACTCACTATCCTGAAGCCCATGAATAAACATTGGCTTTGCCATTTCCTCCTCCCATTGCCTTTCCCTCTGTGACTGATTCCTGTTTGTACATGACCATTTTCTCCTTTGTTTTTTCCAGTAGCTCTTGGTAGCATGGTCGTGCCTCTGCATTTGACCTATCACCCTCTCCATCTGTGCCCAGCTGCTTTCCTCTTTCACTCATTGGCTCTGCTTGGCAGGTTGATATGAATTTAGCATAAGTTATATCTCCATCCTTCCTGTTCGGCCTAAAGCTTCATATGCTGTGTCTTCTCTGGTCAATACCCCTGTAACTCGCTTCAGCCTGTTTACCTCTTTTTCTAGGACTCTTATCCTGGTTACTGCAGTTTTGACTTGTGACTCCCAATTCTTCTTCTCCTCCTCCAACCTCTTTTCCAATTTCACTGACATCTCCATCTCCATTTTTGCAGAAAGCTCTCCTAGTTTTCTCTCCCTCTCTTGTCCCATCCTTTTGCACTGTTCCTCAATTCACTCCACCCTACCAGAGCCATTCTCTCTGATCCCTGGTTCCTTTGAGTCCCCACCATTATTTTTTTTTGTGGGAGAGAGAGAAGGGAGAGGAAAGAGTGAGTGTGAGAGAGAGAGAGAGAGAGAGAGAGAGAGAGAGAGAGAGAGAGAGAGAGAGAGAGAGAGAGAGAGAGAGAGAGAGAGAGAGAGAGAGAGAGAGAGAGAGAGAGAGAGAAAGAGAGAGAGAGAGAGAAAGAAAGAGAGGAGGAAGGGAAAGGTAGAAGGAGAGAGAGAGAGAGAGTGAGAGAAAGACAATGAGAGCAAGAGAGAGAGAGAGAGGAGAGGGGAGCATCTAATATTATATCTCTTTTGTGCTATGTACTAGCATCTGGGTGCTTTATAACAACGTGACTGGTACAATGCAACACAGTGATTTGTGTAACATCTTCCTTAAGTGAAAAAGTGGGTAGCATAAACAGTGTTTATTAAGTGATAGTGAGAAGGCAATACTTCCAGCTTGCCGGCCCACTGCCTGCGCTCACCCTCCCTCACTACCCACCCCATCATAAAAAACCCTCGATACCACCACCCACCCTCTCTCTCTCTCTCTCTCTCCTGTGAACTTCATTGCAAACCTACAACGCCTCCTCTGGAATGACTTCGCATCGCAAAAAAACAAGAATATCTACGCTATCTGGCTATTGTCCCAGTAGTTACTGCAGTGTTAGTGGGTATACCACAAGGGACAAAACACTTCTTAGGTGTAAGGAGCCTACTTGTTCCAACTACTGCCACACAGATTGCATTCCAGAAAAAGAATTTTGTTGCAGCCAGGTTGAAAATTTCAGAAAATTAAAGGATATCCATAATCCTGTGGTATATGTGGATATAAGCCTGGAGCTACAGGAGGAAGGTTCAGAAGTACTACCTCAGGGACTCCTGTCACAGCTAAGATAATCCATCATAGGGAAGCACTTCATGAGCTCCACAAATCATTAGATAAACTTCAGGCTATTGTAGAAGGCCATTGCAAGCCTACATCAGGTGACATAAGCTGCTCAGCTGATGGTGACACTATTGACAAAGACTGGAATTCCCACACTGAGCTTAACTCAGAAGTAAATAACTGGTGGAATTCTGTCATCGCTAAGGCCCCACAGATTGACAGAGTTCAAACCACTACCTTTGGGAATTCTAACACAATTCCTCTGACCACCACAGAGGAAATAAATCCTCTTCCCAGCAACGAAGCAATTCTTGGATCTGTTAATTCTCCTACATCTGACATCTCTACTTCAGCCACTGCCAGTACACTAGACAGGGCACATACCATCTCTGATCCTACACCTGTCAGCACACCTACCGACACTATTCCAGCATCTGGCAGCAGTGCTTCATCGGCAAGTTCTGAGTCAGGATTTTCTCTACCAGAGATTGGTGCAGTTAATAATCAGGGTACTATCACTGCACCTGAACACCTACTGTGCCAAAGTGCGAACAGCAGGGACACAGCTGTTAGAAGTGGTACAGGACGGGGTAGAGTACGTGGAAGAGGACGTGGATGACGAAGACATCTACAGCCGTATCACCCTACACTAACACAGTCTCAGCGGCAGAACCTGAGGAAAAATCAGCAAAACAGGAGGTGCAACAAATAATAGTCCACCCCTCCCAGGCACCTAGGCAGTGCTCTCGCTGTCACCGGAAGGGGCATACCACCAACAACTGCCTGCGAGATACCAGATGCAATTACTGCTACAAGAAAGGACATCAGGAGGACCAGTGTCGGAAGAAAGAGGAACTTGACAGACAGGACCACGTGTTTAGAGGCCTGTTCTCGGAACAAACAAGCAGGATCTCTGAATAGGTGAACACTCTCACACGTCACCCACTCAGCTACTCCTATCTCAGCCCAGCAGGTGGTATTGTGCCTTACACAAGACCACAGACCTACATCCCTGCAGCTGCCTCAATACCCTACCTTTCTCAAGTGAAGGCACCTTACATGCCTTACACACCCACCACCTCAAGCTGACCACATCATGAGGAGACAGCCTATCAGCATCCTGTCGGCCAACATTAGAGGTTTCATTACTAATGTTGGAGAGCTCACACATAGTTTTGTGAACACTGGGACTTTCCCGACATGATAGCTGTTGTTGAAACATTTTCGGACGACAGGACTCCAGAAAATTTTGCAAGAATTGCTGGCTACACCTCATGGATGAGAAGAGACAGGCAAGGGCCAGGAGGCGGTGTTGCTTTTGTGCTTCTCTAAAGTGCACATGCCCAGCATATTGATGTTGCCCCCCCTACTCATCTTGAAATGATGTTCTTCAAGCTCTGCATAAACACTAGTATCTCTGTACTAGCATGTGCAATGTACAGACCTCAGTGGCAACATGCAGCCCCCATCAACTTCCTAATGGAAAATATGGACTCCCTTCTGCTACAACACAACTGTCAACATATCATAATTGTTGGTGACCTCAACCAACACCTTATACAGAGGGACTTTGATGACCTTTTGCAGTATTTGACATGAGAAACTTTGTTGTTTTTCCTACTCACATCTCTGGCTCCTCCTTTGACCCATAGTGTGTGATCTGGCAGAAGTCTAGTCACTTGTCAATCCTCCGGCTACGTTGGATCATCTGACCACAAGGGCCCTTTTTTACGACATTAAGATCCCCAACAGAACGAGGTGAGGGGTCACGAACGCACAACCTGGGGTATGGGAAAGAGGGTAATTGGCCAGCCTTTGCTCTGACTCGCCACACGGATTGGGGAAAGCTCTGTTCTAAGGGGATGTTGGCAACCAAGTGAAACCCCTCACTGGGCACATCCTTAATCTACAGCACGAAAACATTCCTCATCGGCAATATGTGACGAAGTCTACAGATCAGCCTTGGTTAGCTACAAGAACTGTGTCAAAACCGCTAGTGGTGACAATAAGACAGGAGGTGCATTTCCTTCTTAAATCACTTGATCAAGAAAAGGCTGTGCGCCCAGACAAGTTGAGCCCAAGATTGCTGAGAAAATGTGCAGACCAGCTAGCAGCACCTCTAACTCGCATCTTTCAGCACTGCCTAGTACAGTGTAAATGGCCCTCTCTGTGGAAAGAGGCAAATATAGTCCCTGTTCACAAAAAGAAGAACATAGCAGAAATCAGCAACTACAGACCAGTGTACCTCCTGTCAATCACTGGTAAGATCCTTGAGACAATAATCTCAAGTCAAATGACAGAGTTTTTTGACTACCTCTCGCTACTTTGTGAGCGTCAATATGGCTTCAGGAAAGGTTACTCTGCTGCTGATCTGTTGTTACACCTCTCCACTAAGTGGCACCAGATGAATCCAAAGTCAGCTGTGTGGTAGCAATGGACATTGCTGGTGCTTTCGACAGGGTGTGGCCCCAGGGCCTCTTAGCAAAACTTCAAGCACTGGGAATTGCAGGTTCTACACTATGTCTCCTCAGTGATTACCTTCATGGTAGATCTCTAAGGGTAGTTCTCGATGGAACAGAATCAGCAAGACATCCTATAGGGGCAAGTGTTCCACAAGGAAAGCGTGCTGGGACCATTGTTTTGGAATGTCTACTTCAGGGCCTAATTCATCTCATCCCCGAATCACAAAGCATATGCAGACGACTGTTTCACTGACATTCGCTTTTCCAAGAGAAGAAATGCCAGCTGCTCTAAGCTACATCAATCACCAGCTCATGCTATATCAGCTTGGGGAAATAGATGGCAAGTAACATCTGCACCTGAGAAAACACCCAATGATGATGGTCTCAGGCACCATGATGGTAATGCCGGCGCAGTAGTAAGGATGAATGGGAGGGTGTTGGCACCTGGGGAAGAAGTTGATATCCTTGGGGTGAAATTTGACTCCAAACTGACCCTGAAGAACCATGTAAATCTTGCAAACAAGGCAGCCCGGAAGCTTAGAGCACTTCGCCGTATCTCGCATCTGCTTGACAGTTGGGGTTGTAAGATTTTGTACTAGGCACAAGTATGCTCACACCTTGAGTATGCTCCACTTTCTTGGTTTGCCTGCCCTCTCTCATCTGCACTGCTTGGGCAGAGTAGAGAAAAAGAGCAAGACGTCTCATCTCTCGCCTGGACCCATCCTGGTAGATTGTCATTTCAGCAGAGCCTTCAAAAACAGGAGGGATGTGGGTGGCCTTACTGTTATGTACAAGGCCAATATATTCAAAGTACCACACTTGGATTTCCCCTTCGAGGACCCGCGTGAAACAAGCTTCTATGCCACAAAACAGGCAGAAAGCGCAAATTCACTCTGCCTGTACCTTTCTCCAGGACATCACTCCATCTGAGATCATATACCCAGGATTAATGGAGTATGGAACACATTCGTACAGCATAATGATTTCACTTAGGTAAAAATCAGTTGATCAATGAAAATGATGGGCCCCCAGATGGCTCCAATTCATACTGTTCCCAACTTGTATGTCTCAAACAAAAAAAATGCTTTCAAATGAGCTGATGTAGGTAACAGCTCTTAGCTCGCCAATAAAGTTAGGAATCCTTAACCTGAAATAGCCTGTCAATAAAGCTAGGGTCCTTAACTTGTCAAACCCCGTGTGAAAAAAAAAAAGGGGAGAGGGGAAAGAGGGGGATGGAGAAAAATGGGGGGAAAGAGGGGAGAGAGAGAGAGAGATACATAGGTATTAAGGTGTATATGGACTTCAGTAAGGGGTTTTGACAGGGTCCCACATCAGAGACTATTGAGGAAAATTAAGGCACATGGGATAGGAGGAGAAATCTTTTTTTGGATAGAGGCATGGTTGACAAATAGGCAGCAGAGAGTTTGCATAAATGGGGAGAAATCAGAGTGGGGAAGCGTCACAAGCGGTGTTCCACAGGGGTCAGTGTTGGGCCCCCTGCTGTTCACAATCTACATAAACGACATAGATGAGGGCATAAAGAGCGACATAAGCAAGTTTTCCGATGACACCAAAATAGGCCGTCGAATTCATTCTGACGAGGACATTAGAGCACTCCAGGAAGATTTGAATAGACTGATGCAGTGGTCGGAGAAGTGGCAGATGCAGTTTAATATAGACAAATGCAAAGTTCTAAATGTTGGACAGGAAAATAACTATGCCACATATAAACTAAATAATGTCGATCTTAATATTACGGATTGCGAAAAAGATTTAGGAGTCCTGGTTAGCAGTAATCTGAAACCAAGACAACAATGCATAAGTGTTTGCAATAAAGCTAACAGAATCCTTGGCTTCATATCAAGAAGCATAAATAATAGAAGTCCTCAGGTTGTTCTTCAACTCTATATATCCTTGGTTAGGCCTCATATAGATTATGTTGCACAGTTTTTGTCACCGCATTACAGAATGGATATTAATGCTCTGGAAAACATACAAAAGAGACTGTGTTAGTGTAGGGTGAGACGGCTGTAGATGTCTTCGTCATCCACATCCTTTTCCACGTACTCTATCCCGTCCTCTACCACTTCTGACGGATGTGTCCATGCTGTTCGTACTTTGACACAGTAGGTGTTCAGGTGCAGAGATAGTTCCCAGACTATTAACTGCACCAATCTCTGGTGGAGAAAAATCTTGACTCAGAACTTGCCGATGGAGCACTGCTACCAGATGCTGGAATAGTGCCGGCAGGTGTGCTGACAGGTGTAGGATAAGAGATGGTATATGCCCTATCTAGTGTACTGGCAGTGGCTGAAGTAAAGATGTCACGTGTAGGAGAATTAACAGATCCAAGGATTGCTTCGTTGCTGGGAAGAGGATTTATTTCCTCTGTGGTGGTCAGAGGAATTGTGTTAGAATTCCCAAAGGTAGTGTTTTGAACTCTGTCAATCTGTGGGGCCTTAGCGATGACAGAATTCCACCAGTTATTTACCCCTGAGTTAAGCTCAGTGTGGGACTTCCAGTCTTTGTCAATAGTGTCACCATCAGCTGAGCAGCTTATGTCACCTGATGTAGGCTTGCAATGGCCTTCTACAATAGCCTGAAGGTTATCTAATGATTTGAGGAGCTCATGAAGTGCTTCCCTATAATGGATTATCTTAGCTGTGACTTTACAACACAGCCGATGAGGGCAGTCTTGATCTTTCGACAGGAGTCCCTGAGGTAGTACTTCTGAACCTTCCTCTTGTAGCTCCAGACTTGTATCCACATATACCACAGGAGTATGGATATCCTTTAATTTTCTGAAATTTTCAACCTGGCTGCAACAAAATTCTTCTTCTGGAATGCAATCTGTGTGGCAGTAGTTGGAACAAGTAGGCTCCTTATATCTAAGAATTATTTTGTCCCTTGTGGTATACCCACTAACACTGCAGTAACTACTGGGACAATAGCCAGATAGCGTAGATATTCTTGCTTTTTTTGCGATGCGAAGTCATTCTAGAGGAGGCGTTGTAGGTTTGCAATGAAGTTCACAGGAGAGAGAGAGGGTATGTGTTGGTATCGAGGTTTTTTTTATGATGGAGTGGGTAAAGAGGGAGGGTGAGCGCAGGCAGTGGGCCGGCAAGCTGGAAGTATTGCCTTCACTTAATAAACACTGTTTATGCTATCCACTTTTTCACTTAAGAAAAATGTTTCACAAATCACTGTGTTGCATTGTACCAATCACGTTGTTATAAGCACCCAGATGCTAGTACATAGCACAAAACTCTCATTCTCTCGCTCTCTCTCTCTCTCTCTCTCTCTTCTCTCTCTCTCCTCTCTCTCTCTCTCTCTCTCTCTCTCTCTCTCTCTCTCTCTCTTCTCCTCTCTCTCTCTTCTCTCTCTCTCTCTCTCTCTCTCTCTCTCTCTCTCTCTCTCTCTCTCTCTCTCTCTCTCTCTCTCTCTCTCTCTCTCTCTCTCTCTCTCTCTCTCTCTCTCTCTCCCTCCCTCTCTCTCTCTCTCTCTCTCTCTCTCTCTCTCTCTCTCTCTCTCTCCTCTCTCTCTCTCTCTCTCTCTCTCTCTCTTCTCTCTCTCTCTCTCTCACCTTTGCTCTCCCTTCTCTCCCCCCCCAAAAAAAATAATGGTGGGGACTCAAAGGAACCAGGGATCAGAGAGAATGGTTCAGGTCAGTGTGGGAGTGAATGGAGGAACAGTGCAAAAGGATGGAACAAGAGTGGTAGAGAAAAACTAGGAGAGCTTTCTGCAAAAATGAGTGGAGATGTCAGTGAAATTGGAAAAGAGGTTGGAGGAGGAGAAGAAGAATTGGGAAGTCACAAGTCAAAACTGCAGTAACCAGGAAAAGGGCCCTAGTAAAAGAGGAAAACAGGCTGAAGCAAGTTGCAGGGGTTTATTGACCAGAGAAACACAGCAAATAAAGCGGGGAGGCCGAAAAAGAAAAAGGAGATTAAATTATGCAAAATTTCATATCAGCCTTCCAAGCAGTCCCAATGAGTAATGAGGAGACAGTTTAGTCGGGTAGGTCACTTCACTTAAAAAAGAAACACGACAACTGCCCTAGACAAAAGAAAACGATCCAGTTCACATCCACCCACCCCCACTCAGTATTTACTAACCTTTTTTTAAAACTAAAAAACGTTTTAGCCTCATAACTGTTTTGAGAATTGTTCACTATCCACAACTCATTACCAAACAGGCTTTCCTATATCCTTCCTGAATCTGTTTTTCCAACTTAAACCCATTGCACGATCCGTCTAGGCTAAAATTTTTGTGTGTGGGTTGCTGTGGTTTTTGTGAGGGTGGGTTTGTGGTGAGGGGGGTTGGGGAGAGGGTACATTGGTTGGTTAGTGGGGTGGGGTTGAGCTGAGGGGGGATTGGGTTTCTATGGGGGTGGGTTTCTGCTGAGGGGGGAAGTTGAGTTTTTCTGGGGTTTCTGTGGGGTGGGGTTGTGCTGGGGGGTGGGGGCAAAGGGGACAGGAGTGGGGTTTTGGGGTTTGATTGGGTTTTATTGCTTTTGGGATTGCAGGTTGTGTTCCCTTTTGTGGGCGGTTGGAGGGGGGGGTGCTTGTTATTTCCCCCTGGCTGTTTTTTTACTGCTCCCCCCCCTTCCTTGCCCCCCCCCTTCCTCCCTTTCGACGTTTACCTACTTGCAGTATAATCCTTTTTTTTGTGTTCTGCCCCCACTCCAGGTACAACTCCAGAACTCCCGATTGTCCCTTAGGTGTGCTTTTCCCGCGGACGGGGTTTCGAACGACTCCTGCCTTTAAAATCACCCTTTGACTGGTGCTTTTTTTTTTTTTGCGCAAATCATCCAGTTCTCTGAAAATTTGTCAACTGGGTCATGTCGTCCTCTCCTATTGCTTTCATGATGTTCTCAATCGTTTTTTCTCCTCCTGTTTCCTTGTGTCATAAGTTTCCCTATCTACTTCTTGGAGCCCATAGACAAAAACGGCCCTCTCCCTTTCATCCTCCCACTGTACTTCCATGAGCATCCTCTGGTACAAATTAATTCCTACCATTGACACGTTGCTTCCTACTCCCTCTTCCCTATCCAGTGCCCCTGTTCCTGGACATGGCAGTTATCCATTAGAGCCTTTGTGTATAGCCTAGCTCTCCTTCATTGCCTTAAGTCCTCTCATTAGTTCCTGCTGTTCTCCCTGCCTTTACCCGGGCCCCCCTTGGGTCCGAGAGAGTCATTGCATACAGTATATCACCTGTGTTCCCTACTGTCCCCTCATCGATGACTGATGTTCCAGTCTTGGTGTCCTGGCTGTACTGTCTTTTGGTTCTTTAGGCTGTTTCAGACTTTTTAGTACTTCTACTAGGCTCTGTATCTTAGCTTCAGCTGCTGTGATTTGTATTTCCCATTTCCTGCTCTCCTCAGCTATTTTCTCTTCCATTTTCTTGCCGAGCTCTTCCAGCCTCCTCCCCCACTCCTCTTCTCTTCTCGTGAGCTCTACCTCCCAGTCTTCTCTCCCAGGTCCAACCCTCGCTTCATCCACCATTCCTCTGGTTCTCTGTCTGGGTTTCTGGTGACCCATGTTACTTTTCCACAGAAGGAAGAGCTTATGCCAAGCGTACTGTGTGGAGGGAGGGTGTTTGCTGTGGAGAGGGAGGAGGGATTTGTTGTGTGAAGAAGGGGGAGGAGGCAGGGAGGGGAAAAGGATAGCGAGCTGGAGGGGGAACAGCAGCAGAGGGAAGAGAGGTGGGGGAAAGTCTAAGGGGGACAGGGGCAAGAGCAAATGGGAGAGGGGAGTAGAAGGAGTAGGGAAGATGAGAAGGAAGATGAAGAGGGAGAGAAAGTGGGATAAAGAAAGAGAGATAGTGTGATTGAATGTGAGTTAGAGAGAAAGAGAGAGGGGGTGTTAGAGTGTGTGGAGTGTGTGAGTTGGATAGGATCAGCCTTTAGTGTGCTTGCAGGCCTAGGAGGTGAGGGGAGAGGGAGGAGGAGAAGGAAGGGGAGGTGAGGTGGGAGATAGAGGAGGTATAGGTGGAGGAGGATAGAGAGAGATAGAGAGTGTGATTGAGTGTGAGTGAGCTAGAGAGATAGAGAGAGGGGAAGAGGATAGGAAAAAGAGACAGAGAGTATGATTGAATGTGAGTTAGAGAGACAGAGAGGAAGGGAATGTTAGAGTGTGCAGAGTGTGTGAGTTGGGTAGGATCAGCCTTTATTGTGCGTGCAGGCCTAGGAGGCGAGGGAGAGGGAGGAGGAGAAGGAAGGGGAGGTCACAGGGGAGGAGGTATACAAAGAGGAGGCGAGGGGGGAAAATGGAGGAGGTATAGGAGGAAGAGGAGCAGGAGGAGGGAGGGATAGTGGAAAGGAAGAGAGGGAGAGAAAGTGGAATAGGAGATGGAGAGAGAGAAAGAGAGAGATAAAATAGATAAAAGGAAAGAGGGGGAGAGAGTGAGAGGGAGAGAAGGTGAAGGGGAGGATGTATAGGAGGAGGAGCGCAGGAGGAGGAAGGATAGTGGAATAGGAGAGAAAAAGGTGGAAAGGAGAGGGAGAGAGAGAAAGAGAGAGAAAGAGAGAGAGAGAGGAGGTAAAAGGAGAGTGTGGGTGAACTGTGGGTGTTGGAGTGGGTATGTGAGATGTGTCCGTTAGGGTAGGACTACAATGTTTTGTGTGTAAGAATTTATGGCCCTCTTATTTTTCACGTGTGTGTGTGTGTGTGTGTGTGTGTGTGTGTGTGTGTGTGTGTGTGTGTGTGTGTGTGCGCGTTACTATCCTGCCACCCGAGCCAGCGAGGGGAGAGGGAGGAGGAGAGAGAGGGATAATCTCACTGTCAGGCTTTTGGGCCTATCCTAGGCTCTCCACATGCATACTGCTATGTACTGCCTGTCTTTGCACCTACTCATGTATACCTGGAGTTATACTTACTGAGTAAATGCGTGTCCACTTACTCGTGTATACCTGGATCTATACCTGGAGTTGTACATACTTAATGAATAAATAATATTAGTGTTAGTTGCCCATCCCTACTGCCCGTGCGCACACTACAGTGCCTGTGGTCTCCACCTTTATTCCCCTCCCACAGTTCTACTCCTCTGTTTAGTGATTAGTGCCCTAAGTATGATATTCAGCCCTCCAGAGCAGGGTTTATGACCCTCAGCTATCAGTAATATACAGGGTATATGACTGCCATGCAACCACAAAAAGGCTATACGTTACGTCTGGCAGGCCCACACTGCTCTGCTTATGCTCTGGAAGATGCTTCCATTCTGGCTCCTCTTCTATTTCTTCTTCACTGTATTCACTAAACACTGTATTCACTAACTCCTCTATCACTGTATGCACTATACACTGAAGTCACTAACTCAACCATCCTTATCTCTTATCTCCCTGGCTTGGGCCACACTTATTCTGCTTGAATTTTGGTATTGGGATGTGGCAATACCACCTACACCAATACTAGGCCTATGGCCATTCCACTCTCTCTTGGCACTGATTCAAATCGTTTTCATATGTCTGTATCCTTCACCTCCCTTTTCTGATTGAAACAGATCGAGTATCATTTCTCGGGTTGTTCATTGACACTGTCAACTTTCAACGACCTTGGCAGTGGCTTTGATGGGCCAATAACTACTGAAGATTCACGAACGAAAACGAACTGTTACTCCCTCACACACACACACACGCGTGTGTATGTGTGTGTGTGTGTGTGTGAGTGTGTGTGTGTGTGTGTTGTGTGGTGTGTGTGTGAGTGTGTGTGTGTGTATTGTACTCACCTAATTGAACTCACCTAATTGTGGTTGCAGGGGTCGAGACTCAGCTCCTGGCCCCGCCTCTTCACTGATCGCTACTGGATCCTCTCTCTCTCTGCTTCCTGAGCTTTGTCATACCTCTTCTTAAAACTATTGTATGGTTCCTGCCTCCACTACTTCACTTGCTAGGCTATTCCACTTGCTGACAACTTTTATGACTGAAGAAATACTTCCTAAAAGTCCCTGTTGACTCGTCTGAGTTCTTCAGCTTCCAGTTGTGACCCCTTGTCCCTGTGTCCCCTCTCTGGAACATCCTATCTCTGTCCACCTTGTCTATTCCCCGCAGTATCTTGTATGTCGTTTATCATGTCTCCCCTTGACCCTTCTGTCCCCCCAGTGTCGTCAGTCCGATTTCCCTTAACCTTTCCTCGTACGACATTCCCTTGAGCTCTGGACTAGCTTGTTGCAAACCTTGTACTTTCTCTAACTTCTTGACGTGCTTGACCAGGTGTGGGTTCCAGACTGGTGCTGCATACTCCAGTATGGGCCTAACATACACAGTGTACAGTGTCTTGAACGATTCCTTATTAAGGTATCGGAACGCAAATTCTCAGGTTTGCCAGGCCCCCGTAGCTGCAGCAGTTATTTGGTTATGTGTGCCTCCGGTGATGTGCTCGGTGTTATGGTCACCCAAAGGTCTTTCTCCATGAGTGAGGTCTGTATCTTTGTCCACCTAGCCTATACTCTGTCTGCGGTCTTCTTTGCCCCCCCAGTCTTCATGACTTTGCATTTGGCTGGATTGAATTCGAGAAGCCAGTTCTGGACCACATTTTCCAGCCTGTCCAGGTCTCTTTGCAGTCCTGCCTCATCCTCGTCCGATTTAATTCTTCTCATCAACTTCACGTCATCTGCGAACAGGGACACTTCAGAGTCTATTCCTTCCATCACGTCGTTCATATATATCAAAAATAGCACTGGTCCTAGAATTGACCCCTGTGGGACCCCGCTCGTAACAGGCGCCCACTGTGATACCTCTTCACGTACCATGACTCGTTGCTGCCTCCCTGTCAGGTATTCTCTTATCCATTGCAGTGCCCTCCCTTTCACGTGCGCCTGATCCTCCAGCTTCTGCACTAATCTCTTGTGGGGAACTGTGTAAAAGGGCTTTCCCTGCAGTCTAGGAAAACGCAATCTACCCACCCCTTTCTCTCGTGTCTTACTTCTGTTACCTTGTCATAAAACTCCAGGAGGTTTGTGATACAAGATTTGCCTTCCATGAACCATGCGGTTTTCATTTATAATCTTGTTCCTTTCCAGGTGTTCGCCCAAACTCCCCTCATGAAATCTTCTCTATGACTTTGCACACAATACATGTCAGAGACACAGGTCTGTAGTTTAGTGACTCGTTTCTGTTTTCTTTCTTAAATATGGGGACTACATTAGCTGCCCTTCCATTTCTCAGGTAGTTGCCCAGTTTCAAGGGATGTTTGAAGATTGTGGTTAGAGGCACACACAGCATCTCTGCTCCTTCTCTAAGGACCCATGGGGAGATGTTGTCGGGTCCCATCGCCTTTGAGGTGTCAAGGTCACTTAAGAGCTTCTTCACCTCCTCCCTCAGTTGTTCTTTATGTCATCCAACATTTGGGTTTTGAAATGTTCCCTCTTGATGTTCCCTTCTGTGCTGTCTTTCCCACAGCCCTTCCTGTCTCTACTGTAAAAACTTCCTTTTAAATCTTCTGTTCAGCTCCTCACATACCTCCTGATCATTTCTTGTGAGTTCTCCACCTTCTGTCCTTAATCTGATCACCTGGTCTTTGACTGTTGTCTTCCTCCTGATGTGGCTATACAACAGTTTCGGGTCCCGTCTTGACTCTCGATGCTATGTCATTCTCATACTGTCGCTGTGTGTGTGTGTGTGTGTGTGTGTGTGTGTGTGTGTGTGTGTGTGTGTGTGTGTGTGTGTGAGTGTGTGTGAGTGTGTGTGTGTGTGTGTGGTGTGTGTGTGTGTGGTGTGTGTGTGTGTGTGTGTGTGTGTGTGTGTGTGTGTTTGTGGTGTGTGTTGTGTGTGTGTGTGTGTGTGTGTGTGTGTGTGTACTCACCTAATTGTACTCACCTAATTGGTTGCAGGGTCGAGACCACTCCCCCTGGCCCCGCCTCTTCACTGATCGCTACTGGATCCTCTCTCTCTCTGCTTCCTGAGCTTTGTCATACCTCTTCTTAAAACTATGCATGGTTCTTGCCTCCACTACTTCACTTTTCTAGGCTATTCCACTTGCTGACAACTCTATGACTGAAGAAAAACTTCCTAACGTTCCTGTGACTCGTCTGAATCTTCAGCTTCCAGTTGTGACCCCTTGTTCCTGTGGTCCCCTCTCTGGAACATCCTATTTTCTGTCCACCTTGTCTATTCCCGCAGTATCTTGTATGTCGTTATCATGTCTCCCCTGGGCCCTTCTGTCCTCCATGTCGTCAGTCCGATTTCCCTCAACCTTTCCTCGTACGACATTTCCCTGAGCTCTGGGACTAGCCTTATTGCAAACCTTTGTACTTTCTCTAACTTCTTGACGTGCTTGACAGGTGTGGGTTCAAGACGGTGCTGCATACCCCCAGTATGGGCGTAACTACACAGTTACAGTGTCTTGAACGATTCCTTATTAAGGTATCGGAACGCTATTCTCAGGTTTGCCAGGCGCCCATATGCTGCAGCAGTTATTTGGTTGTGTGCCTCCGGTGACGTGCTCGGTGTTATGGTCACCCCAAGGTCTTTCTCCCTGAGTGAGGTCTGTAGTCTTTGTCCACCTAGCCTATACTCTGTCTGCGGTCTTCTTTGCCCCTCCCCAATCTTCATGACTTTGCATGAAGAGGGACACTTCAGAGTCTATTCCTTCCATCATGTCGTTCGCATATATCAAAAATAGCACTGGTCCTAGAACTGACCCCTGTGGGAACCTGCTCGTCACAGGCGCCCACTGTGATACCTCTTCACGTACCATGACTCGTTGCTTGCCTCCCTATCGGTATTCCCTGATCCATTGCAGTGCCCTCCCTTTTTACAGCACCTGATCCCCCAGCTTCTGCAACTAATCTCTTTTGGGAACTGTGTCAAAGGCCTTCCTGCAGTCTAGGAAAACGCAATCTACCCACCCCTCTCTCTCGTGTCTTACTTCTGTTACCCTTTTCATAAAACTCAGCAGGTTTGTGATACAAGATTTTTCCTTCCATTTAACCCTGCTGGTTTTCATTTTTAATCCGTTCCGTTCCCGGTGTTCCACCACTCTCCTCCTGATAACTTCTCCATGACTTTGCACACAATACATGTCAGAGACACAGGTCTGTAGTTTAGCGCCTCGTTTCTGTTTCCTTTCTTAAATATGGGGACTACATTTGCTGTCTTCCATTTCTCAGGTAGTTGCCCATTTCAAGGAATGTATTGAAGATTGTGGTTAGGGGCACGCACAGCATCTCTGCTCCTTCTCTAAGGACCCATGGGGAGATGTTGTCCGGTCCCATCACCTTTTTTGAAAGGGCCAGAAATCCCCCCTCCGCACCCAAGAGGACCTCAGCACCGCAAGTAGCGCAGATGCAGCATGGAACCCTGCCATACCCTACCCATCATGCCAAGTAAACCAGCAATCCGGGATAGCAATCTCACATCTGCCTACTTTCCTCGGTGGACAAAAGAGAGGGGGCTGGATATCTGCCACAAAGCATACCTCCTTCGGCCACCACCCTTGGAATCTGATAGGTGGCTTCCAGAGATACACCCGTCACCCAAAGCCACCCTCTGGGATACCGGAGAGGGATCGGGACATCCCCCGGCAATGCAGATTTCCACGGCAAACTACGGCCCCCGCCAAGAACCTCAACAGAATGGGATGGACCCCCAGTACCCTTTCCCCTACCTAGGAAAATAGCGCGCCCCTTGGAAAAAAAAATCCCAAAGGCCAAAGGAAGTGGGGAAAAAGGGAGGGGTGGGGAGGAGGAAAGGAAAAAAAGGGGGGGATGGGGAGGATGGAGAGGGAAGGGGGGATTAGGGGATAATTAGGTTCGGTCTGAGGAAGGAGACCGACAGGTCTAATTCCTCAGACCAAGAGCCTCTTCACCACAACGAGGGGCCCCCCCTTGAAGAGGATTCAGACACTAGATGTCTGATCAACTAGGCGCATACCCCAATGTAACACGTTTTTTGCAAAAACACGTTTAGCTATGCACGGCTCGACTGCAGAATATGCACATACAATAACAAGGCTGATACACAACAGCAAATCCGACTTCAAAAAAAATGCACAACAGCAAGATTGACCGCAGCTAATAGCAAGCTGTCAACGATCATACAATAGCAGGCTGACCATAAAACGCAAGGCTCACACGCAAAGTCTCATAAAACGTTGGCAAAGCTAAAGCAATGCCAGACAGCAAGCTACACAATGCTCCTGCTCCAGCATCACCCTAGGCTCAACTCAAGCTCTAAGTCCAGCTCCAGCACAGCTCCAGCTCTCGGACAGGCTACCCATATTACAACCCAGGATTTCAAATGCCTGTTATCCTGGGTGTACAGGGAGCAAAATAAACACAGCAGAAAAACTTTTGACTTATATTACCCTTTCACCAAGTAAGAACAGAAGTATGTACATTATATATACTATGCACAACAATAGGTATTAGTGCACACCAATTTAAGCAACAGCAGAATAGATGCCACTAGAGAGCAGACTGTGCTTCAGCCAGGTCTAGAATGGAAATGACAAGGGCAGACAGGTGGATGGTGCCCACAACACTTCTGGGATTGCCAGAACCATCTTCTCATTGGCTGAACCTGGGTACTGATCGGACGGGGCCCCATCGTCCGATGGGGAAGAAAACCTTATAATGAGAGTGTGTACATGTGCCGAATAAAGCTTACGTACACTTTTTGCATTGCACAGATACCATAGAGTCAATAAAAAAAATCGCACAGACCAATTTTATAGAGGTATGGGTGTGTGTGGGAAACAATCAAGCTGCTGTACAAGGGTTAAAAACAGCAGATATTACTGGGATGCCTCAGGGATATGTTTAATAGATAATATTCAAAATAAAGTTGCTAGTAAAGGTAAAGCATTTGATCAACAAACAAAGAGAGTCAGTAGAGGACACAGAGTCAGTAGCTCCCATAAGGTTTACTATACTAAGAGTAGATAGATGGGCTAAGATTACATGCATGACCATTTAACGTAGATATTATTGTTATAACGGAGACCTGGTTCAACCTGAAAAACAGAGAAATGCTTTCTGAATGTCACATACAAGGCTACAAACTATTCCACACTGATAGGGTCAAAAGGAAGGGTGGAGAAGTGGCGATGTGTGTCAGAGATAATTTAAATTATTGTACTGGACAAGATATAAAATTAGAAGCATCGAACACAGAATCTGGCTACAATTTCTCGAGGGTCGTCACAAATTAATTTTGGGTGTAATTTATAGGCCCCCATATCTTCATGGGGAGTTTAGTAAGCTGCTAAGAGAAAAAATTCATAAAACGTCTAGACATGAAAATGTCATGTAATGGGAGATTTTTAACTTTAAACAAGCTGATTGGAACATTATGACAGGAAATCTTGAGTCTAGTGAGTTTCTTGATACGATTCAGGATTGCTTTTTAAAACAGTTTGTGACAGAACCAACTAGAGGAAACAGTCTGCTTGACTAGATTCTTGCCAACAAGGATTCACTAATTAATAATTTTGTGGTTAATGATGAGCTTCAGGAAAACAATCACAAATCACTTAGTTTCAATATAGCTTGGAATTACCCAAATAACTGCAATCAAGTCTCTGTCCCAGACTTTTGCTTGGCCGATTTCATGGGACTGAGAAATTACCTGGGTGAGCTAAATTGGAACGACCTGACTATGGGTCAGGTAAGTGGTGTTGGTTGCCAATATGAATTTTTTCAGGACATAGTTCTATCTGCCCAGACAAAATTAGATCAACCAAAAATTATAGCAAATGGATACACAACAGATTAAAACATCTCATTGGTCAAAAGAGAGGTATATATAGGCGTATCACAAGAGGGGATGAGCAGTTAAGAAATGAATGTATTCAATTAAAGAAAGAAATAAAAAAGGGATTAAGAAAAAACTAAAAGAGATTATGAGACTAAAGTGGCAAGGGATTCGAAGACACTCAAAATGTTTATTTCAGGTATATAGAAGTAAAACTAGGGACAAGATTGTCCCAATCTAAAGTAACTTAGGTCAGATCACTGACAATTATAAGAAAATATGTGAAATTTTTAATTCTTATTTCCTCTCAGTTTTTACGCAGGAAGACACTAGCAAAATTCCAGCTTATTATTATTATAATCAAGGGGGAAGCGCTAAACCCGGAGGATTATACAGCGCCTGGGGGAGGGGGATGTGGAAGGCATTCAGGCTTAATTCGGGGAACTGGAGCACAGATCCATTTTCCTAAATCAAGAGCCCCTCACCAACATCAAGGAACTTTCCTTGAGGGGGCAAAATTCCAGAAATAATAAATTATGTGACCAAGAATATAAAAAACGATGATTACGGTTTGTTGAGAAATCATGAGATATTGAAAATATTTAACTTAGTTCATTCTCTCTCTCTCTCTCTCTCTCTCTCTCTCTCTCTCTCTCTCTCTCTCTCTCTCTCTCTCTCTCTCTCTCTCTCTCTCTCTCTCTCTTCCACAGGGTTTGACAAGGTTAAGGATCCATAGCTATATTGACAAGCTATTTACAGGTTAAGGATTCCTAACTTTATTGGCAAACTAAGAGTTGTTACCAACATAAGCTCATTTGAAAGCATTTTTATTGTTATGAGACATACAAGTAGGGAACAGGATGAAGTTGGAGCCATCTGTGGGCCAGCATCTTCATATGATCAACTGACTTTATCTCGTTGACATCATTATGCTGTACGAATGTGTTCCATACTCGAGTCATCCTGGGTATATATGATCTCAGAGGGAGTGATGTTCTGGAGAAGGGTACAGCCAGAGTGAAGTTGCTGCTTTCTTCCCGTCTTGTGGCATAAAAGCTTGTTTCACGCTGTCCTTGAAGTGGATCCAAGTGTGGCACTTTGACAATATTGGCCTTGTACATAACAGTAAGGCCACCCACATCCCTCCTATGTTGAAGGCTCTGCTGAAATGACAGATCTGTCCAGGATGGGTCCAGGCGAGAGATGAGACGTCTTGCTCTGTTCTCTACTCTGTCAAGCAGTCGCAGATGAGAGGGGGGGGGGGCAGGCGAACCAAGAAAGTGGAGCATACTCAAGGTGTGATCGTACTTGTCCCTGGTACAGAATCTTGCAACCCCAATTGTCAAGCAGATGCGAAACACGGCGAAGTGCTGTAAGCTTCCTGGCTTCCTTGTTAGCAAGATTTACAACATGGTTCTTCATGAGAGTAAGACACACGTGCAACATCTGGGTATCTTTATTGTAGACGTTTCGCCATCCAGTGGCTTTATCAATACAAATTCTAGGACATAACTTGAAGACAGTAGAACTATGTACAGAAGATGAGGTAATCAGTCCCTCAACCTAGGAGTAGGTGCGAACAGCACCATAGTCGTGGAGATTCTGAAGCTGAAGAAAGAATCCTGGCGCTTATATAGTAACGTCAGGTGAAGCAGACGAGGGCAAATTCACTGGTAGGCGGGATTCCCCAGTGGAAGTAGGTCCTTCCCAAAGAGATGGGTTAGTAGTAGTAGTAGTTGTCGTAGTCGTGAAGGTTATATACATGTCCTCAGAATTAAGATTCCATGATGTTGCAGTGTCTGACAAGTTGTGTACGAATGGTATATAAAACCGACAAGATGAGAGTAAGACACATGTGCAACATCTGGGTATCTTTATTGTAGACGTTTCGCCATCCAGTGGCTTTATCAATACAAATTCTAGGACATAACTTGAAGACAGTAGAACTATGTACAGAAGATGAGGTAATCAGTCCCTCTACCTAGGAGTAGGTGCGAACAGCACCATAGTTGTGGAGATTCTGAAGCTGAAGAAAGAATCCTGGCGCTTATATAGTAACGTCAGGTGAAGCAGACGAGGGCAATTCACTGGTAGGCGGGATTCCCCAGTGGAAGTAGGTCCTTCCCAAAGAGATGGGTTAGAAGTAGTAGTAGTTGTCGTAGTCGTGAAGGTTATATACATGTCCTCAGAATTAAGATTCCATGATGTTGCAGTGTCTGACAAGTTGTGTACGAATGGTATATAATACCGACAAGATGAGAGTAAGACACATGTGCAACATCTGGGTATCTTTATTGTAGACGTTTCGCCATCCAGTGGCTTTATCAATACAAATTCTAGGACATAACTTGAAGACAGTAGAACTATGTACAGAAGATGAGGTAATCAGTCCCTCAACCTAGGAGTAGGTGCGAACAGCACCATAGTCGTGGAGATTCTGAAGCTGAGAGAAGAATCCTGGCGCTTATATAGTAACGTCAGGTGAAGCAGACGAGGGCAAATTCACTGGTAGGCGGGATTCCCCAGTGGAAGTAGGTCCTTCCCAAAGAGATGGGTTAGTAGTAGTAGTAGTTGTCGTAGTCGTGAAGGTTATATACATGTCCTCAGAATTAAGATTCCATGATGTTGCTGTGTCTGACAAGTTGCGTTCGAATGGTATATAATACCGACAAGATGAGAGTAAGACACATGTGCAACATCTGGGTATCTTTATTGTAGACGTTTCGCCATCCAGTGGCTTTATCAATACAAATTCTAGGACATAACTTGAAGACAGTAGAACTATGTACAGAAGATGAGGTAATCAGTCCCTCAACCTAGGAGTAGGTGCGAACAGCACCATAGTCGTGGAGATTCTGAAGCTGAAGAAAGAATCCTGGCGCTTATATAGTAACGTCAGGTGAAGCAGACGAGGGCAAATTCACTGGTAGGCGGGATTCCCCAGTGGAAGTAGGTCCTTCCCAAAGAGATGGGTTAGTAGTAGTAGTAGTTGTCGTAGTCGTGAAGGTTATATACATGTCCTCAGAATTAAGATTCCATGATGTTGCAGTGTTTGACAAGTTGTGTACGAATGGTATATAATACCGAGAAGATGAGAGTAAGACACATGTGCAACATCTGGGTATCTTTATTGTAGACGTTTCGCCATCCAGTGGCTTTATCAATAAAAATTCTAGGACATAACTTGAAGACAGTAGAACTATGTACAGAAGATGAGGTAATCAGTCCCTCAACCTAGGAGTAGGTGCGAACAGCACCATAGTCGTGGAGATTCTGAAGCTGAAGAAAGAATCCTGGCGCTTATATAGTGACGTCAGGTGAAGCAGACGAGGGCAAATTCACTGGTAGGCGGGATTCCCCAGTGGAAGTAGGTCCTTCCCAAAGAGATGGGTTAGTAGTAGTAGTAGTTGTCGTAGTCGTGAAGGTTATATACATGTCCTCAGAATTAAGATTCCATGATGTTGCAGTGTCTGACAAGTTGTGTACGAATGGTATATAATACCGACAAGATGAGAGTAAGACACATGTGCAACATCTGGGTATCTTTATTGTAGACGTTTCGCCATCCAGTGGCTTTATCAATACAAATTCTAGGACATAACTTGAAGACAGTAGAACTATGTACAGAAGATGAGGTAATCAGTCCCTCAACCTAGGAGTAGGTGCGAACAGCACCATAGTCGTGGAGATTCTGAAGCTGAAGAAAGAATCCTGGCGCTTATATAGTAACGTCAGGTGAAGCAGACGAGGGCATATTCACTGGTAGGCGGGATTCCCCAGTGGAAGTAGGTCCTTCCCAAAGAGATGGGTTAGTAGTAGTAGTAGTTGTCGTAGTCGTGAAGGTTATGTACATGTCCTCAGAATTAAGATTCCATGATGTTGCAGTGTCTGACAAGTTGTGTACGAATGGTATATAATACCGACAAGATGAGAGTAAGACACATGTGCAACATCTGGGTATCTTTATTGTAGACGTTTTGCCATCCAGTGGCTTTATCAATACAAATTCTAGGACATAACTTGAAGACAGTAGAACTATGTACAGAAGATGAGGTAATCAGTCCCTCAACCTAGGAGTAGGTGCGAACAGCACCATAGTCGTGGAGATTCTGAAGCTGAAGAAAGAATCCTGGCGCTTATATAGTAACGTCAGGTGAAGCAGACGAGGGGCAAATTCACTGGTAGGCGGGATTCCCCAGTGGAAGTAGGTCCTTCCCAAAGAGATGGGTTAGTAGTAGTAGTAGTTGTCGTAGTCGTGAAGGTTATATACATGTCCTCAGAATTAAGATTCCATGATGTTGCAGTGTCTGACAAGTTGTGTACGAATGGTATATAATACCGACAAGATGAGAGTAAGACACATGTGCAACATCTGGGTATCTTTATTGTAGACGTTTCGCCATCCAGTGGCTTTATCAATACAAATTCTAGGACATAACTTGAAGACAGTAGAACTATGTACAGAAGATGAGGTAATCAGTCCCTCAACCTAGGAGTAGGTGCGAACAGCACCATAGTCGTGGAGATTCTGAAGCTGAAGAAAGAATCCTGGCGCTTATATAGTAACGTCAGGTGAAGCAGACGAGGGCAAATTCACTGGTAGGTGGGATTCCCCAGTGGAAGTAGGTCCTTCCCAAAGAGATGGGTTAGTAGTAGTAGTAGTTGTCGTAGTCGTGAAGGTTATATACATGTCCTCAGAATTAAGATTCCATGATGTGCAGTGTCTGACAAGTTGTGTACGAATGGTATATAATACCGACAAGATGAGAGTAAGACACATGTGCAACATCTGGGTATCTTTATTGTAGACGTTTCGCCATCCAGTGGCTTTATCAATACAAATTCTAGGACATAACTTGAAGACAGTAGAACTATGTACAGAAGATGAGGTAATCAGTCCCTCAACCTAGGAGTAGGTGCGAACAGCACCATAGTCGTGGAGATTCTGAAGCTGAAGAAAGAATCCTGGCGCTTATAGTAACGTCAGGTGAAGCAGACGAGGGCAAATTCACTGGTAGGCGGGATTCCCCAGTGGAAGTAGGTCCTTCCCAAAGAGATGGGTTAGTAGTAGTAGTAGTTGTCGTAGTCGTGAAGGTTATGTACATGTCCTCAGAATAAGATTCCATGATGTTGCAGTGTCTGACAAGTTGCGTACGAATGGTACATAATACCGACAAGATGAGAGTAAGACACATGTGCAACATCTGGGTATCTTTATTGTAGACGTTTCGCCATCCAGTGGCTTTATCAATACAAATTCTAGGACATAACTTGAAGACAGTAGAACTATGTACAGAAGATGAGGTAATCAGTCCCTCAACCTAGGAGTAGGTGCGAACAGCACCATAGTCGTGGGAGATTCTGAAGCTGAAGAAAGATCCTGCGCTTATATAGTAACGTCAGGTGAAGCAGACGAGGGCAAATTCACTGGTAGGCGGGATTCCCCAGTGGAAGTAGGTCCTTCCCAAAGAGATGGGTTAGTAGTAGTAGTAGTTGTCGTAGTCGTGAAGGTTATGTACATGTCCTCAGAATTAAGATTCCATGATGTTGCAGTGTCTGACAAGTTGTGTACGAATGGTATATAATACCGACAAGATGAGAGTAAGACACATGTGCAACATCTGGGTATCTTTATTGTAGACGTTTCGCCATCCAGTGGCTTTATCAATACAAATTCTAGGACACTGCAACATCATGGAATCTTAATTCTGAGGACATGTATATAACCTTCACGACTACGACAACTACTACTACTACTAACCCATCTCTTTGGGAAGGACCTACTTCCACTGGGGAATCCCGCCTACCAGTGAATTTGCCCTCGTCTGCTTCACCTGACGTTACTATATAAGCGCCAGGATTCTTTCTTCAGCTTCAGAATCTCCACGACTATGGTGCTGTTCGCACCTACTCCTAGGTTGAGGGACTGATTACCTCATCTTCTGTACATAGTTCTACTGTCTTCAAGTTATGTCCTAGAATTTGTATTGATAAAGCCACTGGATGGCGAAACGTCTACAATAAAGATACCCAGATGTTGCACATGTGTCTTACTCTCATCTTGTCGGTATTATATACCATTCGTACACAACTTGTCAGACACTGCAACATCATGGAATCTTAATTCTGAGGACATGTATATAACCTTCACGACTACGACAACTACTACTACTACTAACCCATCTCTTTGGGAAGGACCTACTTCCACTGGGGAATCCCGCCTACCAGTGAATTTGCCCTCGTCTGCTTCACCTGACGTTACTAATAAGCGCCAGGATTCTTTCTTCAGCTTCAGAATCTCCACGACTATGGTGCTGTTCGCACCTACTCCTAGGTTGAGGACTGATTACCTCATCTCTGTACATAGTTCTACTGTCTTCAAGTTATGTCCTAAAATTTGTATTGATAAAGCCACTGGATGGCGAACGTCTACAATAAAGAAACCCGATGTTGCACATGTGCTTACTCTCATCTTGTCGTATTAATACCATTCGTACCAGGGTTTTTCTTCAGGGTTAGTTTGGAGTAAAATTTCACCCCAAGGATACAACTTCTTCTCCCGGTCCAACACCTTCCCATTCATCCTTACACGCACTAGCATTACCATCAGGTGCCTAGAGACGACATCATTTGCATTTTCCAGGGCAAATGTTACTTGCCATCTTTTCCCCAAGCTGATATAGCTCTCAAGCTGGGGATTGATGTAGCTTAAAGCAGTGGCATTTCTTTTTTTTATAAGTAATGTCAGTGTCGTCGCCTATTCATGTGTTCTGGGGGGAGATAAAGAAAGGGCGTTGAAATAGACATCCATAACAAAAGGACCCAGCACGCTTCCTTTTGGCAACACTTTCCCCAAAAAGGGTGTCTTTTCTGATTTCCCTTTCCCTTGAGAACACCTTAGAGACTACCAGAAGGTAATCACTGAGGGGAAAATACGTAGAGCCTGCAATTCCCAGTGCTTAAGTTTTGCAAGAGGCCCTGGTCCACACCCGTCGAAAGCCCAGAAAAGTCCATACTCCACAAAAGCTGCTTTGGATTGCACTTTGTGGAAGGGTTTTCAAAAGATCAGCAGCAGAGTAACCCTTTCCCCAAACCATATTGACGACACAAAGTAGTAAGTGGTAGTCAAAAACTCGTCATTTGTCTTGAGATTATTTTCCAAGGATGTTACCAATGATTGACAAATGACACTATTGTAGTTGCTGATTTCTGCTCTGCTCTTCTTTTTGTGAACAGGGACTACATTTGCCTCTTTCCATAGAGAGGGCCATTTACACTGTACTAGGCAGTGTTGAAAGATGCGAGTTAGAGGTGCTGCTAGCTGGTCTGCACATCTTCTCAACAATCTAGGGCTCAACTTCTCTGGGCCCACAGCCTTTTCTTGGTCAAGCGATTTAAGAAGGAAATGCACCTCCTCCTGCCTTATTGTTACCACTGACAGTTTTGACACAGTTCTTGCAGCTAGCCAAGGAGGGTCCCTTGCTGGATCAGGAACTTGCATTTTGGTAGCAAAGTGTTCAGCAAAGAGGTCCGCCTTCTCTTGACTACTAGTAGAGGTGGTCCCATCCTGTCGATTTAGAGGAGGAATGAGTTCATCAGGCAGATAACCTTGTCTGTCCTTGACCAGGGACAACCAGGTTTTGGAGCCTACCCTACCTGATGCTAGCTTTCGTTTAGTGTCCACCTCCCATTTAGCAATGGCCCACTTTTGAACGTCACCCATATGCCTACAGGCTTGCGTGTGCAAGTTCCTGTTATAGGTGGTAGGATGTCTCTTATTCCTTCGCCATGCTTTGTACTTAGCAGTAGCAGCCTCTCTACTGTCACATATTGCCGGTGAGGAATGTGTTCAAATGTAGATTAAGAATGTGTCCAGTGAAGGCTTTCACTTGGTTGTCAACATCCCCTTGGAAAAGAGCATTCCAATCGCTGGTGGTGAGCTCAGAGCAAAGGGCCGGCCAATTACCTCTTTATCATAGCCAGGTTGTGCGTGTGGACTCCACACCTCGTTCTGTTGGGATCTTAAGTGTCGTAAAATCAGCCTTGTGGGCAGACGATCCAACATAGCCGAGGGGTTGACAAGTGACTATGCCTTCTGCCAGATCACTCACTACTGGGTCAAGGGAGGAGCCAGAGATATGAGTAGGGAAATCAACAAAGTTTCTCATGCTAAACACTGCAAGAAGGTCATCAAAGTCCCTCTGTATAAGGTGCTGGTTGAGGCCACCAACAATTATAATATGTTGACAGTTGTGTTGTAGCAGAAGGGAGTCAATATTTTCCATTAGGAAGTTGATGGGGTCTGCATGTTGCCACTGAGGTCTGTACATTGGACATGCTAGTACAGAGGTACTATTGTTTATACAGAGCTTGAAGAACATAATTTTAAGATGTGTAGGGGTGGCAACATCAATGAAACTGGACATGAACACTTTAAAGAAGCACACAGCAACACCTCCTCCTTGCCCTTCCCCTGTCTCTTCTCATCCATGAGGTGTAGCCAGCAATTCTTGCAAAATTTTCTGGAGTACTGTCATCCAAAATGTTTCAACAACAGCTATTCATGTCGGACGTCGAGTGTTCACAAAACTATGTGTGAGCTCTCCAACATTAGTAATGAAACCTCCAATGTTGGCCGACAGGATGCTGATAGACTGGCTCCTCATGATGAAGTGGTCAGCTTGAGGTGGTGGGTGTGTAGGGAATGTAAGGTGCCTGCCCTTGAGAGAGGTAGGGTACTGAGGCAGCTGCAGGGATGTAGGTCTGTGGTCTTGTATAAGGCACAATACCACCTGCTGGGCTGAGATAGGAGTAGCTGAGTGGGTGACGTGAGAGTGTGTTCACCAATTCAGAGATCCTGCTGGTTTGTTCTGAGAACAGGTCTCTAAACAGGTGGCCCTGTCTGTCAAGTTCCTTTTTCTTCCGACACTGGTCCTCCTGATGTCCTTTCTTGTAGCAGTAATTACACCTGGTATCTCGCAGGCAGTTGTTGGCAGTTTGCCTCTCTCTCTCTCCCTCTCTCTCTCTCTCTCTCTCTCTCTCTCTCTCTCTCTACTTCAACGAGTTACTCATTATGTTTGTAAAAACATAATAGTTGGTTATCATATTCTAAACTTAAGAAAGACAGTATTATTGTAGTCGTTATATATCTCATATAAGTAACGAGACTGAATATACCTGATACATTGTTTGGTGAAGCTTATAATGGGTAATAATAGACTTGAGCTGCTGTGCTGCACATCAGTACTGGATGAAATACTTTATGACTGTAATAATGTTACTACAATTACACATTAGTTACGTTTGTGTCCTTTTACCTAACATACTCTATGACTGATTACTATATGGTAATTTGGCACGATAGACGAGTTCTCAATTTCAATTTCACTATCATTTGAATAGCTAGTAGTTTAAAGCGTTAATTCACCAGTAGATTACAATAAACTACATTAACAACTGCATAGCATAACTTTTTAGGGTTAGTGGTATTACTGTCTTGGGAAACTTTAAAAATAGGTTAAATAAATAGAGGATTTAGAATCGTTGAATTTGAATACGAGCTGTCAGGTATGAGCCAATAGGCCTGTTTTATTTTTTTCACCTTTCTGATGCTTTTACGTTCCTATGTAATACTGAATCACTTTTATCCATTAAACAGTATTAAAACTAAGCTTTCATTATTCAGTATACACAGTGACACACATCTTCAGGTGTGTGATGGTGTAGGAAGGTAGGAGAGGAGGGACCACTTGCAACCACAACAACCACAACCACAACCATCACCATCACCACTATCACCTCCACCACCACCACTACCACCACCACCACTATCACCACCACCACTACCACCACTGCCACCACCACTGCCACAACCACCACTGACACACATCTTCAGGTGTGTGATGGTGTAGTAAGGTAGGAGAGGAGGGACCACTTGCAACCACAACAACCACAACCACAACCATCACCATCACCACTATCACCACCCACCACCACTACCACTACCACCACCACTATCACCACCACCACTACCCACCACTGCCACCACCACTACCACTACCACCACCACTATCACCACCACCACTACCACCACTGCCACCACCACTACCACAACCACCACTGACACACATCTTCAGGTGTGTGATGGTGTAGGAAGGTAGGAGAGGAGGGACCACTTGCAACCACAACAACCACAACCATCACCATCACCACTATCACCACCACCACCACCACTACCACCACCACCACTATCACCACCACCACTATCACCACCCCACACCACCACTGCCACCACCACTACCACAAACCCCCACTGACACACATCTTCAGGTGTGTGATGGTGTAGGAAGGTCGGAGAGGAGGGACCACTACAACCACAACAACCACAACCATCACCATCACCACTATCAACCACCACCACCCCCACTACCACCAATCACCACTATCACCACCAACCACTACCACCACTTGCCCACACCACTGCCACAACCACCACTGACACCAATCTTCAGGTGGTGAAGTGTTAGGAAGTAGGAAGGAGGGACCGACTTGCAACCACACAACCACAACCACAACCCCATCACCATCAACATTATCACCACCAACCAACACCACAACCACCACCACCACATCACACCACCACTACCACCACTGCCACCACCACTACCACAACGCACCCCAGACCACCCATCAAGGTGAGTGATGGTGTAGGAAGGTAGGAGAGGTGGGACCACTTGCAACCACAACAACCACAACCACAACCATCACCATCCACCAACTATCACTCCACCACCACTTCTACCACTACTCACCACCACTATCAACCACCACCACTACCACCGGACTGCCACAACCACACCACTGACATCAGTCATCACAGAGGTGTGATTGGTGCAGAAAGGTAGGAAGGAGGGACCCTTCAAACACAACAACCACTACCACAACCATCACTATCACCCTATCACCACCACCACCACCCCCACCACCACCACCAACCACCACCACCACTACCACCACCACCACTATCCACCACCACCACTACCACCACTGCCACCACCACTACACCACAACCACCGACTGACACACATCTTCAGTGTGTGATGTGTGATAGGAAGGTAAGGAGAAATGGACCACTTGCATCCACAACAACCACCACCCACCACCAATACCCACCACCACCCTATCACCACCACCACAACCACCCTGCCACCACCACACCACAACCACCACTGACACACATCTTTCAGGTGAGTGAAGTTTAGGAAGGTAGAAGAGGAGGGACCACTTGCAACCACAACAACCACAACCACAACCATCACAATCACCAATATCACCACCACCACCACCACCACCACTACCACCACTGCCACCAACCATTACCACAACCACCACCACTGACGCACATCTCAGGTGTGGATGGTTTAGAAGGTAGAAGAGGAGGGACCACTGGCAACCTCAACAGCCACAACCACAACAAATCACTATCACCAATATCACCTCCACCACCACTACCACCACCACCACATCACACCCCCACGCACTACCACCACCACCACTACACCACCGACCCACCACGGCTATCACCACCACCACCACCACCACCACTACCGCCACTGCCACCACACTACCACAAACCACCACGACACACATCTTCAGGTGTGTGTTGGTGTAGGAAGGTATGAGAGGAGGGACCACTTGCAACCACACAGCCACAACCACAATCATCACCATCACCAAATCACCACCAAACCACCACACCACCACCACCACTATCACCACCACCACCACCACTATCACCACCACCACTATCACCACCACCACTATCACCACCACCACTAATCACCACCACCACCACGACTATCACTGCCACCACATCCACACCATTCCACCACTACCACTACCAGCACTGCCGCCACCACTAACCAACAACCAACACTGACACACATCTCAGTGTGTTGATGGTGTAGGAAGGTAGGATAAGAAGGGACCACTTGCAAACGACACAACCACAACCACAACAACCACAACTATCACCATCACCACATTCATCCACCACAGACCACCACCCAACAACCACTACCACCACTACTACCAATAACAACACTCCAACACCACAACTCCAACACCTCTTCAGGTGTGTGATGGTGTATGAAGGGAGGAGATGAGGGACCCTTCCTCGCAACCACAACCCATCACCATTACCACTATCACCACCACCACCACTTACCAAGACTGCCACCACCCCACCACCACCACTACCACACTAACACCACCCCATAACCACCACCACCACCAACAACACTACCACTTATATGAAGCTGAAGAATAACAAATATTGTATAAACAATAGGGAGTGGCCGGAGAGGGACAATAAAATCATCTCTTATTAATATAAAAATATTTAAAAGACAGTTGCATCCACTGCAAAATCGATGGAGGGAAGAGAGAGAAGTGGATGCTTGACAGAGTAAAACAGAGCAAGACGTCTCGTCTCTCGCCTGGACCAATCCTGGAAAGATCTATCATTTCAGCAGAGTCCTTCAACACAGGAGGATGTGGGTGGCCTTACTGTTATGTGCAAGGCCATTTGTCAAAGTACCACACTTGGATCCATTTCGAAGACAGTGCGAAGCAAGCTTCATACCCATAAGACGGGCTGAAAGCCGCTAACTTCATTCTGGCTGTACCCTTCTCCGAACATCACTTCATCAAGATCATTTATCCCCAGATGACTCGAGTATGGAACAATCCGTACAGCATTATGATGTCCGAACGAGATAAAGTCCATTGATCAGATGAAAATGCATGCCCACAGATGGCTTCCAACTTCATCCTGTTTTCCTACTTGTTTTTTTCGTAACAATAAAAAATGCTTTCAAATGAGCTGAGGTAGAATAACACTCTTAGCTTGTCTATAAAGCTAGGGATCCTTAAACTAACCTTGTCAAACCGTGAGCAAAAGAGAGAGAGAGAGAGAGAGAGAGAGAGAGAGAGAGAGAGAGAGGGCAAGGGCTAGGAGGAGGTGTTGCTGTGTGCTTCTCTAAAAGCGATCATGCCCAGCACATTGATTTTGCCATCCCTACTCATCTTGAAATGCTGTTCTTCAAGCTCTGCATAAACACTAGTACCTCTGTACTAGCATGTGCAATGTACAGACCTCAGTGGCAACATGCGGACCCCATCAACTTACTGATGGAAAATATTGACTCCCTTCTGCTACAACACAACTGTCAACATATCATAATTGTTGGTGACCTCAACCAACACCTTATACAGCGGGACTTTGATGACTTTCTTGCAGTATTTGACATGAGAAACTTTGTTGATTTCTCTACTCACATCTCTGGCTCCTCCCTTGACCCAGTAGTGAGTGATCTGGCAGAAGGCATAGTCATTTGCCAACCCCTCGGCTACGTTGGATCGTCTGACCACAAGGCTGTTTTTACTACACTTAAGATCCCAACAGAACGAGGTGGGGAGTCCACACGCACAGCCTGGCTATGGGAAAGAGGTAATTGGCCAGCCCTTTGCTCTGAGCTCGCCACCACCGATTGGAATGCTCTTCTCCAAGGGGATGTTGACTACCAAGTGAAAGATTTCACTGGACGCATCCTTAATCTACAACAAGAACACATTCCTCACCGGCAATATGTGACGAAGACTACAGATCAGCCTTGGTTTGGCTTTCGTTGTAGAGAGGCTGCTACTGCTAAGTACAAAGCATGGCGAAGGTATAAGTGACATCCTACAACCTATAACAGGAACTTTCACAGGCAAGCCTGTAGGCATATGGGTGACGTTCAAAAGTGGGCCATTACTAAATGGGAGGTGGACACTAAAAGAAAGCTAGCATCAGGTAGGGTAGGCTCCAAAACCTGGCGGTCCCTGGTCAAGGACAGACAAGGTTATCTGCCTGATGAACTCATTCCACCTCTAAATCGACAGGATGGGACCAACTCTACTAGTAGTCAAGAGAAGGCAGACCTCTTTGCTGAACACATTGCTAACAAAATGCAAGTTCCTGACGCAGCAAGGGACCCTCCTTGGCTAGCTGCATGAACTGTGTCAAAACTGTCAGTGGTGACAATAAGGCAGGAGGAGGTGCATTTCCTTCTTAAATCGCTTGACCAAGAAAAGGCTGTGGGCCCAGACAAGTTGAGCCCAAGATTGCTGAGAAGATGTGCTGACCAGCTAGCAGCACCTCTAACTTGCATCTTTCAGCACTGTCTAGTACAGCGTAAATGGCCCTCTCTGTGGAAAGAGGCAAATGTAGTGCCAGTTCACAAAAAGAAGATCAGAGCAGAAATCAGCAACTACAGACCAGTGTCACTCCTGTCAATCACTGGTAAGATCCTTGAGACAATAATCTCAAGACAAATGACAGAGTTTTATGACTGCCACTCACTACTTTGTTATCGTCAATATGGCTTTAGGAAAGGTTCCTCTGCTGCTGATCTGTTGTTAAACCTCTCCACTAAGTGGCACCAGTCACTGGATGAATCCAAAGTCAGCTTTGTGGTTGCACTGGACATTTCTTGTGCTGTCGACCGGGTGTGGCACCAGGGCCTCTTAGCAAAACTTCAAGCACTGGGATTTGCAGGCTCTACGCTTTGTCTCCTCAGTGATTACCTTCATGGTAGTTCTCTAAGTGTAGTTCTCAATGGATCGGAATCAGAAAGACATCCTATTGGGGCAAGTGTTCCACAAGGAAGCGTGCTGGGACCATTGCTATGGAATGTCTACTTCAACGACCTTCTTCATCTCATCCCAGAATCACATGCATATGCAGATGACTGTACACTGACATTCACTTATCCGAGAGAAGAAATTCCAGCTGCTCTAAGCTACATCAATCACCAGCTAAGAGCTATATCAGCTTTGAGAAATAGATGGCAAGTAACATTTACACCTGAGAAAACGCAAATGATGATCGTCTCTAGGCACCATGATGGTAATGCTGGTGCAGTAGTATGGATGAATGGGAGGGTGTTGGCACCTGGAGAAGAAGTTGATATCCTAAATTGAGATCTGACTCCAAACTAACCATGAAGAACCATGTTGTAAATCTAGCAAACAAGGCAGCAAGGAAGCTTACAGCACTTCGCCGTATCTCGCATCTGCTTGACAGTAGGGGTTACAAGATTCTCTACGAGGCACAAGTACACTCACACCTTGGGTATGCTCCACTTTCTTGGTTTGCCTGTCCCCCCTTTCATCTGCGAATGCTTGACAGAGTGGAAAACAGAGCAAGAATTCTCATCTCTCGCCAGGACCCATCCTGGATAGATCTGTCATTTCAGCAGAGCCTTCAACACAGGAGGGATGTGGGTGGCCTTACTGTTATGTATAAGGCCAATATTGTCAAAGTATCACACTTGGATCCACTCCGAGGACTGCGTGAAACAAGCTTTTATGCCACAAGACGGGCAGAAAGCAGCAACGTCACTCTGGCTGTACCCTTCTCCAGAACATCACTCCATCTGAGATCATATATACCCAGGATGTCTCGAATATGGAACACATTCGTACAGCATAATGATGTCAACGAGATAACGTCAGTTGGTCAAATGAAAATGCTGGCCCACAGATGGCTCCAACTTCATCCTGTTCCCTACTTGTATATCTCATAACAATAAAAATGCTTTCAAATGAGCTGATGTACGTAACAGCTCTTAGCTTGTCAATAAAGTTTTGAATCCTTAACCTGTAAGTAGCTTGTGAATAAAACTAGGGATCCTTAACCTAGTCAAACCCTGTGTTAAAAAGAAAAGAGAGAGAGAGAGAGAGAGAAGAGAGAGAGAGAGAGAGAGAGAGAGAGAGAAGCCTTTTCGAGCCTTAAATATCCGTCTTCAATTGAAACTGAAGACTCGAGGATCAAAGTATCCTCAAGAGATCCCCTGTGGAGTATTCCCGTGTGGTAATGTTGCCAGAATACCAGCCTCGTGCATGCTAGGATTTATAGCAATGTTTCCATCATGAATAAATCCCCTATCAAAGCACTAATTACGAAGCAAGGTCTTATACCTCTAACTTTCACAGCAGGCATCTATAGCCATTGTACACTGTAAATAGAAATATGTTGGGAAATCAGACAGAAATCTTTCGGTCCGCTTAAGTAAACACCGAAGCGACGACTTAAAGAATGCCATTATATTCCACAGGAATTCCACAGGAGATCTGATGAGTTGAAATTAGATGCAACGCATCACTTAACATGACCTTAAAAACCGAGGGTAGTTAGAAGCCTCTCTAATCACCGTCACCGGTGCCGTGGAAAACGTAATACTGGAAGCTACAGAAATTCGAGAAGACTGGCGTACATGATACTTAACCATGGAAAACCCAATTTACCTCAAAATACTGGATTCACGTGAGCTCATTGTGTCTTTGATATCATCTCCAAAAAGGGCCGCACTTGCATTTTTCGGGTCACTCGCCTTTTTTCCCAGCCTCTTTTCAATTATTTTTTTTTTTTTTTTTTGCTAGAAGTGTTTAATTAAGGTCCCAGAACCTTAATGCTTTCTTATAAATATGACCTGTGTTTTCTCACATGTCTTTTTGAAAAAAAAAAAATGTTGTCGGTATCAGTTACCGAGGTTTATACCATATACAATGTGCACTTAGTGGCCACTTTATTAGATACACCTGTACACCTAACCATCCAATCATGTGGCAGCACTTTGATGCCTAAAAGCATGCAGACATGGTCAAAAGGTCCAATTGTTGTTCAGACCAAACATAGGAATGAGGAAGAAATGTTATCTACATGACTTTGACCATGGAACGATTGTTGGGGCCAGACGAGTTGGCATGAGTATCTAAGCAACTGCTGATTTCCTGGGATTTTCACACACTCAACAGTATAGTTTACAGAGAATAGTGTTAAAAACACAAAAACGAGAAAACGCTTTACTAATGAGAGATGTCAGAGAAGAATGGCCAGGCTGGCTCAAGCTGACAGGAAGACTACAGTAACTCAATAACTCCTTGCAAAAGTGATGTGTAGAAGAACATATCTGACTGTACAAACTGTCGTACCTTGATGTGGTTGGGTTACAACAGCAGAAGAACACACCAGGTTCCACTCCTGTCAGTCAAGACGCTATAGTGGGCACAAGATCACGAAAACTAGACAAATGAAGAATGAAAAAAGGCAGCCTGGTCTAATAAATCTCGATTTCTGCTAAGACATACCCGAAGAATTACCTGGAGAGAGTTCCGGGGTCAAAAGCCCCCCGCGGCCCCAGTCTGTGACCAGGCCTCATGGTGGGTCAGGGCCTGATCAACCAGGCTGTTACGCTGGCTGCATGCAATCCCAACCACCCAAACAGCCCGGCTGGTCAGGTGCCGACTTTAGGTGTTTGCCCAGTGCCTGCTTGAAGACAGCCAGAGTCTATTTGTAATCCCCCTTATGTATGCTGGGAGGCAGTTGAACAGCCCTTGGGCCCCTGACACTTATTGTTTTTGTCTCAAAAACCCGTACTATGACACCCCTGCTTTTCATTTGGGGATGTTGCATTGTCTGCCGAGTCTTCTGCTTTCGTAAGAGTGATTTCTTTGTGCAAGTTGGTACTAGTCCCTCTAGGATTTTCCAGTTTGTATAAAATCATGTATCTCTCCCGCCTGCGTTCCAAGGAGTACAGGTTCAGGGAAATTCAGGTGCTCCCAGTCAATGAGGCGTTTTATTTTCTCAGTTATGCGTGCCATGAAGGCTCTCTGTACATTTTCTAGGTCAGCAATTTTACCTGCCTTGAAAGGTGCTGTTAGAGTGCAGCAATATTCCAGCCTAGATAGAACAAGCAACCTGAAGAGTGTCATCATGGGCTTGGCATCTCTAGTTTTGAAGGTTCTTATTATCCATCCTGTCATTTTTCTAGCAGATGCGATTGATACAACGTTTGGTTCTTGAGGGTGAGATCCTCTAACATGATCACTCCCAGGTCTTTGACGTTAGTTTTACGTTCTATTGTGTGGCTGGAATTTGTTTTATACTCTGATGAAGTTTTAATTTCCTCATGTTTACCGTATCGGAGTAACTGAAATTTCTCATCGTTGAACTTCATATTGTTTTCTGCAGCCCGTTGAAAGATTTGGTTGATGTCCGCAAGGAGCCTTGCAGTGTCTGCAGTGGAAGACACTGTCATGCAGATTCAGGTGTCATCTGCAAAGGAAGACACGGTGCTGTGGCTTACATCCTTGTCTATTTCAGATATGAGGATGGGGAACAAGACGGGAGCTAGTACTGTGCCTTGCGTAACAGAGCTTTTCACCGTAGCCGCCTCAGACTTTACTCTGTTGACTACTACTCTTTGTGTTCTGTTTGTGAGGAAATTATAGATCCATCTACCAACTTTTCCTGTTATTCCTTTACCACGCATTTTGTGCGCTATTACGCCATGGTCACACTTGTCGATGGGTTTTGCAAAGTCTGTGAATATTACATCTGCATTCTTTTTGTTTTCTAGTGGATCTAGGACCTTGTAGTGATCCAGTAGTTGAGACAGACGGGACCCGACCTGCTCAAAACCCATTTGCTCGGGGTTGTGAAATTGATGGGTATCTAGATGGGTGGCGATCTTGCTTTTTAGGACCCTTTCAAAAAATTTTATGATATGGGATGTTAGCGCTATCGGTCTATCGGTGTTAGCGCTACGTTGCTATTGTTTTAAACTGTCCCTTTGTGGATGGGCTTTGTCTGTTGTTTCTATGAACTGTGAAAACCCCTACCCCAGTGTCCATGCTACCTCTCCATAGGATTTTTAAAAGCACATGATAGGCCTTCTTGGGAGTTCTTGATGAACAACGGAGTTCCATGAGTCTGGCCCTTGGGCAGAGGCATGGGCATGTCATTTATCGCCGTTCGAAGTCATTTGGCGTCAGGGTAACATCAGAATAGGCATGTGTTTTACCAAATTTTGTGGCTCTCTCACAAAAAATTCATTTAGATCTTCGACTCTCAGTCTCGTTATCGGCATGCTGAAAACTGAGTCATATTGGGACTTGAGTAGCTCACTCATTTCCTTGCTGTTATCTGTGTAGGACCCATCTTGTTTAAGTAGGGGCCCAATACTGGATGTTGTTCTCGACTTTGATTTGGCATAAGAAAAGAAAAAATTTTGGGGTTTTTTTCGATTTCATTTATGGCTTTTAGTTCTTCCCGCGATTCCTGACTCCTATAAGATTCCTTTAGCTTTAGTTCGATGTTTGCTATTTCTCTGACCAGTGTCTCCCTACTCGTTACTGATATATTGACCTCTTTTAGCCGCTATGTTATTCTTTTCCGTCGCCTGTGAAGGGAGCGCCTGCCTCTTTCTACTTTACATCTACTCTTTTCCCTTTTTTTTAAGGAATATGCCCGGGGGGGGGGGGGTTTTGGGGGGGGG
>NC_069426.1:14849924-14868086 GCF_026875155.1 Cherax quadricarinatus
GTAAGGGGAAATAAAACTTTTCATGATTTAGACTCTGAGGGACAAAATTGTTAGTTTCTGTACGATAACTACAGAATCACCCTTTTGGGCTTTAATTTTGTTAGTGATGATGCTTTCCTCATAAATCTTTTCTTGATTTTGTTAGTTACGTTTCAATGGCATTTTTTGATGAATTTGGTTTCTGTGATATAACCAGAGAGAGTCTCATATGATCCTGAAAGAGTCACAGTATTTAAATAAGTATTTTTAACCGAAGACATCCACTAATGTACTTTAGGGGGTTTGGTTATTTATAGAAGATGGAGCATTGGGGGAAGGCAGGGAAGGGGCGTCCTAAAAAGGGATGGAGGGATGGGAAAAAGAAGTTTTACATGCAAGGGGCTTGGACATAAAGCAGGCATGTATGAGCGTGATAGGAGTGGAAACAAATGTTTTTTGAGACTTGACGAGCTGTTAGAGTAATATATTGGTAAATCTTGTGAAGGATTTCAATGAAACCGGTTAGAAAGTTTCCCTTCCGTGAAGGTGGACAGTACAGTTCCTGCACTCTGAAGGAGTAGTTTGGGATATTTGCCGTAACTGAGAGCCTCTGGCAGGACAGTGATGGTGTGAATAATGTTTCTTTTTTGTTTTCTTGCCTCGGTAAACGGCCAATGTGTAAAACAATTGTATTTATGCAACCAATGTTTAAATAAAACTTACGATCTCTCTTACCTTCAGAAAGTATTGACTTTTTTTAACCTATAATTTGTCTTTTCCCGGGAAGAAATTGGGGAAAAAATTAAATTCTTCTTTTAAGCAATAATTTCCAAAAATTCGCATCCAATTAGCATAAACTTTCAACTCTGAAAAACTTCTGAGAGTTTCTTAAATTTCTCAGTTTGCTGGTGTATTTTATCATATTAATCTCGCTGATTTATGAAGAGAATTCCACTTTGGTTTAGCTCCCAGTCTGTAGTATTTAATGGAAAGTTTGAAAATAGGTCTGTGTTCACTATGTCCTCATTCGCTTTAGATTTTTAAACCCGCTAATATGTAAGTGCATAATTAACATATGCCGCACTCTGCACTATTCCATTGTCCATGAAAATAGTACGGGATAACTTTATGGGATTGCTCAACCGACCAAAATACGTCTATTAATAAAATCATCGCAAAAATAAATATAAGAATGTCAGGATAAATATACCGATAATCTAGATATTAAATGAACTCATTTGTAAAGTTTTTAATATTATATGAAAGTTACGACGAGCTAAACGTAGCATAAGTAAAACATATTGATCACGTAGTTTCAGAATGTTAATACTTATAATGCAATAATCGCAAACAAGTGATACTTTGGGATTTATACGACACAAAAGAAGTGCTGATTCAAGCATGTTCCTCTTCCTTGTCAAGCTTCAACAGGGAGCAATGCAGGTTGCTTGTTTTGTTGTTGTCTGCGCATAGACGTCATTGTATGTTATCTTTAACATGGTAATAAAGTGGGTGCAGGATTTTCCTTAATTGTCCTGCTAAGGTAAGAGATTAATTGTCTCTCATTAAACCCCCAAGATGCAGCACGGGTCTCTTGCCAGCAAGTGGAGTGTCTTTTGACACACGCTGATCATATGCTTCCAGTTAATTGTTGATGATGAAGCAAGCAAGACGCCAATTGCCCTTTTCTGGGGAGGGTCGTCCCTCAGGGCTGAAAGGGCTGAAAAGGGCTGAAGGGGCTAATACCCCTAGAGAAGAAAAGAAGGAATTCTAAGCAAATACGTTCAGAAGAAGCGTCTTTGCTGGAATTTGAGCAAAGACGCTCTAACATATTAGCTTTCAAGCAAATACTTTCCCAAGAAAAGTGCTTCCTCTGAACGTAGTTACTTGGAATTACTCCTTTTCCGCAACACTGCAAGCTCCGGTGCGATGATTACAACAAAAATAGCGTAGAGCTATTATTCAACTCTCGCGAGGTTGTTTTGGCGTTAGCAATTATGTGATTTAATAAAGTAAATATGTCAGTTCATTCTATGTGATGCTTTGCCTTAGTGTCACTTTACTTAGGTAATTTTCCTTGTTTAGTGATTTAATATTAGTAGTTCTCTGACTAAAATGGATATCGAGTATTTTTTAATATATAAGGGAAATGTTGTTCCAGTGTAAAATATTCATATGTCAAGTGTACGAAGAAGTGATGATCTTGACAACAATGTTTGCTTGTTGAAGGCGGTGAAGAACATTCTGTAATATGTCAAGTTGACATTAAGTCAACACCATAATTATCGCAGTAATATATATAGAGGATAAATAAGTATACACTATATGATGTAGGGCGAAATGACAGTAGTTTGTTGGATTATGTATTGGTAGATAAAAGACTGTTGAGTAGACTTCAGGATGTACATGTTTATAGAGGGGCCACAGATATATCAGATCACTTTCTAGTTGTAGCTACACTGAGAGTAAAAGGTAGATGGGATACAAGGAGAATAGAAGCATCAGGGAAGAGAGAGGTGAAGGTTTATAAACTAAAAGAGGAGGCAGTTAGGGTAAGATATAAACAGCTATTGGAGGATAGATGGGCTAATGAGAGCATAGGCAATGGGGTCGAAGAGGTTTTGGGGGTAGGTTTAAAAATGTAGTGTTAGAGTTTTTCAGCAGAAGTTTTGTGGTTACAGGAAAGGGGGTGCAGGAGGGAAGAGGAGCGATTGGTGGAATGATGTAAAGAGAGTAGTAAGGGAGAAAAAGTTAGCATATGAGAAGTTTTTACAAAGTAGAATTGATGCAAGGAGGAAGATTTAAAATGGAGAAAAAGAGAGAAGTTAAGAGAGTGGTGAAGCAATGAAAAAGAGAGCAAATGAGAGAGTGGGTTGAGATGTTATCAACAAATTTTGTTGAAAATAAAAAAAAGTTTTGGAGTGAGATTAACAAGTTAAGAAAGCCTAGAGAACAAATGGATTTGTCCAGTTAAAAATAGGAGAGGAGAGTTATTAAATGGAGAGGTAGAGGTATTGGGAAGATGGAAGGAATATTTTGAGGAATTTTTAAAATGTTGATGAAGATAGGGAAGCTGTGATTTCGTGTATAGGGCAAGGGGGAATAACATCTTGTGGGAGTGAGGAAGAGCCAGTTGTGAGTGTGGGGGAAGTTCGTGAGGCAGTAGGTAAAATGAAAGGGGTAAGGCAGCCGGGTTTGATGGGATAAAGATAGAAATGTTAAAAGCAGGTGGGGATATAGTTTTGGAGTGGTTGGTGCAATTATTTAATAAATGTATGGAAGGGGGTAAGGTACCTAGGGATTGGCAGAGAGCATGCTAGTTCCTTTGTATAAAGGAAAAGGGGGATAAAAGAGAGTGCAAAAATTATAGGGGATAAGTCTGTTGAGTGTCCCTGGTAAAGTGTAGGTAAGTTAAAATTTGAAAGAATTAAGAGTAAGACGGAGATAGGATAGCAGATGAACAATGAGGCTTTAGGAAAGGTAGGGGGGTGTGGGGACCAGGTGTTTTACAGTGAAACATATAAGTGAACAGTATTTAGATAAGGCTAAAGAGGTCTTTGTGGAAATTCATGGATTTGGAAAAGGCGTATACAGGGTGGATAGGGGGGCAATGTGGCAGATGTTGCAAGTGTATGGTGTAGGAGGTAGGTTACTGAAAGCAGTGAAGAGTTTTTACGAGGATAGTGAGGCTCAAGTTAGAGTATGTAGGAAAGAGGGAAATTTTTTCCCAGTAAAAGTAGGCCTTAGACAAGGATGTGTGATGTTCACCGGGTTGTTTAATATATTTATAGATGGGGTTGTAAGAGAAGTAAATTGCGAGGGTCTTGGCAAGAGGCTTTGGAGTTAAAAGAAAAGAATCACACACAAAGTGGGAGTTGTCACAGCTGCTTTTTTGCCGATGACACTGTGCTTTTTGGAGATTCTGAAGAGAAGTTGCAGAGATTGGTGATGAATTTGGTAGGGTGTGCAAAAGAAGAAAATTAAAGGTAAAATACAGGAAAGAGAAAGGGTTTATGAGGATAACAAAAGATTAGGTGATTGAAAGATTGAATATCAGATTGAGGAGAGGAGAAATGGGGGAGGTGAACGTATTCAGATATTTGGGAGTGGACGTGCCCAGCGGATGGGTCTATGAAAGATGAGGTGAATCATAGAATTGATGAGGGAAAAAGAGTGAGTGGTGCACTTAGAGTCTGTGGAGACAAAGAACTTTGTCCTTGGAGCAAAGAGGGGAATGTATGAGAGTATATTTTTTACCAAGCTTTTATATGGGTGTGAAGCGTGGGGTGATGAATGATTGCAGCGAGGAGAAGGCTGGAGGCAGTGGAGATGTCATGCTGAGGGCAAGGGTGTGGTGTGAATATAATGCAGAGAATTCGTGTTTGGAAGTTGGAGGAGGTGCGGGATTACCAAAACTGTTGTCCAGAGGGCTAGGAAGGGTTGTTGAGGTGGTCGGACATGTAGAGAGAATGGAGCGAAACAGAATGACTTCAAGAGTGTATCAGTCTGTATGGAGGAAGGCGGGGTGGGGGTTTCGGCCTAGGAAGGGTTGGAGGGAGGGGGTAAGGAGGTTTTGTGTGCGAGGGGCTTGGACTTCCAGCAGGTATGCGTGAGCGTTTTGATAGGAAAGTGAATGGAGAAAAATGGTTTTAAAAACTTGACGTGCTGTTGGAGTGTGAGCAAAGTAACATTTATGAAGGGTTTTCAGGGAAACCGGCAGGCCGGACTTGAGTCCTGGAGATGGGAAGTACAGTGCCTGCACTCTGAAGGAGGGGTTAATGTTTGCAGTTTAAAAACTGTAGTGTAAAGCACCCTTCTGGAAAGACAGTGATGGAGTGAATGTTTGGTGAAAGTTTTTCTTTTTGGGGCCCACCCTGCCTTGTGGGAAATCGGCCGGTGTGATAATAAATAAATAAATATTATAAAATATATATTATATATATATATTATATATATATATATATATATATATATTATTGTGCCTACGAACGAGTGGTCTTGATCAATAACAGCACTGTGACTAGCCAAGGACACGAACCCATGCTGCTTTGGCCTGCCTCATGGTGAACGAAAACTCATGATGCCTTAATCCACTGGACGATACAATCCTTAAGAAAAGCGTATCCAGCTGAACTGGATGTTGTACTCACTACCCAAGGACATGCGATGGTGTAGGCGACTCTAGGCTAATTTCATTCTAGTCTCTGTTTAGTGTACTAGTACAACGAGCAGTATTTCATATTATTTTGTCCTTGAACTAGTGGTATTGATCAATAACAACACTGTGACTAACCAAGGACTCGAACCCACGCTGCTTTGGCCTGCCTCAAGGTGGGGCGAGAACTCATGACGCCTTAATCCACGGGGCCATACAATCCTTGAAAGTAGCACATCTAGTGGAACTGGATGTACTCGCTACCCTAGGACATTCGATGGTGTGGATGACTCTAGGCTAATTTTATTCTAGTCCCTGTCTGGTGTACTAGTACAAAGAGCACATTCGTGCTACGAATCACCCATTCCATAACTTTACCAAAGGTTTTAACGCCAAATTTCCTGACCCAACCATCTGATGTAGTTGAAATTTTAGCAGTAAAGATCGAGAATTAAAAATCTAGTCATTGCGGTAGCCTACAAGCCTCCGATACAAGTTCCAACAATTCCGGAACAGATGTTTGGAAAATTGACCACTGTCTGAAAAATCTTCCAGCTCATGCCCCCAACTTCTTGCTCCTGGGGGATTTCAACTTAAGGCACCTAAAGTGGAGGAATATAACAAATAATGTTGTTGTAGTGATAACACCAGGAGGCAACTCAGACGAGAACTCACACACACACAGCTTTAAATATCTGCACAAAATTAAACTTAAACCAGCCTACTAGACTGGAGAATACACTGGACCTCATTTTCCCACTAACAATGATGATTGATACGAAATGTCATCATATCAAAAACAATATACTCGGATCACAACATAATCGAGGTTCAGAAATGTATGCGCAAAACCCCAGACCGACAAAATGGGATCAGTCACGAGGGAGCCTTCACCAAATTCAGCTTCAATAACAAGAACATAAAGGGGGACCAAGAAAACCCAAAAAAGTCCTAAATGATATAAGCTGGAAAGATAGACTAAGCAACACAGACCCCAAATTATGCCTAGAACAGATTAACTCTGTGGCACTCGATGTATACTCAAGGAAATATTCCTTTAAGAAAAAGGAAGAGTAGATGTAAAGTAGAAAGAGGCAGGCGCTCCCTTCACAGGCGAGGGAAAAAAGAATAACATAGCGGCTAAAAGAGGTCAATAAAATCAGTAACGAGTAGGTAGACACTGGTCAGAGAAATAGCAAACATCGAACTAAAGCTAAAGGAATCTTATAGGAGTCAGGAATCGCGGGAAGAACTAAAAGCCATAAAATGAAATCGAAAAAACCCAAAAAATTTTTTTTCTTATGCCAAATCAAAGTCGAGAACAACATCCATTATTGGGCCCCTACTTAAACAAGGGTCCTACACAGATAACAGCAAGGAAATGAGTAAAGCTACTCAAGTCCCCAATATGACTCAGTTTTCAGCATGCCGATAACGAGACTGAGAGTCGAAGATCTAAATGAATTTTTTGTGAGAGAGCCACAGAATTTGGTAAACACATGCCTATCTGATGTTATCCTGACGCCAAATGACTTCGAACAGGCGATAAATGACATGCCCATGCACTCTGCCCAAGGGCCAGACTCATGGAACTCCGTGTTCATCAAGAACTGCAAGAAGGCCTATCATGTGCTTTTAACATCCTATGGAGAGGTAGCATGGACACTGGGGTAGTCTCACAGTTCATAGAAACAACAGACAAAGCCCCACTCCACAAAGGGACAGTAAAGCAATAGCAACGATAGCGCTAACACCGATAGACCGATAGCGCTAACATCCCATATCATAAAATTTTTTGAAAGGGTCCTAAAAAGCAAGATCGCCACCCATCTAGATACCCATCAATTACACAACCCAGAGCAACATGGGTTTAGAGCAGGTCGGTCCTGTCTGTCTCAACTACTGGATCACTACAAGGTCCTAGATCCACTAGAAAACAAAAAGAATGCAGATGTAATATTCACAGACTTTGCAAAACCCATCGACAAGTGTGACCATGGCGTAATAGCGCACAAAATGCGTGGTAAAGGAATAACAGGAAAAGTTGGTAGATGGATCTATAATTTCCTCACAAACAGAACACAAAGAGTAGTAGTAAACAGAGTAAAGTCTGAGGCGGCTACGGTGAAAAGCTCTGTTACGCAAGGCACAGTACTAGCTCCCGTCTTTTTCCCCCAAATCCTCATATCTGAAATAGACAAGGATGTAAGCCACAGCACCGTGTCTTCCTTTGCAGATGACACCTGAATCTGCAGGGACAGTGTCTTCCACTGCAGACACTGCAAGGCTCCTTGCGGACATCAACCAAATTTTTTCAACGGGCTGCAGAAAACAATATGAATTCAACGATGAGAAATTTCAGTTACTCCGAAAACGGTAAACATGAGGAAATTAAAATTCATCAGAGTATAAACAAATTCCAGCCACAATAAGAACGAAAACTAACGTCAAAGACCGGGGAGTGATCATGTTAAGGATCTCACCCTCAAGAACCATAACGTTGTATCAATCGCATCTGCTAGAAAAATGACAGGATGGATAATAAGAACCTTCAAAACTAGAGATGCCAAGCCCATGATGACACTCTTCAGGTTGCTTGTTCTATCTAGGCTGGAATATTGCTGCACTCTAACAGCACCTTTCAAGGCAGGTAAAATTGCTGACCTAGAAAATGTACAGAGAGCCTTCATGGCACGCATAACTGAGATAAAACGCCTCAATGACTGGGAGCACCTGAAGTTCCTGAACCTGTACTCCCTGGAACGCAGGCGGGAGAGATACATGATTTTATACAACTGGAAAATCCTAGAGGGACTAGTACCAAACTTGCACACGAAAATCACTCTCTACGAAAGCAGAAGACTCGGCAGACAATGCAACATCCCCCAAATGAAAAGCAGGGGTGTCACTAGTACGTTAAGAGACAACACAATAAGTGTCAGGGGCCCAAGACTGTTCAACTGCCTCCCAGCATACATAAGGGGGATTACAAATAGACTCCTGGCTGTCTTCAAGCAGGCACTGGACAAACACCTAAAGTCGGCACCTGACCAGCCGGGCTGTGGCTGGTTGGATTGCATGCAGCCAGCAGTAACAGCCTGGTTGATCAGGCCCTGACCCACCATGAGGCCTGGTCACAGACTGGGCCGCGGAGGCGTTGACCCCCGGAACTCTCTCCAGGTAATCTTCAGGTATGTCTTAGCAGAAATCGAGATTTATTAGACCAGGCTGCCTTTTTTCATTCTTCATTTGTCTAGTTTTCGTGATCTTGTGCCCACTATAGCGTCTTGACTGACAGGAGTGGAACCTGGTGTGTTCTTCTGCTGTTGTAACCCAACCACATCAAGGTACGACAGTTTGTACAGTCAGATATGTTCTTCTACACATCACTTTTGCAAGGAGTTATTGAGTTACTGTAGTCTTCCTGTCAGCTTGAGCCAGCCTGGCCATTCTTCTCTGACATCTCTCATATAAAGCGTTTTCTCGTTTTTGTGTTTTTAAACACTATTCCTTTTAAACTATACTGTTTGAGTGGTGAAAATCCCAGGAAATCAGCAGTTGCTTAGATACTCATGCAACTCGTCTGGCCCCAACAAACGTTCCATGGTCAAAGGGCATGTAGATAAAAATTTCTTTCCCCATTCCTATGTTTTGGGCTGAACAACAATTGGACCTTTTGACCATGTCTGCATGCTTTTAGGCATCAAAGTGCTGCCACATGATTGGATGGTTAGGTGTACAGGTGTATCTAATAAAGTGGCCACTAAGTGCACATTGTATATGGTATAAACCTCGGTAACTGATACCGACAACATTTTTTTTTTTTTCAAAAAGACATGTGAGAAAACACAGGTCATATTTATAAGAAAGCATTAAGGTTCTGGGACCTTAATTAAACACTTCTAGCAAAATAAAAAAAAAATAATTGAAAAGAGGCTGGAAATAAGGCGAGTGACCCGAAAAATGCAAGTGCGGCTTTCTGAGATGATATCAAAGACACAATGAGCTCACGTGAATCCAGTATTTTGAGGTAAATTGGGTTTTCCATGGTTAAGTATCATGTACGCCAGTCTTCTCGAATTTCTGTAGCTTCCAGTATTACGTTTTCCACGGCACCGGTGACGGTGATTAGAGAGGCTTCTAACTACCCTCGGTTTTTAAGGTCATGTTAAGTGATGCGTTGCATCTAATTTCAACTCATCAGATCTCCTGTGGAATTCCTGTGGAATATAATGGCATTCTTTAAGTCGTCGCTTCGGTGTTTACTTAAGCGGACCGAAAGATTTCTGTCTGATTTCCCAACATATTTCTATTTACAGTGTAAAAATGGCTATAGATGCCCGCTGTGAAAGTTGAGGGATAAGACCTTGCTTCGTAATTAGTGCTTTGATAGGGATTTATTCATGAAAGGAAACATTGCTATAAAACCTAGCATGCACGAGGCTGGGATTCTGGCAACATTACACACGGGAATACTCCACAGGGGGTCTCTTGAGGATACTTTGATCCTCGAGTCTTCAGTTTCAATTGAAGACGGATATTTAAGGCTCGAAAAGGCTTCTCTCTCTCTCTCTCTCTCCCCTCTCTCTCTCTCTCTCTCTCTCTCTCTCTTTTCTTTTTAACACAGGGTTTGAACCCAGGTTAAGGATCCCTAGTTTTATTCACAAGCTACTTACAGGTTAAGGATTCAAAACTTTTTTGACAAGCTAAGAGCTGTTACGTACATCAGTCATTTGAAAGCATTTTTATTGTTATGAGATATACAAGTAGGGAACAGGATGAAGTTGGAGCCCTCTGTGGGCCAGCATTTTCATTTGACCAACTGACGTTATCTCGTTGACATCATTATGCTGTACGAATGTGTTCCATATTCGAGACATCCTGGGTATATATGATCTCAGATGGGGTGATGTTTTGGAGAAGGGTACAGCCAGAGTGACGTTGCTGGGTTTCTGCCCGTCTTTTTGGCATAAAAGCTTGTTTCACGCAGTCCTCGGAGTGGATCCAAGTGTGATACTTTGACAATATTGGCCTTATACATAACAGTAAGGCCACCCACATCCCTCCTGTGTTGAAGGCTCTGCTGAAATGACAGATTATCCAGGATGGGTCCTGGCGAGAGATGAGAAATTCTTGCTCTGTTTTCCACCTTGTCCAAGCATTCGCAGATGAAAGGGGGGACAGGCAAACCAAGAAAGTGGAGCATACCCAAGGTGTGAGTGTACTTGTGCCTCGTAGAGAATCTTGTAACCCCTACTGTCAAGCAGATGCGAGATACGGCGAAGTGCTGTAAGCTTCCTTGCTGCCTTGTTTGCTAGATTTACAAACATGGTTCTTCATGGTTAGTTTGGAGTCAGATCTCAATTTAGGATATCAACTCTTCTCCAGGTGCCAACACCCTCCCATCATCCATACTACTGCACCAGCATTACCATCATGGTGCCTAGAGACGATCATCATTTGCGTTTTCTCAGGTGTAAATGTTACTTGCCATCTATTTCTCAAAGCTGATATAGCTCTTAGCTGGTGATTGATGTAGCTTAGAGCAGCTGGAATTTCTTCTCTCGATAAGTTAATGTCAGTGTACAGTCATCTGCATATGCATGTGATTCTGGGATGAGATTAAAAGGTCGTTGAAGTAGACATTCCATAGCAATGGTCCCAGCACGCTTCCTTGTGGAACCTTGCCCCAATAAGGATGTCTTTCTGATCCGATCCATTGAGAACTACACTTAGAGAACACCAAAGAAGGTAATCACTGAGGAGACAAAGCGTAGAGCCTGCAAATCCCGTGCTTTTAAGTTTGCTAAGAGGCCCTGGTGCCGACACACCCGGTCGAAAAGCACAAGAAATGTCCAGTGCCAAACCACCAAAGCTGACTTGGATTCATCCATGACTGTGCCACTTAGTGGAGAGGTTTTTAAAAACAGATCAGCAGCAGAGGAACCTTTCCTAAAGCCCTATTGACATAACAAAGTAGTGAGTGGCAGGGCATAAAACCTGTCATTTGCTTGAGATTATTGTCTCAAGGATCTTACCAGTGATTGACAGGAGTGACAAATGGTCTGTAGTGCTGATTTCTGCTCTGATCTTCTTTTTGTGAACTGGCACTACATTTGCCTCTTTCCACAGAGAGGGCCATTTACGCTGTATAGCAGTGCTGAAGATGCAAGTTAGAGGTCTGCAAACTGGTCTCACATCTCTCACAATCTTGGCTCAACTTGTCTGGGCCCACAGCCTTTTCTTGTCAAGCGATTTAAGAAGGAAATGCACCCCTCCTGCCTTATTGTCACCACTGGGCAGTTTTGACACAGTTCATGCAGCAGCCAAGGAGGGTCCCTTGCTGCGTCAGGAACTTGCATTTTGGTTAGCATTTTCGCAAAGAGGTCTGCCTTCTCCCGACTACTAGTAAGTTGGTCCCATCCTGTCGATTTAGAGGTGGAATGAGTTCATCAGGCAGATAACCTTGTCTGTCCTTGACCAGGGGCCGCCAGGTTTTTGGGGCCTACCCTACCTGATGCTAGCTTTCTTTTAGTTTTCACCCCCATTTAGTTTAAAGGCCCACTTTTGAACGTCACCCATAAAGCCTACAGGCTTGCCTGTGAAAAGTTCCTGTTATAGGGTTGTAGGATGTCACTTATTAAAAACCCTTCTCGCCATGCTTTGTACTTTAGCAGTAGCAGCCTCCTACAACGAAGCCAAACCAAGGCTGACTGTAGTCTTCGTCACATATTGCCGTGAGGAATGTGTTCTTGTTGTAGATTTAAAGGATGCGTCCGGAAATCTTTCACTTGGTAGTCACATCCCCTTGGGGAAGAGCATTCCAATCGGTGGTTGGGGAGCTCAGAGCAAAGGCTGGCCCAAAACCTCTTCCCATAGCCAGGCTGTGCGTGTGGACTCCCCACCTCGTTCTGTTGGATCTTAAGTGTGTAAAAACAGCCTTGTGGTCAGACGATCCAACGTAGCCGAGGGGTTGGCAAATGACTATGCCTTTTGCCGATCACTCACTACGGGTCAAGGGAGGAGCCAGAGATGTGAGTAGAGAAATCAACAAAGTTTCTCAAAGTCAAATACTGCAAAGAAAGTCATCAAAGTCCCGCTGTATAAGGTGTTGGTTGAGGTCACCAACAATTATGATATGTTGACAGTTTGTGTTGTAGCAGAAGGGAGTCAATATTTTCCATCAGTAAGTTGATGGGGTCCGCATGTTGCCACTGAGGTCTGTACATTGCACATGCTAGTACAGAGGTACTAGTGTTTATGCAGAGCTTGAAAACAGCATTTCAAGATGAGTAGGGATGGCAACATCAATGTGCTGGGCATGATCGCTTTTAGAGAAGCACACAGCAACAAACCTCCTCCTAGCCCTTGCCCTCTTCTTTTCTCTCTCCTCTCTCTCTCCTCTCTCTCTCCCCTCTTTTGCTCACGTTTGACAAAGGGTTGTTTAGGATTTCCCCAGCTTTTTAGACAACTAAGAGCTTTACTACATCACTCATTGAAAGCATTTTTTGTTATGAAACAAACAAGTGGATACAGGTTTAAGTTGGAGCCATCTGTGGGCCTGCATTTCATCTGATCAACTTTACTTTTCTCGTTGACATCATAATTGCGTACGAATATGTTCCATACTCTCATCCCGGGGATAAATGATCTCAGATGAAGTGATGTTCTTTGGGGAAGGGTACAGCAGAATGAAGTTTGCTGCCTTCTGCCCGTCTTATGGTATTTGAAGCTTGCTTCGCACTGTCTTCGAAAGGGGGTCCAAGGGGTACTTTGACAATATTGGCCTTGCACATAACAGTAAGGCCCCCCACATCCCTCTGTGTTGAAGCTCTGCTGAAATGATAGGATCTTTCCAGGATTGGTCCAGCGAGAGACGAGACGTCTTTGCTCTGTTCTCTACCTCTGTCAAGCATCCCCCCTCTCTCTCTCTCCCTCCACGATTTTGATGAGCAAACTGTCTTGTAATTTTTTATATTATTAAGAGAGATTTTTACTGTCCCTTCCGGCCCCCTCCCCTATTGTATACAATATTGTAATTCTTCAGCTTCAAATAAGTGGTAGTGTTGTTTGGGGTGGTGGTGGTTATGGTGGTGGTGTTAGTGGTGGTAGTGGTGGGTGGTGGTGGTGGCAGTCTTGGTAGTGGTGGTGGTGGTGATAGTGGTAATGGTGATGGTTGTGGTTGCGAGGGGTCCCTCATCTCCTCCCTTCAAACACCATCACACACCTGAAGATGTGTTGGAGTTGTGGTGTTGGCAGTGGTGGTATTGGTTAGTAGTGGTGGTAGTGGTTGTAGTGGTGGTGGTTGTGGTTTAAAGTGGTGATGGTGATAGTTTGTGGTTGTTGTGGTGGGGGTTTTTTTGTCGTTGCAAGTGGTCCCTTCTCTCCTACCTTCCTACACCATCACACACCTGAAGATGTGTGTCAGTGGTGGTTGTGGTAGTGGGGGCGGGAGTGCTGGTAGTGGTAGTGGTGGTGGTGATAGTGGTGGCAGTGATAGTCGTGGTGGTGGTGGGATAGTGGTGGTGGTGATAGTGGTGGTGGTGTAGTGGTGGTGGGGATAGTTGGTGGTGGTGGTGGTGATAGTGGTGGTGGTGGTAGTGGTGGTGGGGGTGATATTGGTGATGGTGATGAATGTGGTTGTGGGTGTTGTGGTTGCAAGTGGTCCCTCCTCTCATACCTTCCTACAAACCCTCACACACCTGAAGATGTGTGTCAGTGGGTTGTGGTAGTGGTGGTGGCAGTGGCGGTAGTGGTTGGTGGTGGTGGTGGTGGTGATAGCCGTGGTTTGGGGGGTGGTGATAGTGGTGGTGGTTGTGAGTGGTGGTGGTGGGGATAGTGGTTTGGGGGTGGTAGTGGTGGTGGAGGTGATATTTGGTGATAGTGATAGTTGTGGTTGTGGCTGTTGTGGTTGCCAGTGGTCCCTCCTCTCCTACCTTCCTACACCATCACACACCTGAAGATGTGCGTCAGTGGTGGTTGTGGTAATGGTGGTGGCAGTGGTGGTAGTGGTGGTGGAGGTGGTGGTGGTGGTGATATTGGTGATAGTGATGGTTGTGGTTGTGGTTGTTGTGGTTGCAAGTGGTCCCTCCTCTTCTACCTTCCTACACCATCACACACCTGAAGATGTGTGTCAGTGGTGGTTGTGGTAGTGGTGGTGGCAGTGGTGGTAGTGGTGGTGGTGATAGTGGTGGTGGTGGTATTGGTGGTGGTGGTGGTTGTTGTGGTTGCAAGTGGTCCATTCTCTCCTACCTTCCTACACCATCACACACCTGAAGATGTGTGTCAGTGGTGGTTGTGGTAGTGGTGGTGGCAGTGGTGGTAGTGGTGGTGGTGATAGTGGTGGTGGTGGGAGTGGTGGTGGTGGTGGTGGTGGTGGGTGTTGGTGGTGGGGGTGGGATAGTGGAGATAGTGATGTTGTGGTGTGGTTTTGTGGTTGCAAGTGGTCCCTCCCTCCTACCTTTCTCCAACCATCACACACCTGAAGATGTGTTCAGTGGTGGTTGTGGCTTGGTGGTAGTGGTGGTGGTGATAAGTGGTGGGGTAGTGGTAGTGGTGGTGGGGGTGATAGTGGTGATGGTGTGGTTGTGGTTTTGGTTGTTGTGGTTGCAAGTGGTCCCTCCTCTCCTACCTTCCTACACCATCAACACACCTGAAGATGTGTGGGCAGTGGTGGTTGTGGTAGTGGTGGTGGCAGTGGTGGTAGTGGTGGTGGGGAAGTGGTGGTGGGGGTAAGTTTGGTGGTGGTGAAATGTTGATTTGTTGGTTGTGGTTGTTTGGGTTTTTGTGGTGCAAGTGGTTCCCTCCTCTCCTACCAACCTACACCCCTCACACACCTGAAAATGTGTGTCAGTGGTGGTTGTGGCAGTGGTGGGGGCAGTGGTGGTAGTGGTGGTGGTGATAGTGGTGATGGTGTTTGTGGTGGTGGTGGTGGTGATAGTGGTGATGGTGATTTGGTTGTGGTTGTTGTGGTTGCTAGTGGTCCTCCTCTCCTACCTTCCCTACACCATCACACACCTGAAGATGTGTGTCAGTGGGGGTTGTGGCAGTGGTGGTGGCAGTGGTGATAGTGGTGGTGGTGATTGTGGTGGGGGTGGTATTTGGGGGTGGTGGTGGTGATAGTGGTGATGGTGAAAGGTTTTGGTTGTGGTTGTTGTGGTTGCAAGTGGGCCCTTTCTCTCCTACCTTCCTACACCATCACACACCTGAAGATGTTGTCAGTGGTGGTTGTGGTAGTGGTGGGGCAGTGGTGGTAGTGGTGGTGGTGATAGTGGTGTGGTGGGGTAGTGGTGGTGGTGGAGGTGATAGTGGTGATGGTGATTTGGGTTTTTGGGTTTTGGTTGTTGTGGTTGCAAGTGGTCCCTCCTCTCCTACCTTCCTACACCATCACACACCTGAAGATGTGTGTCAGTGGTGGTTGTGGTAGTGAATGGTGGTTGTATTGGTGGTGGTGGTGGTGATAGTGGTGATGGTGATGGTTGGTTTTTGGTTGTTGTGGTTGCAAGTGGTCCCTCCTCTCCTACCTTACTACACCATCACACACCTGAAGATGTGTGTCAGTGGTTTTTTGTGGCAGTGGTGGTGGCAGTGGGGTAGTGGTGGTGGTGATAGTGGTGGTGGGGGGTAGTGGTGGTGGTGGAGGTGATATGGTGATGGTGATGGTTTTTGGTTGTGGGTTTTTTGTGGTTGCCAAGTGGTCCCCCCTCTCCTACCTTCCTACACCATCACACACCTGAAGATGTGTGTCACTGTTTTATACTGAATAATGAAAGGGTTAGTTTTAATACTGTTTAATGGATAAAAAGTGATTTCAGTATTACATAGGAACGTAAAAGCATCAAAAGGAGAAAAAAAATAAAACAGGCCTATTGGCTCATACCGACAGCTCGTATTCAAAATTCAACGATTCTAAATCCTCTATTTATTTAACCTATTTTTAAAGTTTCCCCGACAGTAATACCACTAACCCTAAAAAGTTATGCTGTGCAGTTGTTAATGTAGTTTATTGTAATCTACTGGTGAATTAACGCTTAAACACTAGCTATTCAAATGAGAGTGAAATTGAAATTGAGAACTCGTCTTCGTGCCAAATTACCATATAGTAATCAGTCATAGAGTATGTTAAGGTAAAAGGACACAAACGTAACTAATGTGTAATTGTAGTAACATTATTACAGTCATAAAGTATTTCATCCAGTACTGATGTGCACACAGCAGCTCAAGTCTATTATTACCCATTATAAGCTTCACCAAACAATGTATCAGGTATAAATTTAGTCTCGTTACTTATATGAGATTTTATAACGACTACAATAATACTGTCTTTCTTAAGTTTAGAATATGATAACCAACCGTTATGTTTTTACAAACATAATGAGTAACTCGTTAAAGTAGAGAAAAGTGAGAGGGGAGGAGAGAAGAGGAGAGAGAGAAGAAGAGAGAGAGAGGAGAGAATGAGGGAGAGAGAGAGAGAATGAGAGAGAGAATGGAGAGAGAAGGGTGAGAGAAATGAGAGAATGGAGAGAGAGAGGGAGAGGGGAGAGGAGAGAGAGAGAGAGGAGAGAGAGGGGAGAGGAGAGAGAGAGATGAGAGAGAGAGAGAGAGAGAGAATGAGAGAGAGAATGAGAGAGAGAATGAGAGAGAGAATGAGAGAGAGAATGAGAGAGGAGAGAGAGAGGGGAGAGAGAGAGAGAGAGAGAGAGAGAGAGAGAGAGAGAGAGAGGAGAGAGAGAGAGAGAGGGGAAGAGAGAGGAGAATGAGAGAGAGAATGAGAGAGAGAATGAGAGAGAGAATAAAGAGAGGAATGAGAGAGAGAGAAGGAGAGAGAGAGAGAGAGTGAGAGATTGAGAGAGAGAGAGAGAGAAGATGAGAGGAGAGAGGAGAAGATGAGAGAGAGAGAGAAGATGAGAGAAGAGAGAGAGAGAGAGAGGAGAGAAGGAGAGAGAGAGAGAGAGAGAGAGAGAGAGAGAGAGAGAAGAGAGGAGAGAGATGAGAGAGAGAGAGAGAGAATGAGAGAGAGAATGAGAGAGAGAAATGAGAGAGAGAGAGAGAGAGAGAGAGGAGAGAGAGAGAGGAGATGAGAGAGGAGGAGAGATGAGAGAGAGAGAGAGAGAGAGAGAGAGAGAGAGATGAGGAGAGAGAGAGATGAGAGAGAGGAGAGAGAGAGAGAGAGAGAGAGGAGAGAGAGAGAGAGAGAGAGAGAGAGAGAGAGAGAGAGAGAGAGAGAGAGAGAGAAAGAGAGAGAGAGAGAGAGAGAAGAGAGAGAGAATGAGAGAGAGAATGGAAGAGAGAGAGGAGAGAGAGAGAGAGAGAGAGAGAGAGAGAGAGGAGATGAGAGAGAGAGAGATGAGAGAGAGAGAGAGAGCCACCACCGATTGGAATGCTCTTCTCCAAGGGGATGTTGACAACCAAGTGAAAGTCTTCACTGGACACATCCTTAATCTACAACAAGAACACATTCCTCACCGGCAATATGTGACGAAGACTACAGATCAGCCTTGGTTTGGCTTTCGTTGTAGAGAGGCTGCTACTGCTAAGTACAAAGCATGGCGAAGGTATAAGAGACATCCTACCACCTATAACACGAACTTGCACAGGCAAGCCTGTAGGCATATGGGTGACGTTCAAAATTGGGCCATTGCTAAATGGGAGGTGGACACTAAAATAAAGCTAGCATCAGGTAGGGTAGGCTCCAAAACCTGGTGGTCCCTGGTCAAGGACAGACAAGGTTATCTGCCTGATGAACTCATGCCACCTCTAAATCGACAGGATGGGGCCACCTCTACTAGTAGTCAAGAGAAGGCGGACCTCTTTGCTGAACACTTTGCTACCAAAATGCAAGTTCCTGATCCAGCAAGGGACCCTCCTTGGCTTGCTGCAAGAACTGTGCCAAAACTGTCAGTGGTGACAATAAGGCAGGAGGAGGTGCATTTCCTTCTTATATCGCTTGCCCAAAGAAAAGGCGTGGGCCCGAAAGTTAGCCCAAGTTTGCTGAGAATGTCGACCAGCTAGCCACCTCTAACTCGCAA
>NC_069426.1:14868586-14891712 GCF_026875155.1 Cherax quadricarinatus
ATTTGATGGGGTCTGCTGTTCCCACGGGGGTTGTACTTTGGACATGCGTCAGAGGTACTATTGTTTTAAAAGAGCTTGAAGACATAATTTCAAGATTGTAGGGGGGAAACATCAATTATGGACATGAACACTTTTAGAAAAACACAGCAACACCTCCTCCTTGCCCCCCCTGTCTCTTCTCATCCATGAGGTTAGCCACAATTTTTGCAAAAATTTGGAGTCCTGCATCCAAATGTTTAAAAAAGCTATTATGTCGGGAGTCGAGTGTTCACAAAACTATTTGAGCTCTCCAACATTAAATAACCTAAATTTGGCCGACAGGATTTTGATAGACGGGTCCTCATGATGAAGTGGTCAGCTTGAGGTGGGGGGTGTGAGGGAATGTAAGGGGCCTGCCCCTTTAAAGGTAGGGGACTGAGGCAGCTGCAGGGAGTGGTCTTTGGTCTTGTATAAGGCACAATACCCCTCTGGGTGAGAAGGAGTAGCTGTTTGGGGGACTGAGAGTGTGTTCACCAAATTTAGAGATCCCTTGTTTGTTTGAGAACAGGTTCTAAACGGGGGCCCTGTCTGTCAAGTTCCTTTTTTTTTCCCACCTGGTCCTCCGATTCCTTTCTTTTAGCAGTAATTTTCACCTGGTATCTCGCAGGGGTTTTTTTTCAGTTTTTCCTCTCTCTCTCTCTCTCTCTACTTCAACGAGTTATCTTATGTTTGTAAAAACATAATAGTTGGGTACCATATTCTAATTAAAAAACAGTATTATGGGGGCGTTTTTATATTCATAAAGTAACGGGACTGAATTTCCTGATCATTGTTTGGGAAAACTTTAATGGGTAATATAGACTTGAGCTGCTGTGCTGCACATCAGTACTGGATGAAATACTTTATGACGTAATAAAGTTATACAATTACCTTGTTCTTTGTGTCCTTTTACCTAACATACTTTTGACTGATTAAATTTTGGTAAATTTGGGGCCATAGACGGTTTCAATTTCAATTTCATTTATTTGAATAGCTGTAGTTTAAAGCGTTAATTCACCCGTAGATTACAATAAACTACTTAAAACTGCTAGCATAACTTTTTAAGGTTTGTGGTATTACGTCTTGGGGGAAATTTTTTAAAAAAGGTTAAATAAAAAGAGGGTTTAGAATCGTTGATTTGAAACAGCTGTCAGGTATGAGCCAATAGGCCCTTTTTTTTTTTTTTCACCTTTCTGATGTTTTACGTCCTATGTAATACTGAATCACTTTTATCCCTTAAACAGATTAAAACTAAGCTTTCATTATTCTATACACAGTGAACACATTTCAGGTGTGTGATGGTAAAAAAAAATAATAAAAAAATAATAATGTAATAAGAAATAATAAATAATAATAAAAATAATAATAATAATAATTAAAAAAATAAAATAATAATGTAATAAAAAAAGGTTAAAGTTAAATAATAGTAATAAAGTAAAAGAAATAAAATTAAAAAATAAGTAATAAAAAAAATAGTAAAAAAAGGAAATGAAAATAATTGAAATAAAAATAAAATTATAATAAAATTAAATAATAATAGGAAAATTTCAAATGGTAATTAAAAAAATAAATACCCAAATTTAATTGTTTAAATTTAAAAAAAGATAAATAAAAATAATAAATAGTAATAATGTAATAATAGTTTAAAATAATAATAAATAATAAACTTAATAAATTGTAAAAAAGTTTATAGTTAAAATAATAAAAAGATAATAATAAAATAGTAATAATGTCATTTAATATAATAATTTAATAGTAGTTTATAAATAAAAAAAGTGGATAATAATAATTAAGAATAGTAGTAAGATAGTTAATAATTATAATAATAAAATCTTAATAATAACTATAATAATGTTTAACAAAAATTTAATAAATAATTAATGTAATAAATAATAGTAAATATAGTTAAAAATTTTAAAATTAATAATAGTATAGAATTTTATAATAATCTGTAAGAATAATAGTAATAATAGAAAATTTAATATAAAAATAATTAATAATAGTAGTAATAAAGTAAAATAAGAATAATAATAAAAAATTGAAAACTATAGTAATTAATAGTAAATTTAAAGTATAATAAAACTAATAAAAAGGTTAATAATAATAATGTAATTATAATAATAATAAAGGTAATAAATAATACATGATAATAGTCAAAATAGTAATAAAATAATTTAATAGGTATATAATAATAATTTAATAATAATAATAAAATAGTTATAATATGTAATAATAAAAGTATAATAATAATAAAAGTAATAATAAATAATAATCGTAATAAATACCTAGTAAATTGTTAGAATAATAAATGATAATAATAATAATAAAGTAATATAGTTATAATGGTTAATATCAAAATGGATAATGAAATAAATAAAGTAATAATGATAATATAAAATAATAGTAATAGTAGTTATAATAACTACGTTGAAATAATAATAATAATAGTATAGTAGTAATAAAGGTAATAATAATAATAATAAATAATCATAATAATAAATAATACTACTAATAATAATAATAATATAATAATAATAAAATTAAATAATAGAATAATAGTTATAAAAATGGGAATAAATATAATTTATTAGTAAATAGTAAAAAGTAAATAATAAAAATAAAAATAAATAAACTAATAATATAAACCAATTAAAAACATAATAATTAATAATATAATAATATAATAAAAAAGTAATAATAATAATGATAAATAATAATAAATATGTAATAAATTCGTATAGTAATTAATAATGTAATGGAAAAAATTGTTTATAATAATATGATAATAATCAAAATAGTAAAATGATAATAATAATAATAGAATAATAGTTATGCGTTATAATAATATCATAAAAATATAATGTATAAACAATAACTAATAATAACATAATAAAAATAATAGTACCCTAATAATCGTAATATTAATAACATACACCAACCAATCATAACTACAATAACCACTACCAATCACCACAAACACCATCCCCACCACTAATAACAAACCTATACACATACCACCACTCACCTCCACTAACCCACCACCCCCCACAACTCCACCACTACACCCCCACCCCAAAACCAACCAAACCCTCCCCCAAACACCCCCCATCCCCCAAACCCCACTACCCCCTCCCCTCCACAAACCCCCCCATCCCCAAACCCCCACCATACTACTCACCCCCCACCATCACACCCCAACCACCAATAACCCCATAAAACAACCACCCCACCACCCCCAATTACCACCACCCCACCACCCCACAACACCCCCCACCACACTAACACACCCTTTCTCCCCCAAACCCACTCCCCCAACCCCCCCCACCCCACTCCCTCCACCTCAAAACCACCCCCCTAAACCCCCTCCCCCCCCCTCCACCCCCACCAACCCCACCACCCCCACCCACCCCCAAACCACCACCACCACCACTACCCCAAAACCCCCCATCCAACACCACCACCACCACCACCAACCCCACCCCCACACCACCCCACCCCAACACCACCACCACCACCACCACCACCATTGACTCACATCTTCAGAATTGTGAGGGGTGTAGGAAGGGAGGAGAGAGAGGGCCCACTTGCAACCAAAAACAAACCACAGCCACCACAGACATCACCATCACCACTATTACCACCACTAACACCACCACTACCACTATCACGATTTCCACCACCACCACTACTACCACTAGCCCCACCATCACCACCCCCACTTTTCACCACCACTACCGCCCCCACCACCACACCACCACTAACATGAAGATGAAGAATTACAAATTATTGTAGACATACGGGAGTGGTCGGAGAGGGACAGTAACATCGATTGTTTTTCATATAAATATTGACCAGACAATTGCATCATAATCGATGGTTCCTTTCTCGTCTCTCGCCTATCACATTACGCAGCATATTTGTCTAGCGTTTTTTTTAAAGCAACCCAGGGTTGTGGGTTATGTAACCCTACTAGGCAGGCTGCTACACTCATTGTGGCATGGAAAGAGTACGTATCCTTTATTCGGCACATGTACACACCCTCATTGAAAAAGGTTATCTCCCCATCAAGTGACCAGTTTAAGGGTTCGAATTTATGGGGCCCCATCGTTTGATCAGTACCAATTTTCAGCTAATGAGAAGGTGGGTCTGCAAGCGTGGAGGTGCTTTGGTCACCACCCATCTGTCTACCCTTGATTTTTTGCATTCTAGAGCTGGTTTAGCACGGTTGTCTATTCTGTCTCCAGACTGTGTCTTGGCCTTGAACTAACCGTGTTATGCACATACATTCCATCTGTATATAATATACATAAGTGTAAATACTTGCTATCGCTCTTGGTGAAGGAAAATATGTATCAAAGTTATTCAGCTGTGTTTGATTGCTCCTTGCTCCCCTTTACACCCAGGATAACAGGTCTTATTGTGCCTGGGTTGTAATATGGGGGCCAATCCGGGAGCTGGAGCTGGACTTAGAGCAGGAGTTGAGCCTAGGGTTGAAGCTGAAGCAGGAACATTGTATAGCTTGCTGTCTGGCATTGCTTTAGATTTCCCAACGCTTAAAGAAACTTTACCATCAGTTTGCGTATTATGGTCACCGCTATTGTGGATCGTTGACAGCTTCTATTGGCTTTTCACTGGCTCGTTTCGCTTGCTCAATCTTGCGTCGTGTAAATATTTTGCGTCGGCTTTGCTACGTATACATCTTGCTATTGTATGTGGTTTTCGCATTCGTTTTTGTTACATGCATCCTTATCTTGTGAGTATTCTGAGCTTTTTATTGCAAATAGTGTTACTTGGGGTATCCGCCTAGAAAAAACCCGACGCAGTTCTGAATACACTTCAGTAAAAAATTTGCCAAAATTTTTCTCTTTTAAGCATTCGAAATTTTTAGGGATTGAAGAACCCCACCCAAAATACCACCCCCACCAAATTAAACCAAAAAGGGGGAGGGCATCAGACTTCTCCCTCTACGTGAGCCGGGAAAAAATTTCTCCCTGGCTCCTGCTGGAAAAAACGATCCCGACTGAGCAAAACCGTCATCTTTGCGCGGGGTTTCGGGGGTAAATCTGCTTCATTGGCACTTGAAATGGTGAAAATCAATTTGAGCTGACCAGGAGCAAAGGGCAAATTTTGATAACCTGTGACCCTATAAAACTATGTTTTTTTATAATTACATTACCTAATATAATACTCCATTCTCTTCATGCCCTAAACCCATAAAAGCCCATATACCTTTTTGCACTACAAATCATAAACTTTATTCGTTTAAAAACTGGATTATATTATAATTGTTGCACAAATTTTTAAACTTTTAAAGCTTTTTATTTGAAATACTCATTTGTACTTCACGTTGAAATTGTTTAATGAAATTTTTTAAACCACAAAAAATATATCTTTGCTTTTTTAATCTTAAGTTAATTTTAAGCCTACCCATAATGCTCTGCATACAAGGGGGGTTTTGGAATTACACTCAAAAATATTTCTTTTTTTCAACTATGTATTATGTCCTAAAATAAAAAATAAATAAAAAAAATAAATAAATAAATAAAAAAAAAAAAGAAGGCAGTTTTCTAAATTTTCAATGACTTTAGTTTTAAAAAGGGACACAGTTTCCCGTTTCAATGAGGCAGAACCCCAAAAAATTTCCCGAAACTTTTCGAAAACAGGGTCGACCTTCAGGTGGCTGAAAGCATTGGGGGTCTTTGGTACACACGCTTTTCGTGGTAAGTCACAGAAATTTTTTTCAGTGTTAACTAACACTGTTTTTTTTAATTACCAAGTGATGAAGCCCCCAGTTCTTGGAGCTTCATGTATTCCTGATCAGTATAGGGAAATCTTTTAAATTAGGCAGAACCCGCTTGGTCAATTCCTGTGGTTTTGTTAGACAGCAGGCCAAACTTTTTTAAAAGCGGTATAAAGCAATTGGTGTCGCACCTTCGATAGCTGTTTAGTCATCTTATCATAACCTAGGAATCTGTGGGAAACTCTAAAAAACCCATTTTAAAATCTCCCCTACAGAGCTAATCCAAAAACAAAGTACTTCAGTATGAGGTAGAATTTTGTTTGAGTTGGGGGTTTGTGGGGGAGGGGCATCTAGTCCAGGGCTTAACCTGATCCCCTTTTTAAAAAAGCTGATTGATGTTTTTGAATGTGACAGACTACGTAAGGTGAACGAGGTCACAATTACGATGCTTCCCTCTTTTAGTCTGGAGACTAATTAAATTTAGGGGTAAGGGTACTTTTTTGCAAGGTTAGATCCCTTTAAAGGGTTTCTTCATTGCTTTGACGGATAAGGGGAAGGAAATCTCTGCCCTTAGTAAATTTCCCGGAGGTCAAAATCAAATCATTTTCCCCCCTTTGGGAAAGAAAAATTCTCACCTTCATTCCAGAAATTACCCCAGGCATTAACGGACTTGAAAGGGAGGGACGTACCTTGAATATTGTTGTGGGTCGAACTTGGGTCAACACCCATTTTTGGGTAAGGCTCTTTTTTGACCTTCCGAGTTTTCCCCTTTTAACTGTTAATTTATCTAAATCTTCTTTTGGTCAGACTACTGTTAATTTTCTGGGCCATGAAGTGGATAGGGGCAAAGTTGCCCCTAAATTTGCTAACATTTTTGGGTCATTAAAGATTATCCATTTTCCCCATGATAGGAAATATCTTAAATGTTGACTAGACATGATGGGGTTTTTTACAGAAGATTCTGTAAAAAAAAATTCGGGATATTGTAGCCCCTCTTACTTCTCTTACCAGTCACAAAGTTCCCTTTAACTGGACCCCAGAATGTAAAAATTTCTTTTAAGAAAGCAAAAAGATTATTGTGTTCTGCACCATTCCTTTGTCTCCGGACTTCTCCAAACCTTTCTCATTACAGGTTGATGTTTTTGAGTCTGGGGTTGGGGGCAGTACTGTTGCAAGCCGGGGACGATTGGTTGTCTACTTCTCAGCCAAGTAGTGCCGCACCAGAGGGCTTACTCTATCATTGAAAAAGAAGCCTTTGTGCTGGTACTGGCCTTGGAGCACTTCGATGTTTACGGGGGCCAGACTTCACAGGTCACCGTTCATAGTGACCACAACCCTGTGGGTATCCCAGGCCACAAAGAACCATAATACAAGGCTGCAGCCCTCTTCTCTCAGAAATCATACCCCATTGCCGGCAAAGAAAATAAGTTGGCAGACTCGTTGTCCAAAAGTCTAGATTTTTTTATGTATTAGGTTAGGATGTGTTAGGGACCTGTGGTAAACTGGTTTCAAGCTCTTTTTTTTCCCTCTTTTTATTAATGAGCATTTATTGTTGTGGGTTTTTTTTTAGTGAGGGGATGTCCTGCTTCCTTTCGCAGGTATCTTGGACCTACGTTAGCTCTACTGTCTGCTGTCTTGCTTTGAGTTTAGAGTTGGCATTATGTCATGAGTAAAGTTGAGCTCTCCCTAAGAGTTGGAGGGTTTTGAGAGAAAAGGCGGTCCCATGATATTGTGCCATGGTGGCACGGTTACCAATGGGAGGTGGGAGCCTATTCATGAGCCCTCTCGGGGTGAGGGTGTGGCATGCAAAGAGTACGTAACCTTTATTGGGCCCGAACCAGTACTAAGAGTCGAATAATGGGGCTCCATCGTTTGATCATTTACCAAAGGTTCAGCGAGTGAGAAGGGGACAAAATATTGTGGTCACCCCCACCTGTCCACCCTTGATTTTTTCCATTCTAGAGCTGGTTGAGCAGGTTGTCCATTCTGTCTCCAGGCTGTGTCTTGGCCTTTAACTAACCGTGTTGTACACTGTTACAGAAAACGCGATTCTAAAAGCTTAGAGATCTCCAGTGAATACTGGGTTTTCGTAACAAGTAGTCAGTAGTGTCCTTGTCCAATTATCCATTAGAATTCAGTATTATTCAATAGTGCTTCAGGATTACAACTGGTAGGCTACTAACTAGAGAAATTAAAATTTAATAAATTTATTAAGTCTAGAGGTATATTATCAAATTAAATTAAATTAAATTAATCACAGTAATCAAAATAATATCACTTCTCTCGAGTTCAATATTATTGTGCTGAAAGCACATATCACATTTATAATTCTTAAGTACCGTCTGGTACATTAACATTTAATAAGATATTACAAATATGTACAAGTAAGTATGTATGTGTGTAAGTGCTCTAATTAGTTCGCTAGTTTGCGCTGAAAGGAAATAAAATAGGTTTCTCTCTACAAGCTTCAATGGCATAATTATCATCAGTGTTATTATCAATCACAAGTGGTTCTTTACATATACCAGCATGAAGGATATCGTTCCCTATCAACAAGTCCACTGACCTGATGGGAAATACACCACTGGATATACCCACTGAAATATAACCAGTATAATAGCTTGTTTCAATATAAACTTTGTGCAGAGGCACTTTTATAACAGCCCCTCCATTGGCTTCTAACAATACATCTATCTTGCAATAGGTATCGTCAGTTATGGGCAGTACATCTTCTCTTAATAACGTGAGATAACTGCCAGTGTCTCTGAAGTAATTATCAGTTAGATGTGATTCGTCAAATCCTATTCTACCTCTTGAAAAGTAAGGACTCATCGCTGAACGAATCTTTTCGTCAGATACACTTCCTGACGCTAGTCATCTATCCTGAGTAACATTATCTAAAACGGGTAGGATCAGAGTATTGTTTAGGATTTTGGTGCCTTTGTTGCTCGAAGAGGATACGACTTGTGTGGGTGCCCACCCTGCACGACTGTCTCTCGCATCTCTTCTAATTTATAGCAATACTCTCTAACATGTCCTTTTCTGTTACAATGGGTACTTTTTAACCCTTTCTTCTTCTCGATATCAGATTTCTGTTTTGCCACAGAGACAGATTCAGGATTGTGAGTTTTCCTGGTAAAGGTACGAGAAGTTGCAGTAGCAGGTACATCGGGCCCGGGCCCAATGAGCAGCTGATTTAGGTTGCCAACTTCTAGGACATTTTAGTTACCTTTTTTTTTCTGTTTTTTGTACGAAACAAGTTTGTGAGAAATCTCGTAATTGTCTGCTAATGCTGCAGTTTCCAGAATATCCGAGGTAATATGATCGATCAGATATTCTTGTATGTCAGCAGGCATACAGTTGTTAAACTCTTCGTGTTAGTAACAACGAAAAAGGGTTTGTTGTAGTTGTTCACTTGGCAGCTCTAGACCATTTTCTCAAAGCAACTTTTTTCTCACGAGCAAATTCTACACAAGTTTTGATCTTGTCGTCGTTGTAACGTACGAAATGCTCTTTGATAACTTACAGGTAACAAGTTATATGTCTCTAGAAAGTTTGTTTGCAGCATCATAACTAATGTACTTGGCAAAGGGGTAAAGCAGCAGTACAAGTTTGAGCTCTTCCTGTCAACGCTGTATGCTACAATGTTGCCCAGTGCTTAGGGGCCATTCATATCACGTGCCTGGTTCTCAAACACATCAAAATAGGGTCTAAGTCACTTTCATAAAACTTAGGAACCATTGATGCAGCTTTCTGCACATTAAATGGGTCCTGTGATATATCAGTCTGTTGTCTTCCAAGACGAACATTTTCTCTCTGGAAATCTTCTTCATTCAATTTCCTCTGTGCCTCTATTTGTGCAGTCTGCAACATATGAGGTGTTCAAACCTCCCCAAACTTTTCCTGAGAGATAAAACCAGTAGGTAATGGAGGAGTAGGGAAATTAACATGTCTTTCTGGACTGTCCTTAGGTCGGGCACCTCGTTCAGGCGTCTCTAGAGAGTCTAGATCTGGTCTAGGATAAGTAGATACAGGTGTAACATACACTGTACTAGTTTGTGGCTGCGTGAACCAACCAGCTACACTCTGTACTATTGTGTCAGTGAGGTGGGAAGGTGTGAGCGGAGGTTCACTAGGCTCAGACACTTCTGCCTTAGGGTTTCTCTTTCTTCTACGTCATCAAATAGAGTCATACTTCCTATTGTGACACTAGGCTTTCTGAATCTGAATCATAATCAGACATCTCTGTATGACGGGGGAAACAAATACTTTAATTAAGTGACAGCTCCGGGGTAATCGTTATAAACGTCACACGAATATTGGCTACTTGCCAACCTGTCTGAAGTTATGAATGTACTTCTAGCAGGAAAAAAAGTATCAATTAACTGTTACTTGGTACATCCGAAAAATATTGATACACGAGAGTGATTATGGGAAACTTAATCCAATAGGAATTTAGTTTGGTTTGTCTAGAGAGAGCTATAAACAATTTTCATTTGGGGTCAAAAGACTAGTCAGGTAACATACTCCACCTGGATGGTTGACAGACTAAACTCAAAGTTCAGATTAGGAAAGTACTCAAAGCGTTTGACCATAGTTACTAGGGATATCAACTGGAATTTTTCCAAACCCTTGGATCAAGAGCCTCCGGGGACAGGCCCCCATTCGTTACAGAAAACGCGATTTCTAAAAGCTTAGAGATCTCCGGAATACTAGAAAGGACTGCCCTTCTAGCATCCAGCCTGTTAGGGTTTTCGTAACAAGTTTGTCAGTATCCTTGTCCAATATCCATTAGAATTCAGTATGATTCAAAGTGCTTCGTTGCAACTGGTAGGGGTATAACTAGAGAAATTAAAATTTAATAAATTTATTAAGTCTGAGGATATATCAAATAAATTAATTAAATTTAACACAGTAATCAAAATTAAAATTCTTAGTTCAATATTATTGTGCTGAAGCACATATACATTAAAATTTTAAGTCCGGGACTTAAAACATTTAAAAGATATTCAAATATGGGGGACAGAGTATGTTAGTGTGTAAGTGCTTAATTAGTTCGTATTTCAAATTGAATAAATTTAACAAGTAACAAAAAAAATTTCCTTTAAAAATAAAACTAACTTTTTTTTGACCGCTGGCATACAAAAAGTTCAATTGAAATAATAAAAAGGAAATTGCTAAGCCCAATGACGACTTACAATAACAAGCCCCAAACAACTCGACCAACGGAAACCAAAAAGGAAATTAAAAAATCAACCCAATAGGGACCAACAAACACTGACCTCACCAAAAGTAAAAAACCATAATATGAACCTAAGTTTACAAAGAAAAATCCCCACTTGATTAATACACAAAAAAACCCAGTAAAAAAAAATTAAAAAGTGAGAAGTTACAGCTCAGGACCTGAGTTACTCAAGTGTCTATGAGACACACAACCTCAGTACAACGTCGAAAATCACTAAGTCTATGCAATGATCTGTGAACAGAGTTCTACAGAACTAACAAGAATAATGAGACAGACAATCTGTCCAACCACCAAGAGAGTCTAGAGCAGACTCAATACTTCAAGCGAGGTGAGGACACCCCCCCCCTCGATCACGTGATAGCTCCGTGGACAACTGCAGCTCAGAAGCCGGCAGAGTAACGAGCAAGGAGCGATAATTACAGTAGTTAGACAATCAAGACTTGAACTGAGAACATAATAGGTTACATCCTACCTAACAAAGGAAGCTACGTCAAATAACAATATAAAGCAATACATTTACGATTTAGCTATTATTGCAAATATAAGCAATATAAAATTATATGAAAAGGTAATAATTATATATATACATAATCATTGCAACCCATTCAGGGGTTGCAACATACACATACATTTCCAACTGTATATAGTGTACATAAGTGTAAATACTTGCTATCGCTCTTGGTGAAGGAAAATAAATTTCAAAGTCATTCAGCTGTGTTTGATCTGCTCCTTGCTCCACTGTATAACCTGTGACCCTATCAAACTATGTATTTTGTAATTACATTACCCACAAATTTGTACAACTATAAAGCCTCTTATTTGAAATACTCATTTGTACTTCGTGTTGTAATTTGTTTACTGTATTTTTACCACTGAATATATCATTGCTTAGTTAATCTTAAGTTAATTTTAAGCCTGCCCGTAATACTCTGCATACAAGGGGCTTTTGGCATGTACACTCAACCACTGTATTTCTCTTGTACAACTATGTATCATGTCCAAATAATAATAAATAAATAAATAAATAAGGATAACAGGCCTTATTGTGCCTTGGTTTAATACTCATCAACACTTCTATTTCCAAACCTCTCTAAATCAACATTTTTATAAGTTGAACCCTTTTTTCGAGTTTTTTCTTGCCCAGATATCATACCCTACCCGGTAAAAGAAAGAGAGCAAGAGAGAGAGAGAGAGAGAGAGAGAGAGAGAGAGAGAGAGAGACAGTCAAAACTGTCAGTGGTGAGAATAAGGCGGGAGGAGGTGCATTTCCTTCTTTTAAAACCTTGAACAAGAAAAGGTTGTGGGCCCCGGGAAGTGAGCCCAAGATTGCTGGAAAAAGATGTGCAGACCAGCTAGCAGCACCTCTAACTCGCATCTTTCAGCACTGCCCAGTACAGTGTATGGCCTCTCTGTGGAAAGAGGCAAATGTAGTCCCTGTTCACAAAAAGAAAAGCAGAGCGGAAATCAGCAACTACAGACCAGTGTCACTCTGTCAATCACTGGCAAGATCCTTGACACAATAATCTCAGACAAAAGACAGAGTTTTTTGACTACCACTCCACTACTTTGTGACCGTCAGTAATGGCTTCAGGAAATGTTACTCTGCTGCTGTTTTGTTGTTTTAAACCTCTCCACTAAATGGCATCAGTCACTGGGTGAATCCAAAGTCAGCTGTGTGGTAGAACTGGACATTGTTGTTGCTTTCGACCGGGTGTGGCACCAGGGCCTCTTTAGCAAAACTGCAAGCCTCTGGATTTGCAGGCTCTACACTATGTCTCCTCAGTGACTACCTTTATGGCAGATCTCTTTGGGGTAGTTCTCAATGGAACGGAATCAGCAAAACATCCTATTGGGGCAAGTGTTCCACAAGGAAGTGTGCTGGGACCAATGTTTTTGGAATGTCTGCTTCAATGACCTTCTTCATCTCATTCAGAAAACCCCATGCATAGCAGATGACTGTACAAACATTCACTTATCCTAGAGAAGAAAAGCCAGCTTTCTCTAAGCTACATCAAACACACCAGCTCAGAGCTATATCAGCTTGGGGGAAATAGATGGCAAGTAACATTTGCACCTGTGAAAACACAAATGATAATGGTCTCTAGGCACCATGATGTTAATGCCAGTGCAGTAATAAGGATGAATGGGAGGGTATTAGCACCTGGGAAAGAAGTTGATATCCTTGGGGTGAAATTTGACTCCAAACTGACCATGAAGAACCACGCTGTAAATCTTGCAAACAAGGAAGCCAGGAAGCTTAGAGCACTTCGCCGTATCTCGCATCTGATTGACAGTTGGGGTTGCAAGATTCTGTACGTGGCACAAGTACGCTCACACCTTGAGTATGCTCCACTTTCTTGGTTTACCTGCCCCCCCCCCTCTCATCTGCAACTGCTTGACAGAGTAGAGAACAGAGCAAGACGTCTCATCTCTCGCCTGGACCCATCCTGGATAGATCTGTCATTTCAGCAGAGCCTTCAACACAGGAGGGATGTGAGTGGCCTTACTGTTATGTACAAGGCCAATATTGTTATAGTACCACACTTGGATCCACTTCGAGGACAGCGTGAAGCAAGCTTCTATACCACAAGACAGGCAGAAAGCAGCAACTTCACTCTGGTTGTACCCTTCTCCAGAACATCACTTCATCTGAGATCATTTATCCCCAGGATGACTCGAGTATGAAACACATTCGTACAGCATTATGATGTCAACGAGATAAAGTCAGTTGATCAGATGAAAATGCTGGCCCACAGATGACTCCAACTTCATCCTGTTCCCTACTTGTATTTTTCAAAACAATAAAAATGCTTTCAAATAAACTGATGTAGGTAACAGCTCTTAGCTTGTCAATAAAGTTAGGAATCCTTAACCTGAAAATAGCTTGTCAATAAAGCCAGGGATCCTTAACCTAACCTTGTCAAACTCTGTGTAAAAACCAAGAGGCTACAGTGGGCACAAGATCACCAAAACTAGACATATGAAGATTGAAAAAAAACGTAGCCTGGTCTAACAAGTTGCCATTTCTCCTAAGACATGCAGATCGTTGGTCAGAATTTGGCATAAACCTTTGGTATGTCGTGGAATGGGTGCTTTGTAGCACGAATGTGCAGCCGACAAGTCTGTAGCAACTGTGTGAGGCTCTTATGTCGGCATGGACCACAATCTCTAAGAAATGTTTCCACCACCTTGTTGAATCCATGCCACGACGAATTCATGCTGTTCTGGAGGCAAGGAGGACACTACCCAGTACTAGAAGTGTGTACCTAATATAGTGGAAACAGATTGTATAGGGGGTGGACAAAATAATGAAAAGACCTAGCATTTTCTCATAATAATTTTGTAACGTGTATAAAATCATGAAATTTTGCTGTTTTTATGTTTTTATGATTTATTATTAGTTTTGTTTATTCCTTTTTGCTAAAAATTTTATTTTTTTACAGATTTATCAAGAGAAATTAACCAAAATCCCTAAAATGACAGATCTGTCAGACTTTCAAAGAGGTCGAATTGTTGGTGCTCGTATTGGTGGTTGTAGCGTAACGAAAACAGCTGGACTTTTTGGTGTATCAAGAGGTACTGTCTCGAAGGTGATGACAGCCTTTACGAAAGAGGGGAAAACGTCTTCGTCAAAGAAAAACTCTGGAAGGAAGCGAAAGCTGTCAGATAGGGATCGTCGAACTCTTTCACGGATTGTTAGAAAGGATCATAAGACTACAGCACCCAAAATTGCAGCAGACCTTAATGAACACCTCCATAACCCAGTTTCCACAAAAACTGTAAGAAGGGAACTTCACAAAGCTGGATTTTATGGGAGGGCTGCAATTAGGAAACCGTTACTTTCAAAAACCAATGTTGAAAAGCGTGCAGAGTGGTGTAAAAATCATCAACAATGGTCCTTAGACCAGTGGAAGAATGTCATTTCTCCGACGAGTCATCTTTCACCTTATTTCCAATCTCAGGCCGAGTATACGTGTGGAGACAGCCAAAGAAGCATGTAATCCCGACTTGTCTTCTTCCAACTGTTAAACACGGAGGAGGTACTGTGAAGATCTGGGGTGCTATATCTTGGAAATTTGCAGGCCCAGTGGTTGCCCTTCATGGCAGAATTAAAAGTCAAGGTTATTTTAGCAGATCCGCTTCATCCTATGGTTGCAACACTGTTTCCAGAAGGAATTGCAATCTTCCAGAACGATAATGCACCGATTCATTTAGCTAAAATCGTCTCTGAGTGGCACGAGGAACATTCTAGTGAGGTTGAGCATCTAATCTGGCCACCACAATACCCAGATCTTAATATAATTGAAAATTTATGGTGCATTTTAGAAAAACAAGTGAGAAGTTGATACCCTCCACCATCATAACCTAAGGAACTGGTGACTGTTTTAGCTGAAGAATGGACAAAAATACCCCTGGAATCTATTCAAACATTGTATGAATTAATTCCTCGTAGAATTCAAGCAGTAATTACTGACAAAGGTGGTCCTACACCATATTAATATAAATTTGATAAATTAGACACATGTGCAACTCTTGGGTATCTTTATTGAGGAAACGTTTCGCCACACAGTGGCTTCATCAGTCCATACGTAGGAGAAACTTGAAGAACAGGAGGAGAATGAGGTAATCAGTCCCTCAACCTTGAGTCGATGTGTTCAGTCCATCAATCTTGAATAGAATATAAATTTGTTTAAAATTTCAAGATGTTTCCATTATTTTGTTCAACCCCACTGCACTAGCCAAGGACTCGAACCCATGCTGTACTGGCCCGACTCATAGTGAGCTAGAACCACATGACGCCTTAACCCACAGGACCTCCCAATCCTATAAAGATGGTGAGCCGGCAGAGCTAGCTGTTTTACCGCCATCCGAGGACATTCGGTGTTGAGGGAGCTTCTAGGCTAATTTTCATTCTTATCCCTGTTTTGGTGTATCTCCTCACAAGGTGTCTTACTATGCCAAGACTTACAGACTTCCTGAGGTGTGCACCCTCTTTTGACAACCCAACACTCGACAAATATGATGCACACCTGAGATCAACCTTTAAGAAGGCCCAGAACCTGTCAAGAGAGGATCAGCAATGGAATCAAGGCAACCCTCGCCAGTGTGACTGGGAGGTATAGGGGTTAGCAAAGACAACAGCATGAAACTTACCAACTTTTGTCTGTCCTTCGTGTTTGGCTTCCGTGCATTAGTCAAGAAGACTGCCCCGAACGCTTGAAGAGCGTGGTAGGGAGATCAAGACCCCAGGTTTTACTGAAGGCTTCAATGCTGTGGACAACCTTGCAGACCTCCTCCCAGTAGACCAGGCCTCCTCCCCAAAGACACAAACATCCACTGGGACAAACCGATCCATGGAAAAAATCGCCCAACACTTGGAGATATTTAAGGAAGAAAAGAGCAAAGCTCGTTTTCTAGTAGTGATGGCACCACACTTCAGGAGCTTTCTTTCACTTTCCCATTCCTCCCTGGGCACCGACTGGACCCACAGGCCATTCAATTGGTGTTGCTCAGCGCCTAGCTGCTGCCCCCATACTCGACCAAACATAGGTGTATTTGTGGCAGGGCGACAGCTGATCAATTCGGACTTCATTGTCTCTCGTGTGTAACACAACAGAAGGGAAGTATGCCAGACATGAGGAGGCAATGATATCATACAGAGGAAATGCCTGCAGCATTTCTGGACATGCGGGCCCACCGCCGGGAGCTGGACGAAATATTCGAGATGTACTCTGAGTTGTTATCTAGGTATTTATCTTCTATTGTATATTTGTGAATGTTTGGGTCAATGTAATTTGTCAATGTTAATTCTGCGAATAGGCAGAACTTGTGATCTTGCATAAATAGCAACGCTCATCTTGCACATATAGGGACAAGTGAAAATTTGTGTATGCCATAATTTCGCCAAAATCATTCTGAACTAACGAAGAGAAAATTTATTTCACTGTGTTTGTTTAGTATTAAATTAAATTACTGTTAGAACATATCTAAAATATGATTTAGGGGTTGGGTTAGGATAAAATAAATTGTTCTTGTTATAATAAGGTTAGGTAATTTTCTAAGTTCCTTTTGTGTAAAATTAAAATTTTTTTCCATAACATTAATGAAAAAAAAATATATCTTTAAACTTATAAGAAAATTTTTAGAAAGGACTTAATTTTTAAATGTAGTTTTCTTGCTAATTGACCGATTGTACAATTTGGCGCACGACATATATATATACATGTATATATAAATATAAAAAAAAATATAGGGAAGTCCACCTCTATAGCTGAATGGGGACCCTCATCCTCAGAGAAGACAATAAACGTACCTCAGAAAAATACAAGGTTCTCCCCGGTGCTGTTTGAATGATTTTCTTCTCCTACCACCCACCCTAATATTTTATTCTATTGAAACATTTATTATTAAACAAAATAAATTAACATAAAAAAACATAAACCTGAATACAATGGCAACAATGTATCAAAGTCATAATGTTCCTCCAGCTCCACCGCGGCTGACGTGAAGCCAAGTATGCAGGCAAGCATTTCCCTCTGGATGGCGACGCTGAGGCGCTGGAACATGAAAGGGCTGCCCTTGGTCCCTGGTGGTGTCGAATGAGTCTGGAACCCCAATTCTTAAGGAAACGTGTGGCATTTTTTCCCCATGATCCCAAGTCTCTGATCCCACTGGGACAAATTGATACTGTTGGCTATGTCCCTGTACATTGCTGATCTTGTACTCCTCCCTGTGGTCAGCAGCTCCTCCCTGTCGCCCCACACTGTGATGGATATAGGTGTCAGCCAGTGTGGACACACAGGTATAGTCCCATGCTAAGAGCTTGCCATTCTTCCAAGGATAGATGGTGATCCCGTCGGGGCGGTTTGCTGGGTTGTGGGTATTGTTTGCTGCAAGTGATCGTGGCTCCCTCTCGGCAGGGCATCCAGCTGTAGCAAGGGTTCTCTTAATGATGTCGTTGACCTCATTGTGTCTTGCATGCCAGCCCTTGGTTTTGGAACAGTTAAGACCATGTAGACCGTATTGGTCTGCTTGCACTTCGCCGCAAATACACATATATTCTGTGTGAATTGGGGCAGCAAGGCGCAGAGCCACTGCAATACGGAGGGTCTTAGGGTCGAGTCGCGTTCCCATTGCCGATATGGGAACTGTTTGGAGGAAGTCCCCGGAGTGAGGTGCACTCACAGCCTGGAGACGGGCAATCTCCCTATCTGATGTTGCAGCCCTGAGCATGTTGGCAAGCACCTTTTCAGCAATTGGGCTATCCCAGCTTGACTGTTTGTGAGCCAGTGCTGCACTAGGGTTTGGTGCTGGAGCAGCAAGAGTCTCCCATTCGGTGATGGCACTGACATAGCTAGGGTCTTCTATTCCTGCTGAGTCACTGAGGGTGTCAGGAAGAATTTGTCTTATCAACTCGTTTGATGCAATGGAAGAGGATAGGAAAGCTGGTAGAGCAATCTGGGAGGATCTGCGTACTCCTAGCCCTCCAAGCCTGACCGGAAGTGAGGCTTGCAACCACTGTCCATCGTCAAGGGAAAGATTCAATACACTCTCTAGCATGGCCTTCAGGAGAGAGTCATATTCCTTGAGTTTTGGACTGCTGAAGGCTGGGGAGCATCTCAGAAAATAGGTAAGTTTTGGGGTTGACAGGCACCTGGTGAGTAGGTAGAAGGCATCGTGTGTGTCAATGTCTTTCATCCTGCTTTCCATCGTCCGGAGGTCTGAGACTTTTTTTCCTAGGATCAGATCGATGGCATTGGACCCAAGAGGAGCACCGAGGAGAGTGCTATTGGCTGGATCAATGGCTCGTGCTCCTGGTAAAACGGTACTAATATTCTGGATCAACTGTTGATTGGTAGAAACTATTTCACATTTGGTGGGGTTTAAAGAAAGGCCCAGGCTTTCTCCCATGTCTTTAATTTTACTGATGTCCTCCAGGAGAGATTCTGTTGTGCCAGCTAGGGTACCGTCGTCCAGGAACCAGATATTGAGCTCGCTGGAGAGTGCCTCCGTGACTTCCTTGATGACCAAACAAAATAGAAAGGGGGCGAGAGGGTCCCCCTGTTGCACGCCCTCACACGGGTCAATTTCATGGTCCCCAAACAATAGTTTGGAAGTCACACTATAACACGATTATATGAAGGGTAAAAAGGGAAGGGGAAGTTTCTATAAACTGCTTGGAGAGCAGCATCCTTTGATCTGAGTTTGAAAGCATGGCAAAGGTCCAATTTGACCAAGGCTTTTTCATAGGCATGTTTTTGATATATATCGTGCTGCGTGGGAAGCTGCTTCACAAGCCCTGTTGAACGCCGAAACGTGCTGAGTTGGTTTCAGCTTGAGCAGCCTCTTGACTCACCCTTCTTACTGCAGCCTGGGCGACTAGGCGCCAAGGGTGTTTACCCACTGCAATGGGCCTGATTCCGCATCCTTTCCTGGAGGGGACACAATGAGGCACCAAGAAAAAGGGTCTGTGGCCTCTGGAACCGACAGCCAGGCACAGGTTGGAACATTTTGGTGAGTTCAGACAGCAGCCTGTCTCTGAAACTCCACCAAGTGTGGATTGAGTATTTGTTTTAAGTGTTGAGGCTTTAAAATCGGTGAAACCTCCTGCTGAAACCCTGTGGAAATGAAACAGCGCTTTATACACATTACAGCATCCTGTAAGGTAGATGTTCTTCGCCTGCTGCCATGTCAGGGAGGTCAATGTTGGTACTGGGAAGACCTGGGTGGATGTTTGTCTTCAGAGTTGCGCGTGCTTACGTCCTTGGAGCGATGGTATCATCACTGGTTATAAGTCTCAAAAGCTTCATTAGTATTACCCTCTTCTATTTTTTTGCTAATTTGGGCCTGATTTTTTGAGGTTCGGTGTGTCCTGTTGTGGCATTTTGCCCGGCGGGTGTTTGTCGCCCTAGGGGTGGACGGACGAGGTTGTCTTCCTTGGGAATGCATTTATTGCCCTGAATAAAACATGTGGCTAGTGACTTGTCCCTCCTTGGTGGGCAGCCAAAAGGCATATTGCCAAAAAAGAGCAGTTGTGCCGGATCTGTTGTTTTTGAAGGAGCATCGTTGACTTTTTCTCAGAAGGGTCAGTGACTTTGCAGCAGCTTGAGGGCGAGCTGCTTTGGGGCTGTGTGTCAGAGTCCTGGTGGATGTTAATTTGATTGCAGATTGGAGGGTCCTCTGTAAGGGTGATGTCACGGTGCTGTCAGCCCTGTCTGCTGGGGAGGGTGTTGGTTGTTCTATTTGGAGCTTCTCCTGGAGCCTAGGACATCTATTGTGTGCACGGATGTTGCCAGATGTGGGATTGTGTGCACATTCCTGTGGCACACCCGGCAAATGCCTCGTGGAACGACAGCTTTTGGCTCTGTAGTGAAGATTCCTGGGAACGCGTGGGGGGGGGACTACTTGTGACCATGCTGATATCGTGGGGGTGGTGGGAGGGCGCAGGCTGTGGGGGTGACGGGTGAAGGGGCCTGCAGCATGGATGCATGGGGGATGAGGGTCGGGGCGTAGTGAGCGGCGGAACTTGTAATTGGTGGGGCACTTAACGGCAAAAACCCTTGGTCAGGAAGTCATTGGGCCTAGGGCTGGGATGAGGGAGGGATACGGGATGGGGAAGGGGGGAGGGAGTGGCCCTGTGTGTTCGCTCAAGACGCACATCACTGACTACACTTTTGCTAATTGTATCCACTTATTGTTCCATTTAGAAAAAAAACCTCGCCATTTGGCACACTAATCACCATGCTCACACTATTACGAGGCTTTCTGGTAACCATCCAATGTCCATGTCGTGGGCGGCCACTTCCTTCCCAACACGACCCCGGCCGATCAGATGTAAACAAATACTCCTCCACACTCCACTGCCAGATCCCTCACACCGCTACTTCCATATTCCAACATGCACACTGCTATTTCACTGAATACAGGAAGCATATGGTCTGATGTAGAATGTTTGTCACAACTCTGTTATCTCCGTGTGTCGTACTCCGATGATGTCTGCCGAAACTGGCCGCGGGGGTAAAACCATGTTGGTTCTGGTTTACACACAGAATGTATGGAGCACCCACACACTGGACTCCCTCCCTCCACGCGGCAAAGCGCGTTGATATATATATATATATATATATTTATATATATATTATAGATATATATATATATATATATAATATATATTATATATATATATATATATATATAAATTATATATATATATATATATATACCAGAAAGTAGGCGGAACAGTAGAGATGTGAAGGACGATGTAATCGTCCATCACCTTGAAATGAGTATTTGAGGTTGTCTGTCCCTCGGCCTGAGAGTCAGTTCCATATGTCAGGGGAATATCTGAACTGAACTTCTCCAGGCCGAGGGACTGAACAACCTCCAATTCTACGACTTCAAGGGGATGGATGATTACATCGTCTTCGCATCTCTATGTTCTGCCTACTTTTCTGTATTCGACTTAAGAAGCCTACTGTCGTAGGCGAAAACGTTTCGGAATAAAGTTGCCTAACTGTTTGCTATGTGTCTTACCTACCAACCAGTCGGTATTTATACCATTTGAGGTTCATATATATATATTATTATATAATATATATATTTATATATATATTTATATTTATCTATTATATTATATATATATATATTATATTTTATATATATATTTTTTGACTTATATATGTATGTGTGTGTGTGTTGTGTGTGTGTTTTGTGTGTGTGTGCATAGTTTGTCTTTGTTGTGTGTGTGTGGGTGTGTTGTGTCTTCCTGTTTGTTGGTGTCTGTGTGCTCAATTGCTCACCTAATCGTGGTTTCAGGGGTCGATTCATGCTCCTGGCACCTCCTCTTTTGCTGGTCGCTACTAGTGTCAACTTTCTGCTTCTTGAGCTTTGCGTACCTCCACTACTTCACCCTTCAGAGTATTCCCACTTTCTGACAGCTCTACGACTGAAGAAATGGTTCCTACATCTCTGTGATTCGGCCCCTTAGTCTTGAACTTCAGTTTGAGACCCCTTATTGCTGTGTCCTATATCTGGAAAATATCCTTGTTGTATCCACCTTGGCAATTCTTTTCAGTATTTTATATGTTGTTTATGTCCTCCACTCTCTGTCTTCCAGTGTCGTCAAGTCGATTTTCCTTAACTTCTCCTCGTAGGACATGGTCCCTTACATCCGGGACTAGTCGCTTGCAAACCCTCTGCACTTTCTCCAATTTCATGACTTGCTTTACTAGGTGTGGGTTCCTGAGTGCTGCATACTCTAGTATGCACCTGAATACAGTTATTTGGGTTGATGTGTGGTTCATGGGTGCTCAGTTATAATAAATCACCCTATATCCTTTTCCTTTGAGCGAGAGTTTGCAGACTTTTGGTCCCTAAAACTTGTACTTGTATTTGGGTCTTCTTTGCCCTTCCCCGATCTTCGACTTATGCATTTGGTGGGGTTTTAATTTTAGGAGCCTTTGGCTGGACCAAGCTTCGATTTGTCAAATCCTTTGGTAGTCCTACTTGGTCTTCATCCGACTGAATTCTCCTCATTAGCCTCACACTTTGTGACAACAGGGATATTCCTAGTCTATTCCTTTCCGTCATGTCATTCTTATATACCAGAAACGGCACTGGTCCTAGGGATGACCCCTGGTGGAACCCTGCTCTTCACAGGCGCCCACTCTGACACGTGTCATGTACTATGACTTGTCGTTTTCTCCTTGTCAGGTAATCTTGATCCATTTCAGTGCCTTCTTGTTATTTCTGCTGGTTTCCACCTTGTGGTGGAACTTGAGCCAAAAGCCTTCTTGACATTCAAGAAAATGCGTTTACTCATCCCTCTCTCTCTCTGCCTTTCTGCCACTACCTTGTCATAGATCTCCAGTAGGTTTGTTTGACACCGGATTTCCTTTCCCTGAAACCGTGTTGGTGTCGTGTTTTAGCTCATTCTTTTTCTTGGTGTTCCACCACTCTTTGATAATCTAACCATGGACTTTGTATTTTCTTACATGTTAGTGACTCTGGTTAGGTGGTATTAATGCTGCGTTTCCATTTCTTAAAAATTTGGACTATATTTGCTGTTTTCTGCACCGCCAGATTATCGATAGATGTATTTAGATTGTTATTGTCTACAGAAAG
>NC_069426.1:14892212-14924605 GCF_026875155.1 Cherax quadricarinatus
CAGCAAAATTTCATGATTTTATACACTTAAAAAAATTATTATGAGAAAATGCTGGGTTTTTTTCATTATTTTGTCCCCCCCCCATACAATCTTTTTCCCACTATATTGGGTACACACTTCTAGTACTGGGTAGTGTCCTCCTTGCCTCCAGAACAGCATGAATTCGTCGTGGCATGGATTCAACAAGGTGGTGGAAACATTTCTTAGAGATTGTGGTCCATGCCGACATAAGAGCCTCACACAGTTGCTACAGACTTGTCGGCTGCACATTCGTGCTACAAAGCACCCATTCCACGACATACCAAAGGTTTATGCCAAATTCTGACCAACGATCTGCATGTCTTAGGAGAAATGGCAACTTGTTAGACAGGCTACGTTTTTTTTTCAATCTTCATATGTCTAGTTTTGGTGATCTTGTGCCCACTGTAGCCTCTTGGTTTTTACACAGAGTTTGACAAGGTTAGGTTAAGGATCCCTGGCTTTATTGACAAGCTATTTTCAGGTTAAGGATTCCTAACTTTATTGACAAGCTAAGAGCTGTTACCTACATCAGTTTATTTGAAAGCATTTTTTATTGTTTTGAAAAATACAAGTAGGGAACAGGATGAAGTTGGAGTCATCTGTGGGCCAGCATTTTCATCTGATCAACTGACTTTATCTCGTTGACATCATAATGCTGTACGAATGTGTTTCATACTCGAGTCATCCTGGGGATAAATGATCTCAGATGAAGTGATGTTCTGGAGAAGGGTACAACCAGAGTGAAGTTGCTGCTTTCTGCCTGTCTTGTGGTATAGAAGCTTGCTTCACCGCTGTCCTCGAAGGGGAAATCCAAGTGTGGTACTATAACAATATTGGCCTTGTACATAACAGTAAGGCCACTCACATCCCTCCTGTGTTGAAGGCTCTGCTGAAATGACAGATCTATCCAGGATGGGTCCAGGCGAGAGATGAGACGTCTTGCTCTGTTCTCTACTCTGCCAAGCAGTTGCAGATGAGAGGGGGGGGGGGCAGGTAAGCCAAGAAAGTGGAGCATACTCAAGGGGTGAGCGTACTTGTGCCACGTAAAAGAATCTTGCAACCCCAACTGTCAATCAGATGCGAGATACGGCGAAGTGCTCTAAGCTTCCTGGCTTCCTTGTTTGCAAGATTTACAGCGTGGTTCTTCATGGTCAGTTTGGAGTCAAATTTCACCCCAAGGATATCAACTTCTTTCCCAGGTGCTAATACCCTCCCATTCATCCTTATTACTGCACTGGCATTAACATCATGGTGCCTAGAGACCATTATCATTTGTGTTTTCACAGGTGCAAATGTTACTTGCCATCTATTTCCCCCAAGCTGATATAGCTCTGAGCTGGTGATTGATGTAGCTTAGAGCAGCTGGCATTTCTTCTCTAGGATAAGTGAATGTTTGTACAGTCATCTGCATATGCATGGGTTTCTGGAATGAGATGAAGAAGGTCATTGAAGCAGACATTCCATAACATTGGTCCCAGCACACTTCCTTGTGGAACACTTGCCCCAATAGGATGTCTTGCTGATTCCGTTCCATTGAGAACTACCCCTAGAGATCTGCCATAAAGGTAGTCACTGAGGAGACATAGTGTAGAGCCTGCAAATCCAGAGGCTTGCAGTTTTGCTAAGAGGCCCTGGTGCCACACCCGGTCGAAAGCAACAACAATGTCCAGTTCTACCACACAGCTGACTTTGGATTCATCCAGTGACTGATGCCATTTAGTGGAGAGGTTTAACAACAGATCAGCAGCAGAGTAACATTTCCTGAAGCCATACTGACGGTCACAAAGTAGTGAGTGGTAGTCAAAAAACTCTGTCTTTTGTCTTGAGATTATTGTGTCAAGGATCTTGCCAGTGATTGACAGGAGTGACACTGGTCTGTAGTTGCTGATTTCCGCTCTGCTTTTCTTTTTGTGAACAGGGACTACATTTGCCTCTTTCCACAGAGAGGGCCATATACACTGTACTAGGCAGTGCTGAAAGATGCGAGTTAGAGGTGCTGCTAGCTGGTCTGCACATCTTCTCAGCAATCTTGGGCTCAACTTGCCTGGGCCCACAACCTTTTCTTGTTCAAGGGATTTAAGAAGGAAATGCACCTCCTCCCGCCTTATTCTCAACACTGACAGTTTTGACTGTCTCTCTCTCTCTCTCTCTCTCTCTCTCTTGCTCTCTTTCTTTTACCGGGTAGGGTACTGATATCTGGGCAAGAAAAAACTCGAATAAAAGGGTTCAACTTATATAAATGTTGATTTAGAGAGGTTTGGCAATAGAAGTGTTGATGAGTATTACAACCAAGGCACAATAAGGCCTGTTATCCTTATTTATTTATTTATTTATTATTATTTGGACATGATACATAGTTGTACAAGAGAAATACAGTGGTTGAGTGTACATGCCAAAAGCCCCTTGTATGCAGAGTATTACGGGCAGGCTTAAAATTAACTTAAGATTAACTAAGCAATGATATATTCAGTGGTAAAAATACAGTAAACAAATTACAACACGAAGTACAAATGAGTATTTCAAATAAGAGGCTTTATAGTTGTACAAATTTGTGGGTAATGTAATTACAAAATACATAGTTTGATAGGGTCCCGGTTATACAGGGGGACAAGGAGCAGATAAAACACAGCTGAATGCTTTGAATTTATTTTCCTTCACCAAGACGATAGCAAGTTTTACACTTAGTACAATATACAGTTGGAAATGTATTGTATGTTGAAAAACCCTGAATGGGTTGCAATGTTTATGTATTAATAATTTAAATACCTTTTCATATAATTTTATATTGCTTTATTTGCAATAATAGCTAAATCGTAAATTTATTGCTTTAATTTTATTTGACGTAGCTTCCTTTGTTAGGTGGATGAAACCTTTATGTTCTAGTTCAAGTTTTGATTGTCAACTACTGTAATTACGCTCCTTGCTGTTACTCTGCCGGCTTCTGAGCTGCAATTGCCCCACGGACTTCACGTGACGAGGGGGGGGTGCCCTCACCTCGCTTGAAGTTTTGATGCTCTAGACTCTCTTGGGGTTTACAATTGTCTGTCTCATTTTTCTTTTTAGTTCTGTAGAACTCTGTTCACAGATCATGCAAGCAAGTGTTTTTTGACGTTTTTTACTGAGGTTGTGTGTCCATAACCTCTGATAAATCAGGTCCTAGCTGTAAAAATTTTCACTTAATTTGTACTAGTTTCTGTTATTTTTCACAGTCGGGGATTTTTATGCTGAACTTGATTCTAGATGGGAGTTTGTGACTTTTTTGGAGGACTTTTGATGGCCCACTTTGTGTCGTTATATTACTCCTTGGGCCTGATTTGTCGCATTGTTGTTGTATGCTATTGGGCTTTTGCATTCTTTTTAATGTTCAAGGGGAAATGTTCTGGTTCCAGTCGGCAAAAAGTTATTTTATGGGCTTTGTTAGTCACTTTTAAAGTCTAGTCGATCGTGAGACATAGCGAACAATTTGAGCACTTACACACCCTACATACTTACTTTACAATTTGTAATATCTTATTAAATTTAATGTACCCGCGGGACTTAAAAATTATAAATGTGAAGTGCTTTAGCACAAAAAAAAATTGAACTCGAGAGAAGGATATTATTTTGTTACGTGTTAATTTAATTTAATTTAATTTTTAATATACCCCTAGACTTAATAAATTTATTTAAATTTTTAAATTTTTCAGTTAGTACCTACCATTTTTAATCCCCGAAGCATAAGAAACATACTGAATTCTAATGGATAATTTGGACAAGGGTACGACTACTTTTACAAAACCCCGTAACAGTGGATCTAGAAGGGCAGTCCTTTTAGTATTTACTGGAGAATTTTAACTTTTAGAATCGCGTTTTCTGTAACGAAGGGGGGCCTTTTCCGGGAGGCTCTTGTTTTCCAAGGGTTGGAAAATTTGTCCAGTTTGATAACTAAAAAATAGGCAAACGCTTTGAGTACTTTCCCTAACTGAAGACTTTGAGTTTAGCTTGTAAAAACATACCAGGGGAGTATGTACCTGACTGAGTCTTTTGATCAAGGGGGGAAAACTTTTTATGAGCCTACTCAAGAAAACCAACACTAAAATTCCCATTGGGATTATAGTTTCCCATAATCCTCTCTCGTGTACAATTTTTTTCGTATGTATGCCAAAGTAAAACAGTTAATTGATACTCTGCCTTTGTCTGAGTTAAGTAAAATTAAAACTTCAGACGTGTTGGAAAGTAGCCAAAATCTCGGTGTGACGTATAACGGGAATTACACCGCAGAAACGTCAAGCTTTAATTAAAGAATATTTTTTCCGCCATAAGAGATTTTGATTATGATTCAGATTCAGAAAGCCTAGTGTCACAATTAGGAAAAAGATCTATTGAGACTTTTAGAAAAAGAGCAACAAAGGCGAATGTCTGAGCCATGAACCTCCGCCACACCTTCCCCCCCTCACGACACAAATACAGAGTGTAGTGGTTTGGTTCACAGCACAAACATCTGTATGTTAAAAACCCGTATCTACTTACCCTAGCCCCAATCTAGACTCCTAGAACGCCTGAACGAGTGCCCGCCCAAAGGACAGCCAAAAGACTGTTAATTTCCCTACTCCCCATTACCTACTGGTTCTATCTCTCGGGAAACATTTTGAGGGGTTTGAACCCCTCTTTTATTTCAGACTGCACAAATAGGGGCACAGAGGGAAATTTGAAGAAGAAGATTTGAGAGAAAAATGTTCGTTTGGAAGACAACAAACTGATATATCAAGGACCCATTTAATGGCAGAAAAACTGATCAATGGTTCCAATTTTTGAAAGTACTTTAACCCTATTTTGATGTGTTTGAAAAACCGGCACGTGAATGACTGGCCCCGAAGATGGGCAACATTGAGCAAACGCGTTGACAGGAAGGCTCAAACTTTCTGCTGCTTTAAAAACCCTTGCCAAAAAATTAGTTATGTGTGTTTAAACAAACTATTCTAGAGACATATTTTTCTTGTTTCCTTAAGTTTTTCAAGAGCATTTCGTACGTTACAACGACGACAAAATCAAATTTTTGTAGAATTGCTCGTGAGAAAAAAATTGCTTTTGAGGATGGTCCCAGAGCTGCCAAGTGTAAAACTACAAACAACCTGTTCATTTTTACTACACGAAGAGTTTTTTAAAACTGATCCTGCGACATACAAGAATATCTGACGACTATTACCTCGGGTATTCTGGAAACGCGCATTTCAGACAATTCGAATTTCTCACAAATTTTACTACTAAAAAAAAAGAAAAAACAAGGGGAACTAAAAAATGTCCTAGAAGTTGGCAACCCAAATCACGTCATTGCCGCCGTGTAACCGCTACTGCAATTCTCGTACCTTTACCGGAAAACTCACAAACCTAACGCTCTGTGGTAACAGAAACGATACGAGAAAAGAAAAAATTAAATGTACCTATTGTAACAGAAAAAAGGACAGTTAGAGAGATTGCTATAAATTAAAAGGATGCGAGAGACATCTGCAGTGGCCACCCCCACGTCGTATCCCCTTCCGGCAAAAAAGGCACCAAAATCCTGCAAAAAACCCCTGACCACGTTTTAGATAATGTTACTAGGGTGAGATACGTCAGGAAATGTATCTGACGAAAAAATTCTTCAGCGATGAGCCTTCTTTTCAAAGAGGGAGAATGGATTTGCGAATCACTCTAACTGAGATAATTACTTTCAGAAGACACTGGCAGTTATCTCACGTTTTTTAAGAGAAGAGTACTGCCCATAACTGACGATACCTATTGCAAGATGATTTTTGTTAGAAGCCAATGGAGGGGCTGTTATAAAAGTGCCTCTGCACAAAGTTTATAAATTAAAAAAAGCTAAAATTTTAAATGGTTATATTTCGTGGGTATATCCATGGTGTATTTCCATCAGGTCAGTGGGCTTTTTGATAGGGAACGATACCTTCTGCTGGTATATGTAAAAAACCACTTTTATTGAAATAACACTGATAAATATGCCAATTAAGCTTTAGAGAGAAACCATTTTTTTCCTTTTCAGCGCAAACTAGCGAACTAATTAGAGCACTTACACAATACATACTTACTTGTACTATTTTTAAAATCTTTTAAATGTTAAATTTCCAGACGTACTTAAAAATTTTAAAAGTGATTGTGCTTTCAGCACAATAATATTGAATCGAGAGAAGTGATATAATTTGATTACTGTGATTTAATTTAATTTAATTTAAAATTTATAATATACCCCAGACTTAATAAATTTATTAAATTTTATTTCTCTGTTAGTAGCCTACCAGTTGTAACCTGAAGCACATTGAATAATACTGAATTCTAATGGAAATTGGGCAAGGACATACTGACTACTTGTTTTTGAAAACCCCGTATTCACTGGAATTCTAACTTTTTGAATCGGTTTTCTGTTAAAAGGTACAACACGGGTTTGTTAAAGGCCAAGACACGCGGGACAGAAAGGGCAACCATGCTCAACCAGCTCTAGAATGGAAAAAAAACAAGGGTGGACAGGGGGGGTGGTGACCCCAAAATCTGTCCCACCTTCTCACTCGCTGAAAACCCCTTGGGCTGACAAACGAAGGAGCCCCCTTATTCGACTTTAGTACTGGTTCGGGCCCAATAAAAGGTTCGTACCTTTGCATGCCACACCCTCACCCCGGAGGGGTCATGAAAAGGGTCCCACCTCCCCTTGTAAACCCTGCCACCATGGCACAAATCATGGACCCCCCCCCCTTTTCCTCAACCCTCCAACTCTTAGGTAGAGCTCAACTTTACTCATGACATAATGCCAAACTCTAAACTCAAAGCAAGACAGCAGACAGTAGAGCTAACGTAGGTCCAAGATACCTGCGAACGGAAGCAGGACATCCCCTCACTAAAAAAAAACCCACAACAATAAATGCTCATTACATATAAGAGGGAAAAAAAGAGCTTGAAACCAGTTACCACAGGTCCCTAACACATCCTAACCTAATACATATAAAATCTAGACTCTGGACAACGAGTCTGCCAACTTATTTTCTTTGCCGGCAATGTGTATGATTCTGAGAGAAGAGGGCTGCAGCCTTGTATTATGGTTCTTTGTGGCCTGGAGATACACCACAGGGTTGTGGTCACTATGAACGGTGACCTGTGAAGTCTGGCCCACGTAAACATCGAAGTGCTCCAAGGCCAGTACCAGCACAAAGGCTTCTTTTTCAATGATAGAGTAAGCCCTCTGGTGCGGCAGCTACTTGGCTGAGAAGTAGACAACCAATCGTCCCCGGCTTGCAACAGTACTGCCCCAACCCCAGACTCAAAAACATCAACCTGTAATGAGAAAGGTTTGGAGAAGTCCGGAGACAAAGGAATGGGTGCAGAACACAATAATCTTTTTGCTTTCTTAAAAGCATTTTGACATTCTGGGGTCCAGTTAAAGGGAACTTTGTGACTGGTAAGAGAAGTAAGAGGGGCTACAATATCTGAATTTTTTTTTACAGAATCTTCTGTAAAACCCTATCATGTCTAGTCAACATTGAAGATATTTCCTATCATGGGGAACTGGATAATCTTTAATGACAAGAATGTTAGCAAATTTAGGGGCAACTTTGCCACTATCCACTTCATGGCCCAGAAAATTAACAGTAGTCTGACCAAAAGAAGATTTAGATAAATTAACAGTTAAATGGGAACTCTGGAAGGTCTAAAAAAGAGCCTTAAGCCTAAATAGGTGTTGATCCCAAGTATCAGACACCACAACAATATCATCCAGGTACGCTGCCGTGCCTTCAAGTCCGTTAATAGCCTGACGGATAAGTTTCTGGAATGAAGAGTGAGAATTTTTCATTCCGAAGGGGGTAACTGTATATTGATAATGACCTCCTGGAATTACTAAGGCAGAGATTTCCTTCACCTTATCCGTCAAAGCTAACTGATAGTAACCTTCAAGGAGATCTAACCTTGACACAAAAGTAGCCTTACCCCTAAAGTTAATTACGTCATCCAGACTAGGAAGAGGGTAAGCATCTGTAATTGTGACCTCGTTCACCTTACGGTAGTCTGTACACATTCAAAAACATCAATCAGCTTTTTTAACAAGGATGCACGGTGAAGCCCATGGACTAGATGACTCCTCCACTAACCCATACTCTAACAGAAATTCTACCTCATACTGAAGTAGCTTCTGTTTTTGAGGATTAGCTCTGTAGGGGGAGAGTTTAATAGGTTTAGAGTTTCCCACAGACTCCAGTAGGTTATCGACTAAGATGAGCTAAACTAGCTCATCGAAGGTTGCGACACCAATTGCTTTATACCAGCTGTTAAAAGCTTTGGTCTGCTGTCTAACAAAATCCACCAGGAATTGACCAAGCTGGTGTCTGCCTAACTTAAATGACTTCCTATACTGATCAGGAATACACTGATATGCTCCAAGAACTGTGGTCTTCATCACTTGGTAATTACAAAAATCAGTGTTAGTTAACACTGAAACAAATTCCTGTGACTTACCACGAAAAGCTGTGTGTACCAAAGACGCCCAATGCTGTTCCAGCCACCTGAAGGCTCGAGCCTGATTTTCGAAAGTTTCGAGAAATTGTTCAGGTTCTGCCTCATTGAAACGGAGAACCAGCTGTGCTGCTTTTTGCAAACTAAAGTCATTGACAATTTGAGAAAACTGCCTTCTTTCTTTTTATTTATTTATTTATTTATTTATTTATTTATTTATATTATTAGGACATAATACATAGTTGTAAAAAAGAAATACTGGTTGAGTGTACATTCCAAAAGCCCCTTGTATGCAGAGCATTATGGGTAGGCTTAAAATTAACTTAAGATTAACTAAGCAATGATATATTCAGTGGTAAAAATTACATTAAACAAATTACAACGTGAAGTACAAATGAGTATTTCAAATAAGAAGCTTAATAGTTCTAAAAATTTGTAGCACAATTTATAATATAATCCAGTTAAATCGAATAAAGTTCATGATTTGTAGTGCAGAAACAGGTCATATGGTCATTTGATGGGTTACTGTGCATTGAAGAGAATGGAGTATTATTTTAGGTAATGTAATTATAAAAAAGCATAGTTTCATAGGGTCACAGGTTATACAATTTTTTTTTTTTTTATATTTTATTTAAAACAGTGCGATACCAAAATAGCAGAAATATATTAAAAAGATACCGACAAAAGCTTTCTGCACAGTTTTTACTTAACCCGAAACCTAATATTGATACCATACTGCACAGTGGTAATATTGATACCATACTGCACAGTGGTAATATTGATACCATACTGCACAGTGGTAATATTGATACCATACTGCACAGTGGTAATATTGATACCATATTGCACATGGTAATATTGATACCATACTGAACACAGTGGTAATATTTGATACCATACTTGCACTTTGGTAATACTCACACACAAACAACTGTATAGACAATGGTTATTACACTATCACACACAACACACCGTATATTACTGTGAATATACACACTCACACTCAACACTATACATTACAGTGAATATTGTTTTATTTGTTATAGAACATCTCTAACAATGTTACTAATACAAAAACATCAAAACACTGGAAAGTATAAAGATTGTTACAATAAAAAAGAGTTATAAATAAACTAAACCGCACAATGACACCTTACACAAGCACACATAGGTGAGGTTTCTGCTGTCAACACACACCGTATGCGAGGTCTAAATTAGATCCTCAGGTGCTTAACAGAGCCCACGATACTCAAACTTTAAATTTAGGGATTATCACGGATATTACATACATGGTATTTTGGATACAAAGAAGGAAATCGGGATAATACTAAAAATCACAATAAAAATACATCCAATATACAAACAAAAACTACGATGTGAAGGTTTTTAATTCTCAGCGGAACTAAGAAAAATGATTGCAAGTAGTACATGTAATATAATATTACTGGAAAAGCACACGGTTACACAGTATAATAATATAACATAAATAAGATAACCGTAGCTTTATGCTAGGATAAACAATTTTTTTTTTTTTTTTTTTTTTTTTTTTTTTTTTTTTTTTTTATTTTTTTTAAACAATTACAATTATATCAAAATCATTTATGACCCTATAAACATATTTGAGTCATGAAATTTTCATCATAAAAGGGGTCCTTGAAATGATTTAGGCATATAAATGTTTGCAATCGTAGTGCAATGCATTTCTAAATGATAACTTTTTAGTTCCTGAAACCTCGGCGGCAATAACCATATTGCCCTTAGATATCAAAATCAATTTATACATACTTTTAAACAGCACTCATGCTCCACACCAATGTCTAGGAAAATAGGCCCGTCGTATACCCTTACCCACTTGCAAATCCCAGAAATCCCTTAATGTTGAAATTTGCAATAACCCTCACTAAAATCTCTCTCCCATCTCCCTCCATAACCCCTTTATTCCTCACTGTGTCCTATTAAAAAGTTGCTGCTAACGCATTAATTCTGCACGGCACGTTCCGCCTCCCTCATTGACCACATCATATATATATAATCGTAATCTTATTACCAATTCGCATTCACCTTTTATTCACCCCAGTTATATCTAAACTAAAACCCTCAAGACCTGCAAACCCCTCCCCAACTAACCTTAAAAACTTACCCATCCAAACCCTTATAAGTTCAATACAATCGCAAATATTATACCGTATGATATACATAGTCGCAATCCTCCACAATCCTTGTATTCCCATCCTCTCGTATTCTCTTATAGAATATAACATTCCGGACGGCATATTCCTGTATAAATCTATAAATAAACTTCTCTGACTTTAGTTTTAAAACGCAATTTGTTTAACGCCCCCAAATATTTACGCAATCATTACATCGGATAATACTCTTCCACGGACGCTACCAAAGCCTTCACCATCTGCCCTATCAGATTTCTCAAATTTAATATGTAAAGGTCCCTCACGTTTTTAAATACCGTATTACATTGCCTCACCTATCATGAACTCCGACCCCCCCCACACCGTCGCATTATCCTGATGTATCCTATGATGACCGATTTCTTCGGCCCCCCCTCCCGCTTATAACTATGTTTAAATACAACTTATTATCCTCTTTTCGACATCTATAAGACCCAGCCCTCCACGGCCCACGGGAGTGTGACAACCGCTCTACTTAACCATTCGCTCCCTGTTCCCCAAATGAATCTAAAAACACTTTTTTGTAGCTTTTTAAATCACAACGAAGTATCGAAATATTACCGTAACTGCCATAGTTTACTATATAATAGCACATTCGTTGTAATCACCCTTTGTTGCAAACTTAAATTAGAGATCTTAACCACGAAGACGCTTCAGAACACTATCAAAACGATACGCACGGAATTTATTTTGCTGTGCTAACTTGATTATCATTTACATAAACGATCCCACATATCTTTATTTGGCCACCCTTTTCCACCTTTCCAGCAACCATTCCGTCCTCTCGTGACCCTTTTCCAAGATTCATATACTTTGTTTTCCCATGTTGATCGTCATGGCCAGTATGCCTTTTCAGAAACTTTCACTAACGTTTCTACCGAATCAAATCCATGTTTTCTCTCACCAAAATCGTCGTATCGTCGACATATCCAACAATGCCGCTCCCCCATCCTTACATTACCATCCCTTTGCTTTCCATAAACCCTTATCCCTCTATAAAGGGATCTTGAAAACAAGCAAAAAAAAATAAATTGTGAAAGGGGGACAACCGTGACGCAAACCCCTTCCCAGGGGCTCTGGTTGGCCTGGTGGTTAAACGCTCTCGCATCAACGGTGAGGGCATGGTTCGATCCCAGCGCCTGATTAGAAACTTGGACGTGTTTCTTTCCACCTGAGGTCTATGTTCCCCATCAGTAAAATGGGGTTACTGGGGTGTGATTATTCGATGGTGTGGGTCGCATCCGGGACACTGGATCCTACGGAGGCTGGTCACAGACGAGGCCGCGGGGGCGTTGACCCCGGAAACTCTCTCCAAGATAAACTCTCCAGATAAACTCAGATTGGAATTCGATCTCCCAACCTCCATTCACCTGCAACGAAAGGTTGCCTCCTGGATACATTTAATTTGGCCCATGAATATAATTTCCGCCCAAACACTGCCATCTCAATGATCTTCATTACGTCTCCCGTTCACTCTATCATATGCCGCCTCCCAATCTATAGCAATACCCCCCCCCTTCATTATCTTACTCTTTCTTAATAAACTTCTAATCATACCGTGACCTTCATACTTAGACCTGCCGGCCACCCCATATTGTCCCCTTGTCTTCACTTTGCCCAGACTTTTTTTTATTCTGTTAGCCAAGATCCTTCAAAAAAATTTTATTAAGTCACCACATAATAACGAAGATTGCACGATAATCTTTAACCGTTAAGGCTCGCTTTAGGAACTATGGACGAACCACAGCCAACCTTTGTTGTTCCCCTAAAACCCCATCCGCTTCATTACATTGAATAAACGTACCAAAAACCCCTTTATAACGTTCAATTTTGAAGATTAAAAGTCGCTGGGAACCATCATTCCTGGCGCCCGTACCCAATTGCGCCCAGATAAAGCCTCCCAAGTCTCAACACTCCGTGTAGCGGTCCTCCAACATCAAACGATCATGCTCCGTCATCTCACAACCACACAAACTACCGATTGACTGCAGTGCAATTTCACTTATTCAAATCACTTTGCGTTTTCAATTTAACCCAAGCATCGATATTCCCACTCATACCTCCGTCGTCGTCAACTCTGTTTTTCACTCTATACCCATTGGCTTTACGACCTGAACATTCACCCCATTAACTCCATTGCTTTGCAGACGTCTGTGTTGATTCCTCTACACACACGCCGACGGGCGATCTCCCGCAAAACCTCTTCGATTCCACCCTTAAGCCTTTCCCCATCAAACCTTTCGTTTGTAAAGTTCGTGTTGCGCCTTATATTCTTTCAATTCCTATAACAGGATAATTAGAAGTCGCTTTGTACATAGCAGTCGCGCAACTGCACCTCTATATATCGTTGGAAAACCATACTGTAACTGATTATATCTAACCTTGACTATTATATATGCCTTAAATTCGCTTTTTGGCTATCGTTTTCCCACCAATTAACCAATTCCACATCTCCAGGTGCTTCAACCACAAGGCGTTCCCACTTATTGCCAAAAGACCAAATGACTTTCTCCCTCTTCAAGAAACTTTTACATTTAATTTCCAATAAGATGGACCACTTATAGGGGGGGGGGGGGTGGGGGGGGGGCCCCCCCCCCCCCCCCCCCAAAACCCCCCCCCCCCCCCCCCCACCCCACCCCCCCCCCCCCCCCCCCCCCCCCCCCCCCCCACCACCACCCCAAAAAAAACCCACCCGTCATATCTAATCCATTTACAATCTCCTCTATGATATCCGAAAAAATCCACATTATCAATTCACTCTCCGCACTGTAACCTCACGAGACAGTACATTCTATCCAATCTGCCGCATATTCTCGTCTAATAAAAGTATGCTCCTCCATGCCACCCCCCCCAACACATCATTAAAACCCCATCTTCAATAATAATCTCACAGGATCCAAAGCCAACTACCCGCTCCCGAGGCCTCCTACTTCTTTCGTCGTAAGTTCACAATTCCGTCGCCCCCTATTTATCGCTACATTTGGTAAACAACGTCAGGTTATATACTAATTTCCTCTTGTACATAATGTGTTTTAAGTGCGTACAGCTCCCTCGGCCGGCCCATATACACATACAAAACGTATGTGTGCTCGACCCTTAACCATCCACCCTTATCACTCTCCCCTCCCCCCTTTACGTTGGCTTCTACAAACGGGCTATTTTCCTTTACCAGATATGGCGTAAGCCTCCTTTTAACCTCGTCGCTTATTCCTTTTACACATCATAACCATCAATTTCTAATCATATCAATTCTGTAATGGTGTTCTTGTTAAATACACATCCACATCTTGTCGCACCAAAATGCATTAAACCACTTTCGCTTCCGCTCTGATCTCAAACCGTTATATTTATTGTCATAACCTTAAGTCAATTAATGGGGTTTTCCTTTCGTTCTAGGTTTAGTCTTTTCACTTTTACATTTTTCACCACCTCTATCCCTCCCCTTTGGGGATTCACCTTGATATAACCTTGTTTGTGGGTGGATTCAGATGCCTGTCCTCGGTACATCCGCCAAGGACTTTGGGCGTCATGTCTTTGGGCTGGATGTAAAGCACGTCGTATGAGTATGTGGGGGTCGCAGTTCGCTTTCGAGTTACCCCTCCAACCTGCATTCGGGATTTCTTTAGATACTATCGTGATGCCTCCACTTCTGTACATTTACCGTCATACAATGCGACACACCTAGACTCAATTGCTTCCATCCGTTCGCTCACCATGATGTTCAACGATCATATTGCACCTGGAGCCTCCACACGGTTGACTCTCGATCGACTCGTCTATCAAAACATCAGTGCCTTCACTAAAGACGCGCTTATCCTCTTCCCATTAGTGGGCAGAGTCTCTTCAAATACTTTATTTAGGTCCAGTGACGGTGTTTCTTCTCGTTGTTTTGCATCCTCCAAAGATTCTCCTGCGCTTTTTCTACCTCTTCCCTCCAAGTTGACCGTTGTGAGAGGATGGAGCATAAGACTGTTCTCGTCCCTCAACTTTCTCGACCTCTTCGATGTTGCTGTTGTGATATTTGGAGATTCCCACGACGCTTACCACACTGTGCCGCTATGTGTTTTCTTGTTAGTCATAGACCCACACAGCCGACAGTACGACGTTGCCCGCATATGTTACATTACTTGAGTTCGAAAAGCTTGCAACATATTATAGGACGGTTATGGGTATGGACGTCAAGGTCATTTTGATCTGAATATGTTCCCTCCAAACTTCCAGCATAAGGTCCAGCGGCCCCCCACGACCTGCAGAGGCCTTATGAACCGTACCATAATTAGTAGTTCATCTTTTATAAACAAAAATCAGTCGCTTCAAAAGGCACATTCTTGATTTTTACCCATGTTGTCGTAATCGTGATACATCGTCGAAGACGTACTGATACAGGGCTGAATTGACGGTTATAATGGTCTCTTGATATTATCACCACTGTTCGTAGACATTTGCTGGACGTCATTTTAACGAAATCCGTGTCGTCCCATTAAGTGCTACACCACGTATCTCTTCATTGCGATCCATAGGTTCACGGGATAATCGCCGGTAGTAACCAAATCCATCGTGGCTCCCGTGACAGCCCCACGGGTCAATCAACGCAAACAGTGTTGATGCGCCTTGTTGCTATGCATGCGCCATGTTAGGTAAATGAGCAAGCACACGTCCGCACTACTCAATGGCTGTTGACGAACGATCATTACAATTATGCCCTTTGAAATCCCTGGTCAGCTCCAAGATTGATTATCACCATCTCAAGTGCCAATGAAGCAGATTCACCCTCAGACAAACCCTGTCGCATAAGGACTGACGGTTTGCTTCAGGTCGAGGTATCGTTTTCTTCCAGCAGGTGCCATGGAGATTGATTTATTCCTGGCTCACGTAGTGGTGAGAAGTCTGATGCGCCATTCCTCTTCTCGAAGTATGACACTTATATGAGTACGTAGCTGCGTAGCTGTAAGAGTGTTCAATAATCAATGCCAAATGGAACGAGCAATTTGCCAGCAATGCTTTAAAAAGAGAGATTTTGGCAATGTCTGAAGTTGTATTCTGACACTAGACGTCTGATGCGTCTAGGCGGCATACCCCAAGTAACACGCTATTTGCAATTTAAACGCTCAGTACTCCAAGTAAGGATGGACATGTAACAAAGGCAGAATGCAGAAATCGCACATACAATTAGCAAGGACTGATATTACAGTGCAAAGCCGACTGCAGATTATTCACACGACAGCAAGATTGAGCATAGCGGAAGCGAGCACAGGTGAACAAGCCAATAGCAAGCTGTCAACGATCACACAATATCAGGCTGGACATAATAGCAAGGCTGATGTGGAAGTTTCTTTAAGCGTTGGCAATCTAAAGCAATGCCAGACAGCAAGCTATACAATGTTCCTGCTTCAGCTTCAACCTAGGCGTTCTCACTCCTGCTTAAGTAAGGGCTTTGCCCCCCCGGGAATGTTTGGCCCCCATATTCAACCAAGGCACAATAAGGACCTGTTATCCTGGTTGTTAAGGGGAGCAAGGGCAGATCAAAAAACACAGCTGAATACTTTGATACATATTTTCCTTCACCAAGAGCGGATAGCAAGTATTTACACTTATGTATATTTTATACAGATGAAATGTATGTGTATAACACGGTTAGTTCAAGGCCAAGACACAGCCTGGAGACAGAATGGACAACCGTGCTAAACAAGCTCTAGAATGCAAAAAATCAAGGGTAGACAGATGGGTGGTGACCAAAGCACCTCCACGCTTGCCAGACCCACCTTCTCATTGGCTGAAAATTGGTACTGATCAAACGATGGGGCCCCATCATTCGACCCTTAGAACTGGTTCGCTTGATGGGGAGATAACCTTTCAATGAGGGTGTGTACATGTGCCGAATAAAGGATACGTACTCTTTCCATGCCACAATGAGTGTAGCAGCCTGCCTAGTAGGGTTACATAACCGACAACCCTGGGTTGCTTTAAAAATACGCTAGACAAATATGCTGCGTAAGTGTCATAGGCGAGAGACGAGAAAGGAACCATCGATTATGATGCAATTGTCTTGTCAAATATTTATATGAATAACAGATCGATGTTACTGTCCCTCTCCGACCACTCCCGTATGTCTACAATATTTGTAATTCTTTATCTTCATGTTAGTGGTGGTGTTGGTGGTGGTGGCGGTAGTGGTGGTGATAGTGGTGGTGGTGATGGTGGTGCTAGTGGTAGTAGTGGTGGTGGTGGTAGTCGTGATAGTGGTAGTGGTGGTGTTAGTGGTGGTAATAGTGGTGATGGTGATGTCTGTGGTGGCTGTGGTTGTTGTGGTTGCAAGTGGTCCCTACTCTCCTCCCTTCCTACACCATCACAATCCGGACGATGTGAGTCAATGGTGGTGGTGGTGGTGGTGGTGGTGGTGGTGGTGGGGGTGGTGTTAGTGGTGGTGGTGTTGGTGATAGTGGTTGGTGGTGGTGGGGTGGTGGTGGTGGTGGTGGTGGTGGTGGTGGTGGTGGTAGTGGTGGTGGTGATGATGGTGGTGGTAGTGGTGGTGGTGGTGATGGTGGTGGTGTTAGTGGTGGTAGTGGAGGTAGTGGTGGTAGTGGTGGTGGTGGCGTTGATAGTGGTGGTGTTAGTAGTGGTAGTGGTGGTTGTGGTGGTGGTGGTGGTAGTGGTGGTGGTGGTGATGGTGGTGGTGTTAGTGTTATTGGTGGTAGTGGTGGTGGTGGTAATGGTGGTGGTGTTAGTGTTGGTAGTGGTGGTGGCGGTGATAATGGTGGTGGTGGTGGTGGTGGAGATAGTGGTAGTAGTGGTGGTAGTGGTGGTAGTGGTGGTGGTGTTGGTGGTGGTAGTTGCGGTGGTGGTGGTGTTAGTGGTGGTGGTGGTGGTGGTGGTGGTAGTGGTGGTAGTGGTAGTAGTGGTGGTGGTGGTAGTGGTAGTGGTAGTGGTGGTAGTGGTGGTAGTGGTGGAGGTAGTGGTGATGTTGGAGGTAGTGGTGGTGGGGGTGGTGTTAGTGGTGTAGTGGTGGTAGTGGTGGTGGTGGTGGTGGCAGTGGTGTGGTGGTGGTGGTGGTGGTGGTGGTGGGGGTGGTGGTGGTGGTAGTGGTGGTAGTAATGGTAGTGGTGGTGGTGGTGGTGGTGATAGTGGTGGTGTTAGTAGTGGTAGTGGTGGTGGTGGTGGTGATGGTGGTAGTGGTGGTGGTGGTGATGGTGGTGGTGTTAGTGTTAGTGGTGGTAGTGGTGGTGGTGGTGGTGGTGGTGGTGATGGTGGTGGTGTTAGTGGTGGTAGTGGTGGTAGTGGTGGTGGTGGTGATGATGGTGGTGGAGTTATTGGTAGTAGTGGTGGTAGTGGTGATAGTGGTGGTAGTGGTGGTAGTGGTGGTGGTGGTGGTGGTAGTTGCGGTGGTGGTGGTGTTAGTGGTGGTGGCGGTGGTAGTGGTGGTAGTGGTAGTATTTGGTGGTGGTGGTAGGGGTTTAGTGGTGGAAAGGGGTTGGTAGTGGGGGTAGTGGTGGTAGGGGTTTGATGGGGGTTTGGTGGAAAGTGGTGGGGGGTGGGGGTTGGCGGTGGGGGGGTTTGTGGGGGTTTTAAAGGTGGCAGTGGTGGTAGTGGGGGTAGGGGTGGGTGGGGTAGTTGTGGGGGAAATGGTGGGGGGGGGAAAGGTGGGGGGTTTTGGTGTGGGGGGTGGTTTTTGGGGGTAGTGGTGGAAATGGGTGGTGGGGGGTGATGGGTGGGGGGTTGTGGGGGTTAGTGGTGGTGGGGTGGTGAGGGGTGGTAGTGGGGTTTGGGGTGTGGTGGGTGTTGGGGGTTAGGGGGTGGTGGGGGTGGGGGTGGGTTAGGGGGTTATTTGGTGGTAGGGGGTTTAGGGTTTTTGGGGGGTGGTAGTTGGGGTTTTGGTGGTAAAAATTGGGGTTTGGGGGGAAAGTTTATTGGAAGAGGGGGGGTTTTAGTGGTTGGAAGGGGGTTTTGGTATGGTGGAAAGTGGTGGAAAGTGGGGGGTTTGGTGGTGGTGGGGGTGGGAAAGGGGGCGGTGGTGGTTGGGGGTTAGGGGGTGGTGGGGGGTTTGGTTTAGAGGGGTAAGTGGTGGAATGGTGGTTTTGGGGAAGGGGGGTGGTGGTGGTATTGGGTTTGGTAGAGGGTGGGTGGTGGTGAGGGGTTGGTGTTTTATGGTGGGGGGGGTGGGGGTGGTGGGTGGTTTGGTGGTGGTGGGGGGTTTTTGGTGTTGGTTTTTGGGGTTTTAAAGGGTGGGGGTGGGGGAAGGGGTTTGGTAGAGGTGGTAGAGGTGGTAGTGGGGTATTTTTTGGGGGGTGGGGGGAGAAAGGTTTTGGGGGGGAAGGTCGTTGGAGGGGAGGTGGAGGTGGATTTGGAAAGGGGTGGTGGAGGGGGATTTGGGGTGGGGGGGTTTTTGGGGGGGGGGTTTTAGGGGGGTGTGTAAAAAAGGAAAGGGGGGTTAGTAGGATTTAGGGATTGGGGAGGTGAGGGTTTTAATTGAGAGGGGTATTTTGGGGGATGGGATTGGGGGTGGGGATTTTTTGGGGAGGATGGGGAATTTAGGGGGTTATTAGGGGGTTAGAAATGGTGGTTCATTTTTAAAATTGAGTAGGGTTTTGGGGGTTTTATTTAGGGGATTTTTTGGGGATATTTTTTATATTTTGGGGGGGTTTAAAATTGGAATTTATTTTTTATTAGGGGTTTATGGTTTTTATTTTTTGGGATTTTAGGTTTATTTATTTTTTAGGGTATATTTGTAAAAATTATTATTATTTGTATTAATTTTTTATTTTTTTTTTATTTAAAATTTTTATTGGTTTATATTTTGGATTTATTTTTTTTAATTAAGTATATTTTATATTTTATTTATTTAATTTTTTTTTTCTTTTATTAAAATTATTATTTTTATTATTTATTTATTTATTATTTTTTAAAATTATTATTATTTATTATAATTTTTTTTTTTTTTGGATTTATTTGGGAAGGGGTTATTATTTTTTAAAATTTTATTAAGAGGGGGGGGATTTTTGGGGGGCCCCCAAATTCCCCCACCCACCCCACCCCCACCCCCCCTGAAATTGTGCCAGGGTGGTTTTGGGGTAGGGGTTGGATTGGGGTTAGGTTGGTTTAAAGGTTTTGGTTGGGGTGGGGGGTGGTTTGGGGGGTGGGGTGGTTGGTGGGATAGGGGGTGGGGAAAGTGGTAGGGGGGGGTTTTGGTAAGGTTGTGGTTTTTGTGGTTAAAGTGGTCCCCCTCCCCCCCCCTTTCCAAAACCCCCCACACCGAAAGTTTTTTCCAGTGGTTTTTGTGGTAGGGGTTTGGTGGCAGTGGTGGAAATTGGGGGTGGTGAAAGGGTTTGGGGGTGGTGGGTAGGGGTGAGGGCATATGGTAGTGGGTGGGTGAAAGTGGTGGGGGTGGTAGGGGTTAAGGGGGTGGTGGTGGTGATTTTGGTGATGGTGAGGGTTTTGTGGTTGGGGTTTTGTTTTGGTTGCAAGTGGTCCCCCCTTTCCCCGGGCCTTTCCCTACCCATCCCCCGCCCCTTTAAAAATGTGTTCAGGTGGTTTTTGGTAGGGGTGGTGGGATAGTGGTGGTGGAAGTGGTGGGTGGTGGTGGTGATAGTGGTGATGGTGAGGGTTTTGTTTGTGGTTTTTGGGGGTTGCAAGGGGCCCCTTTCCTCTCCTACCTTCCTACACCATCAACACCTAAAGTTTGTTCAGTGGTGGTTGTGGATGTGGTGGTGGTAGTGGTGGGGGTGGGGTGATAGGGGGTGATGGTGAGGGTTTTGTGGTTGGGGTTGTTGTGGTTGCAAGTGGTCCCCTCCTCTCCTCCCTTCCTACCCCATAAACAAAACCTGAAGATTTTGTGCCCAGGGGGTGGTTGTTGCAGGGGTTTGGGGGCGTGGGGGTTTTTTTTTGGGTGGTGTTTGGTGGGGGTGGTGGTATTTGGTGGTGGTGGGGTGATATTTGGTTTGGGTGAGGGTTTGTGGTTTTTGGTTTTTGTTGTGGTTGCAAGTGGTCCCTCCCCCTTCAAACCTTTCCTACCCACACACACCTGAAGATGTTGTCAGGGGTTTGGTTTTGGGTAGTGGGGGGGCCCAGGGGTTTGGTAGTGGTGGTGGGGGGATAGTGGTGGGGGGGATAGTGGGGGTGGGGGGTAGGGGTGGTGGGGGTTGGGTGATAGTGGTGAGGTGAGGGTTTGTGGTTGTTTGGTTGCAAGTGGTCCCTCCTTTTCCTACCTTCCTACCCCAAACCACACACCTGAAGATGTGTGCCCAGTGGGGGGTTTTGGGGGTAGTGGTGGTGGAAAGTGGTGGTAGTGGTGGGGGTTTGATGGGTGGTGGGGGTGGTGTGGTAGTGGGTGGGCAGTGTGGGTATTTGGTTTGGTGGTGATGTGGTGGTGGTAGGGAAGTTTTGGTGGTGGTGAAAGTGGGGGAGGGTGATGGTTGGGGTTTTGTGGTTTTTTTGGGGTTTTGCAAGTGGCCCCTCCCCCTCCAACCTTCCCTACACCACCCACAAAACCTGAAGATGTTTTCAGGGGGTGGTTGTGGCAGGGGGTGGTGGCAGGGGTGGAAGTGGTGGTGGTGATAGTGGGTGGGGGGAAGTGGTGGTGGGGAGGTATAGGGGTGATGGTAGGGTTGTTTTTGGGTGGTTTTTGTGGTTCAAGGGGGCCCTCCTCTCCTACCTTCCAAAAACCACCCACACACCTGAAGATTGTGTAAACTGTGTATACTGAATAATGAAAGCTTATTTTAAAAACTGTTTAAGGGATAAAAGGGGTTTAAAGTATTACAAGGAACGTAAAAGCATCAGAAAAGGGGAAAAAAAAAAAAAATGCCTATTGGCCCCTTTCCTGACAGCTCGTATTCAAATTCAAAAAGAATTTTAAATCCTCTATTTATTTAAAAACCCAAATTTTTAAAAAATTTTTCCCCAAAACAGTAATACCCCTAACCCTAAAAAATTTTTTGCTATTTCCCGTTGTTAATTTTAGTTTTAAATTTTAAATCCACTGGGGAATTTAAAGCTTTAAACCACTACTATTCAAATTTTATAGGAAATTGAAAATTTAGAACTCGTCTAAACGTGCCAAATTAAACCCAAAAGTAATCAGTCAAGAGTAAGGTTTTGGTAAAAGGACACAAACGTAAAATAATGTGTAATTTTTAGTAAAAATTATTAAAAAGTCATAAAGTATTTGATCCATTTCTGATTGGTGCACACGCAGCTCAAAATCCCATTATTACCCTTTTTAAAAACTTCTCCAAACAAAGATCAGGGAAAATTCATTTCCCCCCCCCCGTTTCTTTTTATGAAAATATATAACGCCCAAAAAAAATACTGTCCCTTTTTAAGTTTTGAAAATGATAACCAACTATTTGGGTTTTTTCAAAAAATAATGAGTAACTCGTTGAAAATAGAGAGAGAGAGAAAAGAGAGAGAGAGGAGAGGAAAAGGGAGAGAGAGAGAGGGAAACTGCCAAAAACTGCCTGCGAGATACCAGGTTTAATTACTGGGTAAAGAAAGGACATCAAGGACCAGTGTCGGAAGAAAAAAGGGAAATTACAGACAGGGGCCCCCTGTTTAGGGGGAAACCCTTTTTTAAAAACAAAACCCGCAGGGGTCCCCGAATTGGTTTAACAACACTCTCACGTCAACCCACCAGCTACTCCCATCCACCCAGGGAGGGGGGATTGTGCCTTAAAACAAAAACCACAGACCTACACCCTGCCGCTGGGCCCCATAACCCCTACCCCTCTCAAGGGCAGGCACCTTTTCATTCCCCAAAACCCCCCCACCCACCTCAAGCTGAAACCAAAATTCATCCCTGAGGAGCCCCTCTATCCCGCATCCTTTTTGGGGCCCCCATTGGAGGTTTTTTATTAAAATAATTTTTTTGGGGGAGCTCACACATAGTTTTGTGAACACTCGACGTCCCGAAAATGATAGCTTGGGTTTTTGAAAAAAATTTTTTATGACAGTACTCCCAGAAAATTTTTTTCAAGAATTGCTGGCCCAAAACCTCATGGATGGGGAAAGACAGGCAAGGGGAAGGAGGGTTTTTTGCTTTTGGGCTTCTTTAAAAATGTTCATGTCCCCGTACATTGATGTTGCCCCCCCTACACATCTTTTTAAAAATTTTGTTTTTTCAAATCTGTATAAACAATAGTAAACCCCTTTACTAGCATGTCCAATTTTACAGGGCCTCAGTGGCAACATGCAAAACCCCACAACTTCCTAATGGAAAAAAATTTACTCCCTTCTTTCTACAAACAAAATGTCAACATATTATAATTGTTGGTTTGGGCCCCAAACCGCACCTTATACAGAAGGGGCTTTTTATGACCTTTTTTGCTGTGTTTTTTGCATGAAAAAGTTGTGATTTCCCCCACTCATTCCTGGCCCCCCCTTGACCCAGTATTTGGGTGATCTGGCAGAAAAGGCCCTAGTCACTTGTCAACCCCTCGGCTATTTGGATCGTCTGCCCACAAAAAAGGCCCGATTTTAAAGACACTTAAGGGTCCCAACAGGCGAGGGGTGGAGTCCACACGCACAACCTGGCTATGATAAAAAAGGGGAAAATTGGCCCGGCCCTTTGCTCTGAGCTCACCACCAGCGATTGGAATGCTCTTTTCCCCAAAGGGGGTGTTGGGCAAAACCAAATGAAAGCCTTCCCCCCTGGGCACATTCTTAATCTACATTTGAACACATTCCTCACCGGGGAATAAAGTGACAGTAAAAGGGGGCTGCTTTCGCTAAGTAAAAAGCATGGCGAAGGAATAAGAGACAAACCCCAAACCCCCTATAACAGGAAAATTGCACACGCAAGCCTTTGGCATATGGGTGAAATTCAAAAATGGGCCCCTTTCTAAATGGGGGGTGGACACTAAAAGAAAAACTAGCAAACAGGTAGGGGAGGGCCCCAAAAACCCGGTGGTCCCTTTTTCAAAGGGCAGAAAAAGGTTATTGGGCCCGATTTTAACTCATTCCTCCTCAAAAACCCCAGGATGGGGCCAAACCTTTTACTAGAAATCAAGAGAAGGCGGACCCCCCCTTTGCGAACACCCTTTTCTACCCCAAAATGCAAGTTTTTCCCGATCCAGCCCAAAGGGGCCCTCCTTGGCTAGCTGCAAGAACTGTGTCAAAACTGCCCGTGGTAAAAAATAAGGGAGGAGGAGTGCATTTCCCTTTTTAAATCGCTTGGGCCAAAAAAAAATGCTGGGGCCCCGAGAAGTTGGGGCCCAAAAATTGTTGAGAAGGGTGTTTCAGACCAGCTAGCAGCCCCTCTAAACCCCGCCTTTCAACACTGCCTATACATGGGAAATGGCCCCTCTAGGAAAGAGGAAATTATCCCCTTTTACAAAAAAAAAGCAGAGCAGAAAACAGCAACTACAAAACCAGTGTCACTTTTGTCCCCAAACACTGGGAACATCCTTGACAAAAAAATCTCAAAAACAAAAAAGAGATTTTTTGACTACCACTTAAATATTTGTGAACGTCAATAGGGTTCCCGGAAAGGTTTTCCTGCTGCGATCTGTTTTTAAACCTCTTTCCCCTAAAAAGGGGAATCCAAAGTCAAAATGGGGTGGTAGGGACTGGACATTGCTGGCGCGTTCGACCCGGGGGTGGCAAACCCGGGCCTCTTAAACAAAAATTTAAGCACTGGGAATTGCAGGCTCTACGCTATTTTCCTCCCGTGATTACCTTCATGGTAATCCTAAATGTAGTTCTCAATGGAAGGAAACAGCAAGAAATCCTATTGGGGGGAAGTGTTTTTCACAAGGAAGCTGCTGGGGCCATTGTTATGGAATGTCTATTTCCCCAACCCACCCCTTTTTTATCTCCTCCCAGAACACAGCATATGAAGACGACTGTACACTGACATTCACTTAACCAAAAGAAGGGAAAGCCACTGCTCTAAGCTACTTTAATCACCCCCTGAGGCTATAAACAGCTTTGGGGAAAAAGATGGCAATAACTTTTGGGTCCTTTAGAAAATGCAAATGAGGGCGCCCCTAGGCACCATGATGGGGAATGCTAATGCGTAGTAAGAAGAATTGGGGGGGTTTTTGGGCCCCGGAGAAGAAAATTTTATATCCTTTTGGGGGAAAAAATTTTACTCCCAAAATAACCATGAAGAACCATGTTTTTAAATCTTGCAAACAAGGAAAACCAGGGAAACTTACAGCACTTCGCCGTTTTTCGCATCTGCTTGACAATAGGGGTTGCAAGATTCTGTACCAGGGGACAAAAAAACGCTCACACCTTGAGTATTTCTCAACTTTCTTGGTTCGCCTGCCCCCCCCCCCCCCCATCTGCGCTGTTTTACAGAGTAGAGAACCCGAGAAGGGCGTCTCATCTCTCGCCTGGACCCAACCTGGGGCAGAAACTGCATTTCAAAAGAGCCTTCAATATAGGAAAGGGGTATGGGTTGGGCCCCCCTGTTATGTATCCAAGGCCAATTAAATTTTCCCAAAATACCACACCTTGGGTCCACTTCAAGGAAAAGGGGTGAAACAACTTTTATGCCACAAGACGGGAAGAAAGCCCCAACTTCACTCTGGGGTGTACCCTTTTTCCAGAAAAAATCACTTTCCCCCTGAGATCATATATACCCAAAGGGTGACTCGGTATGGAACCATTCTTTCAGCATAAAAAGAAAGTCCCAAAGAGATAAAATCAGTTGAACATAAGAAGATGCGGCCCCAGAAAAGGCTCCAAAATCATCCTGTTTCCCCACTTGTATGTCTTTATAACAAAAAAAATGCTTTTCCCAAAAAACTTATGTTGGTAACAAAATTTATTTTTCCAGTAAATTAGGAATCCTTAACCTGTAAATAGCTTGTCAATATAGCTATGGATCCTTAACCTTGTCAAACCCTTGGGAAGAGAGAGAGAGAGAGTGAGAGAGAGAGGAAAAAGAGAGAGAGAGAGAGAGAGAGAGAGAGAGGGGAGAGGGGAGAAGAGAAAAGGAGAGAGAGAGAGAGAAAAAGAGGGGAGAGAGAGAGAGAGAGAAATGAACTAAGTTAAATATTTTCAATATCTCAATGATTTTCTCAACAAACCGTAATCATCGTTTTTTATTTTTCTTGGTCACATAATTTATTTTTCTGGAATTTTGCCCCTCAAGGAAGTTCCTTGATGTTGGTGAGGGGCTCTTTATTTGGGAAAAATTGTATCTGTGCTCCAGTTCCCCGAATTAAGCCTGAATGCCTTCCACATCCCCCCCCCCAGGCGCTGTATAATCCTCCGGGTTTAGCGGCTTCCCCCCCTTGATTATAATAATAATAAGCGGGAAATTTTTGCTAGTGTCTTCCTGCGTAAAAACTGGAGGAAATAAGAATTAAAAATTTCACATATTTTCTTATAATTGTCAGTGATCTGACCTAAGTTACTTTAGATTGGGACAATCTTGTCCCTTTTTTTTACTTCTATATACCTGAAATAAACATTTTGAGTGTCTTCCGAATCCCTTGGCCAAACTTTAGTCTCATAATCTCTTTTGTTTTTTCATAATCCCTTTTTTTTAATCTTTCTTTAATTGAATAAATTCATTTTTTAAAACTACTCATCCCCTCTTGTGATTACGCCAAATATACACCACTCTTTTGACCAATGAGATGTTTAATCTGTTGTGTATCCATTTTGCTATAATTTTTGGTTGATCAATTTTTGCCCTGGGCAGATAGAACTTTGTCCTAAAAAAAGTTCATATTGGCAACCAACCCACCACCTACCTGACCCATAGTCAGGGTTTTCCAATTTAGCTCACCCAGGAAATTTTTCTCAGTCCCATGAAATCGGCCAAGCAAAAGTCTGGGACAGAGACTTGATTGCAGTTATTTGGATAATTCCAAGCTATATTGAAAAAAGTGATTTGTGACTGTTTTCTTTTAGCTCATCATTAACCTCAAAATTATTAATTAGTGAATCCTTGTTGGCAAGAATTCTAGTCAAGCCGACTGTTTCCTTAGTTGGTTCTGTCACAAACTTTTTTAAAAAAAGCAACCCTGAATCGTATAAAGGGAAAGTCACTAGACTCAAGATTTCCTGTCGTAATGTTCCAATCGCTTGTTTTAAAGTTAAAAATCTCCCATTACATGACATTTTCATGTCTAACGTTTTATGAATTCTATCTCTTAGCAGCTTACTAAAACTCCCTATGAAGATTTGGGGGGCCCTATAAATTACACCCAAAATTAATTTGTGACGACCCTCGGGAAAAATGTAGCCAGATTCTGTGTCCCATGCTTTTTAAATTTTTTATCTTGTCCAGTACAATAATTTAAATTATCTCTGACACACATCGCCACTTCCCACCCTTCCTTTGACCCTATCGTGTGGAATAGTTTATAGCCTTGTATGTGGGATTCAGAAGGCATTTCTTTGCCCTTTCAGGTTGAACCAGGTTCCGTTAAAACAAAATATCTAATTAAATGACCCGCGGTAATTTAGTTAGAAAACCTTTAAAGGGAGTATACCTTGTCCTTTGTGATCTACATAAAAAACCCGCACATAAAAGACAGAAGCTTACGACGACGTTTGGGTCCGATTGGGGACCATTGACAAAGTCACACTAACAGGGGAGGAGCAGGACGGCTATATATAGGCGGGAAGAGGTGGAGGTAGTAGTGGGTAGTAGTAGAGTAGTAGAGTACAAGTTTTGTTATAAACCGACAGGATGAAATGACACGACAACACCCGGGCTCCCCACGTAGACGTTTGCCATCCAGCCAGCCCCTGGATGGCGAACGTCCACCAAAAAACCCCCCCAGACGCCGCACATGGGGGGGTTTGGGTTTGTCTTTTTTTGTGGACGTTTCGCCATCCAGTGGTGGCTGGATGGGGGGAAAGCTACGGTGGGGATGCCGGGTGTTGGCATGTGTCATTTCTTCCTGTCGGTATTTATAAAATTTTCTTGTACTACAAACTACTATTTACTACAACACTACTACCTCCCCTCTTCCCTGCCATATATAGCCGTCCTGCTCCTCCCCTGTTAGTGTACTTTGTAAAAGGGTCCAAGTGGGACCGAAAGTGTCGTAAGTTCTTCTTTTATGGCGGGTTATTTGTGTATCGTTCCAGTCACGGTATTGTGCCTTTTTGTTTTTATGGACCCTGCAGTTAAGCGTCATTTTTCCCCCCAACTTTTTAATTTTCTTCCCTCTTTTAAACCCCTCTTTCGATCTTATGAGGTGCCTTATTGCTCCCCGGCGTCGTAAGAATAGTTCGCTTCCTACGTGACGTCTTGTGAAAAAATTCTCCCACCTTCCTTCCCCATTTGAAAACCAACCCACGGGGCATCCCTTTCCTGATCTCCCCGTCCCCTACTTAAAAAGTTTCTTTCTACAAAAATAAAGGTTTTTGAAGATCCCTTCTTTACTCTCCGTCAACGCAACGTGTCTCTTTGCGGCTCTACCCAGGTTCCTGAAACCCTTCTCTCTACCATTCCCTTTTTAATGCTCGCCTGAATGGCAAATTTTTTTTTCCAAAAACTACAAAAAAAAACTTCAACGTCATTCAGCTAGCCCTGGTCTAAATTTCCCCCTCCCTGACTGGTTACTAATCTGTCTTTTGTCTCACCTCTCGTATGAGCTTGAACTTCTTGGTTTTGGTTTTCCTTTGCCACTTCCCCTACTCCTCGCGCTGGTATTTCCCTGATTAGCTTTTTTGATTCCTTTCTAATTCGTTCGTAATTTCCTGACTTGCCCCACTTTTGTGGTGCTCCCCTTTCCCTCCCTCTTGTTAGTCTTTTTTCCCCATGAATCACCACCTTCCCACGCCGTTACCAACTTCCCTTTTTTCTTTTAAATCTAACCTAATTTTTCATATATCTTTTGCAAAGGTAATTCGGAGTTACCCTTGATCGCGAGGATTACCTCTTTTAAAGCTGTGTTTTTGCTTTTGACTCAGCCCACACCCCCTTTCGTTTCCAACCCTCTTGATCGATCAAGAGAACTTTCAACAAAAAACTAAGGCCCTTTTCTCCGCCCTTGTCCTCTGCTTTGCCCTTTTGTTCAACGGTTTCGTTATCTGCCCCCTCTCTTCCTTGTCTATGGCCTTCCAAAAACTCATAAACTGATTTTCCTCTTCGTCCTATCATATCCTCTAGAGGTTTGTCTCTTATTTTTTTGCTTCTTGGGGCCCAAAACCCCCCTCCCTTTTTGGTTTTTTTCTCCTGCCCACCCCCCGTCACTCTAAAGACTTCTTAAACGGGTTCGCTCCCCCCAAACCTGAAGATGCTTAGTTTTGACGTTGGTCTCTTTACCAATGCCCCTTTGTGATGCCCTTGATTTCCTTAGAGAAAAAGGCCCCCCTGAGGGTTTTTTTCATCCCCCTACCCCCACTGATGTTTTTTATCTGATCCGCCTTGTGGGGACTCTAACCCCTTTTTCCTTCCAAGGGAAATATTTTTCCAAACCTTGGTTCGTAGGGGCTTCCTCTCTCTCCTGTCCTTGAAATCTTTACATGGAATACTTCGAGATGTTTTTCTTCCTCCCTCGGTGAACCTTTTCACCTGGCTCCGCTATGTGGATGAATCTTTGCTCGTGGCCTCATGCTCAGTCTTTTCCCAAACCCTTTTTTTAAAAAGCTCTTAACAATCTTGCCCTTCCATTAAGTTTAAAGCTGAATGGGAATCAAATTTCCTTATTTCCCTTTCCTTGGTCCATGTCCACGTGATACGGGTTTTTTCCTTTTCTTTCCCTTTAAAACCTATCCCAAGGGGATGTTCATTCACATTTTCCTATCATGCTTCCCGTAAAGAAAAGTGTTCTTATTCCCTCTTTCTCCGTGCCCTCCGCATCTGGATCCCATTTCCCTTCCAGCAGAAATTTAAATTTTATAATTCGTTCTCCCGTTTTGGTCCCCTTCCCCATTTCATGACTCTGCCCTCTCACGTCCCAAAAAACAAAAATTTCTTTTTCCCCCAAACTCTTCTCATGGGAAAACTTTTCTATCTTGCTTCCCTCATTTCCGGTCTTTTATCTCAACAATTCTCTCCGCCCCTTAGACATCAAGCTTACCTTCCGCCAGAAAAACATCTCGCATAAACTCGTTCTTACCCCCTTTCCCCCTCTACGATGTTTTGGGTTACTCTATTCTTGCTCCTCCTGTCCTCTTCAATACTTTGGAGAAACTGGTCGATCTCTTTCTGCGACTTAGGGAGCACAAAAAATAGTGTTTGGCTTGCCGACCTAACAATGCTCTTTTTTGTCACGTCAGAGATCAAGCCTCCATTGACTGGTCTTCTGCTAAAAAGTCTTCCCCATTCCCAAATCGAACGTCGCCCTTTAGTTGATCCTCTTATAAAAAACTTTCCTTGTATGAAATTAGCCCTGGGTTCGTCTCTGTAGATGCTCCTCTCCCCCTTTCATTGTAAAATGCTCCAAACTTCGAACACCCGTGATTAACCTGAATCCCCATTTTTTCTTCTTCTTTTTTTCTTTTTCCTCTTCCCTTTCCTCTCTCCTTTTCTCCCTGGGTTGTCTTTCTCTCTCCTGTTCGGGTTTCTGTTCCTTCTTTTTTTATTTCACCACTTTTCCCCCTTTAGCCCTCGGTGCGCTTCTCTCCCCCTGTGGGTTTCTAGCTCTTGCAGTGCTCCCTTTTTGTATTTGGGCTGGCTCGTTTCCCTTTTTTCCCTCTTTACCCCCTACCACTATACACCCCTTTTCTTCTACTAATCTTGATGAAATTAGAACATGTGCGGCGTCTGGTTGTCTTTTTTGTGGCGTTTGCCATCCGTGGCGGCTGGTGGCGAAACGTCTCGGTGGGGGCCCGGGTGTTTTTGATGTGTCATTTATCCCGTCGGTTTTATACAATTTTTACTACTTCTACTATACTACTACCACTACTACTTCCCCCCCCTCTTCCTCCTATATATAGCCGTCCTGCTCCCCCTCTGTTAGTGTGACTTTGTCAAAGGTCCAAGTCGGACCGAAACGTCGTGGAAGCTTCTGTCTTTTTTGTGGGTTATTTGTGTTCGTTCCAGCCCCGGTTTTGTGCCTTTTTTTTTTGTGACTCTCTTTGTTTTTTGTCAAATGCTTTACCCTTTATAGCAACTTTATTTTGAATATTATCTATTAAACATATCCCTGAGGCATTCCCCTAATATCTGTGTTTTTTTAAACCCTTGTACAGCAGCTTGATTTTTCCCCCACACCCATATCTATAAAATTGGTCGTGTGATTTTCTTTATTGGGCTCTATGGTATCTGCGCATCAAAGGTGTACGTAAGCTTTATTTGGGACAATTACACACTCCTTTTAAAGGTTTTCTTCCCCAGCCGCGAACCAGACTAGGGTCGGCGTGGGGCCCCGTCGTTCGATGTACCCGGGTTCAGCCAATGCGAAAATGGTTCTGGCAATCCCAGAAGGGTTGTGGGCACCCTCACCGTCTGCCCTTGTCTTTCCCTTTTGACCGGGTGAAGCACAGTCTGCTCTCTAGTGGCATCTATTCTGTGTTGTTAAAATTTGGGGTGCACAATACCCAAATTTTTGTGCCCTGTATATATAATGTACATACTTCTGTTCTTACGGTGAAAGGGTAATTAAATCAAAAGTTTTTTGCTGTGTTTATTTTGCTCCCCGTACACCCAGGGTAACAGGCATTTGAAATCCTGGGTTGTAAAAGGGTAGCCTGTCCGAGAGTGGGTGTGGGAGCTGGGGGCTTTGAGCTTGAGTTGAGCCTAGGGTGATGCTGGAGCAGGGCATTGTGTAGCTTGCTGTTTTGGCATTTTCTTTAGCTTTGCCCGTTTTATGAGACTTTGCGTGTGAGCCTTGGTTTTATGGTCAGCCCGCTTTGTAATCGTTGCAGCTTGCTTTAGCTGCGGGGCAATCTTGCTGTTGTGCATATTTTTAAGGGGGATTTGTGTTTTGTATCAGCCCTTTCTATTGTATGTGATATTCTGCAGTCGGCCGGCTAGCTAAACGTGATTTAAAAAAACGTGTTACATTGGGGTATGCCCTGTGAGTCGAATCTAGTGTCTGAATCCTTTCAAGGCGGGGTCCTTTTTGTGGTGAAGGGCTCTTGGGTTAGGAATTAGACCTGTCGGTCTCCTTCCTCAGACCGACCTAATTATCCCCTAAATCCCCCTTTCCCCCTCCCATCCTCCCCTCCCCCTTTTTCCTTTTCCCCCTCCCCCCCCCCTCCTTTTGCCCTTCCCTTTTTGGGCCCTTTGGGGTTTTTTTTCCAACGGGCCGCCTTGTTCCTAGGGAGGGGGAAAGGGTACTGAGGGCCCTCCCTTCTGTTGGGTTCTTGGGCGGTGGCGTAGTTTGCCCTGGAATCTGCATTGCCTGGGGTGTCCGATCCTTCCGGGACCCCGGGGGGTGGTTTGGGTGTCTCTCGGGTGAGGGTGTATCTCTGGAAACACCCATCGTTCCAAGGGTGGGGGCCGAAGGAGGTTTTGCTTTTGGCAATATCCAGCCGCCCTTTTTTTTTTGTCCACCCAGGTGCTAGGCAGATGGAGATTGCTATCCCGGGTTTCTGGTTTACTGGGGTGTGGGTAGGGTTTTTGGCATGGTTCCTCTGCATCTGCGCTACTTGCGGTGTGAGACCTCTTGGGTGCGGAGGGGGGGATTTCTGGGCCCCTTTTAAAAAGGCGGGGGGGACCGGACATCTCCCCATGGGTCCTTAGAGAAGGAGCAGGATGTGTGCGTGCCCAACCCAAAACTTCAAAACTTCCCTGAAAACGGGGGAACTCCTGAGAAAAGGAAGACAGCAAATGTAGTCCCCAATTTTAAAAAAGGAAACAGA